>OZ038515.1:9480949-9508449 GCA_964036315.1 Acanthosepion esculentum
AATTAGCCTACTGGAATCTTTTCGAACCAGGGCTCCAACTACAACATTTATCATTATTATTATTATTATTATTATTATTATTATTATTATTATTATTATTATTATTTACCCCTCGGTCTTTGACAAGAATATTATCGCCTCACGATTTCAGCCCACACTTCTTATATATTAGCGGATTTAATATTGTAAGAAAAATTGCCTCTGTGAGACATCAGTAGTGAACCAGAATAGTAAGTTCTTAAATGTTTCCCTTTTTCATATTTGTGTGCTTGCTACCAAATTTGCAGCATAACTACTGGGGTAAGCCCGATCGCAGACCACATATTGATACAAAGTAGCAAATTGGTCTGGATATCTATCCACCTGTTAATCCAGAAGCATATACATATATCGAGACATTCGGTCGGTGTATGTAGCAAGACTGTAACCATCGGTAATTGCGTCATATGGCTTACAGTATCTGATATTCCCCTGCAGTTACCCAACCGAACGCTGTTTTATTGCTCAATTCCTTTTCAACCGATTGCAGGTCATTTAAAATCCGACAATATTTTTAGATTGTATGAATTTTTTAGGTAGTAATGGTTCAGTGCTACAATTTTAAATAATTAACACGTAGCTAAGGGAGAAGAGGTGGATTCATTACCTTTCCCGGGTATACTTTGGCGTAAGTGAATATAACGAACACAACTGAAATTCGAACTCAGCCCTCCGACTCCCAATTCGGAGCCGTTATCCATTACACCTCCCTC
The DNA here is from genome assembly GCA_964036315.1 of Acanthosepion esculentum. Classification (NCBI taxonomy): domain Eukaryota; kingdom Metazoa; phylum Mollusca; class Cephalopoda; order Sepiida; family Sepiidae; genus Acanthosepion; species Acanthosepion esculentum. Next base: position 9,481,702 of record OZ038515.1, read on the forward strand.
ACACCGAACCTTACCAGTCTCGACGCTGCCTAAATTCGGTGGTCGTATCAGAAGCGGTTTTACAATGGGATTTGGACGTTAGCCATAATAAAAAATTGAAATCGATAATACAACAGTTTTTAAGGTTTTATACTTTTTTTTATATTTAAATATGAAGAGCCCTATAATTTACTGGTTTTTGAATATTCATAAGCAGATATGATATTTTTTCCTCTGGTGGTACTTTTATGTCTATGAGAAGAATATAGAATTCCGGCCTTTGACTGGGATCGTTCATATTCTTTTAATAATATAATGTAAATATTTACAATACCACATCTCAGAAACATATACAAATCCCAAAGAAGGCCGGAAAGTACAACGGTCGAAACATCGTGAATGTGAAAATAAAGATAAGGACAACAGTTTGAATATTAATAATAATTGGCCACTCGAGGACACCCGTTGCAATGGACAGCTAGCTAGCTCATATGGCAACATTTGCACAGGCATTTTTGCAATTTCCCAACTGGGAAATGCCCACAGAGCCCACCTGCAGTTTATACTGTTATTGGCGTGTGCAGAACCAATTAACAGTTTTAGAGCGTTGGTGCGAACCCAGCGTGATCATAAATGAACAAGGCTGGCCACCTCAACTCGCAATCACGGTGTTTTTGTGATATCGTGCTAGCTTTGGCCAACGAGTTTCCTCTCCCAAATTCACTCACAAGGTTTTGGTGGACCCGTGGCTATGGAACAGACATTTGCACCCATGTGCTTGGAGTCCGATAGCCAGTATTCGAACTAGGTGCCTCGTAATTCTAAAGCAACGCCTTAGACCACTCAGCCACACAGCCACACTGCTTACAGTACCAGGTGTTCCCAAGCGGTCCCCCATCTAATTACTACGATGCTTAACTTCGGTGATCGAACGGGAACCGGTGTGTTCAGCGTGATTTGACCGTAACAGTTTGAATATTGTAAATAATGTAAATAATTAAAATACCTCATCTCAGAAATATAGACAGATCCTGATAAAGCCCAGGGCGTACAACGACCGAAACGTCGTAAATATAACAATAAAGATGAGGACAACAGTCCGAACAATGGAAATCATATTAATAGTAAAAGTTGTTTCTGTTTAATTACCCGCTAAATTTAATTACGTTAAACTAACTTATAGAGAAATAATATTTTCCTTTGTGCTAGCCGTTGGTTAGTGGATAAATGATTCTTTCAGTTAAGGCAGTCACTGTCTTGCCTGCAAATAATTACTTGATACCAACCAGACGTTTGTTCGTGGGTGGAATGATTATTTAATTCAAATTGCGAGTTATCTGTTAGCTAAATAATAGCTTTATTTAACATAGCCATTGGGATTTTTTTTTTAAATTATCATATTCTGTTTGTGTTGTGCGTGCGACATAAGTGAAGAAAAGGTTTACCAAGAAACAAAATGTACACAAACTTCTTTTCTTGAATAGAGAAAAAGTAAACTTATTATAGCCGGTGTATCATTATGCTGGTAATGAAATTGGTGCCAAACTCGGGTTAAATTATGGAAAAACTTATATAAACATAGCGTTTGAGCAGAACTCAAACGACATTAGCTAGGGCTAACGTGACCAGACTATGTAAAACTCCGGAACTACCTATCAGTCGAAATTTACTAATATCAAAATGGTCTGCTCCTGGGGGAAGAATCACGCTCCGATCAGCCCTTGGAGGAGAGAATAGGATGTTGAGAGACCCCAAACTCTCGTGGAATCACATCGCTGAAGATGGAAATATCTATGTTGCAAAACAATCAGGTTAATTAATTTAACACTGAATAAAATATAATTATACCTTATTTTTCGAATAATAAATTTCATAAAGAAAAACGAAATTATTTATGATTCAACCTAATATACAAGGAGCGATCGATAAATTGTCGTCTAAATTGTTCAGTGATAGTAATGGCGACGTTATGTCTCCATTTATGTTTCTACAGAACCTCAGTCTCAACACGGAGTCCTATATCAAGTGTCTTGAGGAATTAGTGCTGCCCAGGATCCACAAGGTGGCTTCTGGAAGACCTTATCTCTGGCAACAGGACGCTGCACCATGCCACAGACTCAGGAGAAAGCATTCATGACTATCAGACAATTTCTGCGAGCCATCACCTCTTACATCTGGCCAGAGACAGCAACCCCCTTGATTATTGTTTTGTGTTGGGCGAAATTGAACGAGAGAGAAACAAAACTCCTTGCGATATGAAAGATATACCGAAGGCAAAAAGTATGGCATTATTCATCAACTTAAACAAGAAGACAGTCCATATGTGTCGCAGGACATTCAAAAGTCGTCTGGAGGCCGTGGTTGAAGCCAATGACCGTCTTATTGAATAAATTTATTTCAAGATACTTTCGTGCATTTTGGTAAAATATATCTGTTTAAATGATATGTCAGTGTTATTTTCATTTTTGCGTAATTTGGACGACAATTTATTCATCGCACCCAATATATATATATGTGTGTGTCTGTGTCTGTGTTTGTGTGTGTCTGTGTGCATATTTATGCCTGTTTGCGTTTACTTTAGCTAATATGTAACTCGAATTCGCTGGCAAATTTTCCAGCTCACTGGTAATTAAGCTCGAAGTAATAATTATATTTAATTAAATAATTAACCTTATTTACTATCACGAATTCGGAAATATTTACGAACCTGTCGTCGGAAGCAAGCGCGATCGTATTAGAGGTTGTTGCAAATATTTCTAACGTTTTGAGACTAAAACTGTTATTATGATTACAAAGTCTTCATTTCAATATTTTATCATCCATAGTACGTGAAGTTTCGGCTATGTCGTCCCGAACCGGAAGTTTTGCAACGATCCGCTAAATATACGAATATCGTTCGTTTTCACTAACCAGTTTAACGCTATCGGCAGATCGTCTGTTTAATTTCTTTAAAGTCACCCCCACCTAAAAAAAATATGTCTGAATTTGGAAAAGTGATTTGTAGTAGATCTTTTAACCAGTCCTCATAATCACATTCCCTTTCTATGGTATTATGGGCATTTCATATATATATAATAATGCCTTGTGGCCAGGATAGGAATGCACCAAGATTATTCACCTGAAGATGGTTAAGAATGAATCCCATAACTGTGATCAAGTTACGGGTGAATGCTAACGTGTGGAAGTATAAAACCTGCCATAGTTAACTATAAACATTACTATAATAATTGAACAGCACTTACCTATAATTTCAAGAGTAATCCAAACAGATATTTCCAATGAAATCAAGTATAAAACTGACCAATTTATACGTATATTCTGGAATTAGACAAAGTAAAAAACCTCTTTCCGGACAACGCGTTTCGCCGTAGTTAGGTAGGCGTGTTCCGATCAGCGTATATTCATATACTGAAATATAGATCTCTAGATGCAAGTATTTAATTCAATGTCGACATCAAGCCAGGACAAACATACCGTTGTTCGGAAAGCGTTTTAAGAGACGGCGGAAAATGTCTTTAAGAAATCGGAAACCGTATTTTAATACAGAAATCTATGTTGTAAAATAATACAAAATTTTAAAAAGAACATTTTCAATGGGTAACACAGAAAGAGTGCTAAAATGCTATGTAATAGCAGTGCTCCAATATGACAGCGAATGCTGGACAATTTCTCCACAGGTGAAAAGGAGACTTAGGTTAACAATGTTTACGGTTTAATAACAGTTAGTAACATGTTTTATAAGCATTTCACCCCAAGCAAGGCGGGATGCCACTAGTACACAAGGGGTTACACAGTGGGAGCGAGTGTAAAGAGGCGTGATGGAGGAAAGGATGAAGAGAAGGACGGGGAATAGGTCAGTGGAGATGTCGATTGGCATTTCATTTGAACAGTTGGAGACTATACCTATATATAACAAGTAATAAGAAGGGAATTCCACAGATGGGAGGTGCGAGACATGAAGCTTTTAGAATAGAAGAGACGGCCACATTTAACAGTTTCGACAGTTAAAGCCATAAAATATTTTTACGTCGTAAACGTTTTTACGGCGATAGTACTGATATTCTATCCGACTATTTAACCTATAACTGGGGAGGGAAGAGCTGGATTCATAACTTTCCCGTGTGTATTTTTGCGTACGTGAATATAATAAACCGGACTGGAATTGGAACTCGGCTCTCCATATGCCATGGACACTAATGGAATCTCTGCGGTGTGGTGTGCTGCGGTGTGGTGCCAGGAGACGACCAGTCTGTACACACTTTCCTTCCAAGCAATGTTATCAACAACGGAAATAAGCGAGAAAGTGCAGAGTTCAAGGTCAGCCAATGCTAAGCGTCTCCACTCTGCGTACTTGAGGTCCGTTACCATAGCAACAGTCCCAAAACTTTTGGAACACATCTCTATAATTAATAACGGATTTTACGGTCGCATTCAAGGGTTAAACTGATAGTGTCATTGAGTAGACCAATATATATATTTTTTTTATATATATATATATATATATATATATATATGTTTATATATATATATATATATATGTGTGTGTGTGTGTGTGTGTGTGTGTATTTAGGCAGCAATCCTTCTTTCATACACATTTCATTAAAAACGACTGACAAGCTGCTTTTATTTATTTTTTTTATATAATTTCTCGTGCGGTCTAATAATGTTTTTCTTTTCAGATGATAAATTACATAAAATCTGTCCGAATGTTCTTTTTATCCGAGCGCTTTCGGCTATACATTTAGACATTTTCAGGGATTATATTTTAACTGTTAGAATTAGAAATAGTTTGTTATATGTATGTTTTATAAAATGTTTCGTTTTTTTGTTTCAAGATATTATGTCCATGTTCAAAGTTAATAATATTAAGTGTTTGTTTGTTTGTTTTTATTAATAAGGCTTCCATTATTTTTAGCCTTTTTTGCATGTGGATGATGCTATTATATTAGTGTTGTCGACAAGTATATTCCGAATATTGTCCGGTAGGTCTCTATAAATATTTAAATGAGATCTAATTGAGCTATTGTCAGAAAGGTGTAGAGTTAGTCTGCGTGTTAAACAATTTGTAGTGTGGCCTATATAATTATTTACCGAAGTTGATTCTTGAGGAATCTAATTCCTTAATGGGAATTTGAATTCGTAAATAATATTTTCTCTATTTAATTTTGTTCTAGGAGGTGAATTGTTATTTTTAACTATAAGGTTAAAAGTTTTAAATTTTTTATAATAAATAATTAATCTAATTTTTTTGCTATTGTCAACTGGTGTTATGAATTTTTTTTTCTAATGTTATTTATTCTGCATTCATCCTGTTTATTATTTTCGTTAGTCGTTTTTAATGAAATATATATATATATATATAATGAAATATATATATATATAATGAATATATATATATATATATATATATATATATATATATATATATATATATATATATATATATGTAATGACCAAAGAAGCTGTTAGAATATATATATATATATATATATATATATATATATATATATATATATATATATATATATATCTAACAGCTTCTCTGGCCATTATGAAAGATAATCTCAACTTATGCTTCAGTATACAAGATAATAAAAAAAGTTGTGTCCGTTTTTTGATTAGACATCGAATGAAGTTGAAATATATACGAAATGCGTGTATTGTTTTAAAATTCGGACAGCCGGAATTAGGAACATCAGACGTTATAAAAAACACGCGCACCGTGCCGGCCATCAATTATAAGTCGGACAGCTGTGAGAAGGATGGAAGTGTCTAGAGATCTCGTTCGGGGCTGTTTGCTTTACGACTTCAAAGTGGGCTTATCAGCAGCTGCATCAAGTCGCCGGATATGTCAATCGTTTGGGGATAGTGCTGTGGATGAATGTACTGCAAGGCTTTGGTTTCGAAAATTCAAGTCCGGAGATTTGTCTCTCCATGATGAGCCTTGCAGTGGACGACCACAGGTCTTGAATGACGGAGTCTTGAAGGCGGCCATTGAAGAGGACAGTAGTCTAACTTGTGGTGAACTTGCAAGACAGTTCAACGTTTCCGATGAAAAAGTTAGACTTCACCTGCACCGCATAGGTAAGACGTACAAACTGAGCAAATGGGTTCCGCAAACACTGTTGGAGGTCCACAAGGGACAACGTGTGGCAGCCTGCGTATCGCTATTTTCTTGTCACCGTACCGCATCCTTATTCAATTGAGTGCTTACCAGTGATGAAAAATGGATTCTGTACGAAACTCCCAAGCGTTCCAGACATTGGTTGTCTCCTCAGGATTCTGTCCCTCACACCGCATGACCGCTTATGAACCCACGCAAGATAATGCTTTGTGTCTGGTGGACAATTCCTCAAGTGGTTCATTATGTACTGCTACCAACGGGCCAAACGGTCACTGGAGACCTATACTCGCAGCAATTGGAACGTGTGCAACAGGCATTGCGGTAGAAGGAGCCAGTACTGGTGAATTGCAAAGGTATGCTTTTCCTCCATGACAACGCCAGGCCGCATGTCGCGCGAGTGGTCAGGGATACCATACAGCAACTTGGGTGGGAGACTTTGTGCCATCCACCTTATTCACCTGGCCTTGCGCCATCCGATTACCACCTATTCCACTCCCTGGATAATCATCTTCGTGAGAAATCCTTCACCAATGAAGTAGATTTGCGCAAAGCCCTCACGGACTTTTTTGCGTCAAACCCCCCCGAGTTCTACCGCAATGACATTGAACAGCTGGAGACACGTTGGCAGAAGGTGCTGGATGCCGATGGCGATTACTTCGAAGACTAAATATAAGTTACACATACTGTGAATAGTTTTCTTTTTCCCTTTAAAAACGGGCAGAACTTTTTTGGTTACTTTGTATTTACTATATCGTTGTTTTCTACTTACGTAAACCTTGAATATAGTTATGTTTTTACAAATATTTCTTCGATATTAAAAGGATTACGGCCATATCCCGTTGAGCCATCGGTTCTCGTGCCCTCAGCAAAATTAAGCAACGTCGAACCTGGCTAGTATGTAGATGGTCGACCGCTTCGGAACATCAGAAGTTTGGATACGCAGGTGGTGTAGTGGATAACGTTTCGGAATTGAAAATTGGAGAGCCGAGTTCCAGTTCCAGTCGTGTTTGTTATATTCCCTTCGTTATTTAATCATTTCACTCCAGGCAAGATAATATAGCCAGTAAAAGTCAAAGGGTTTCGCGCGAATAGCCTCGGGAAAGGTATGTATCCATCTCTTCTACCTGCAGCTATGTATTACTTAGGAGGACATTGACGTTAATCATTATTATAAACCCAAACTTTTACAATCTAAATATGTTCTGCTTTTAAATAATCTGCAAAAGGTTGATAAGCCGTAAATAACAAATCAATCAATTGACATGAACAAATTTGAATCATTATAAGTGTAATATCATTGTTTTCCTAGCCGATACATCTACATGAACAAGGCGTTTTGAAACACCGCCACAGAAATATCAAAGCTATTTAAGCCGACACAAATAAAAAAAATAAACAGTGCATTTTCAATCTAAGCTACTTCATGTAACACTATGCTTAAACAGATACCACCTCAAAACATGTTTTTAAATAAATAGTTATTTTGGAATCTGGTCTTAAAGTATTTAAGCCTACGACTGGATTGGCAATTAGGTCTCACAGTTTTACTGTTGAAATATCTATATGTTCTATTTTAATAGTTCTGGCACTTGTCGCTTATGGAACTTTTGTTGTTTTTTGCTTCAGTGGCATCTACGATGTTAAATAAATTAAATCCAATTTTAAATCACCATCTTTTGTCTTCCTGAAACTTGTACTTTTAATGTCAAACCAACGATATTATTATCAACACAATTATCACACGAACATTTTTACTAGAAATCAATAACCTACTGAGCAGAGCTGATTTTAAACATAGATATTTTTTCTGGTGATTCTGTAATATGTTTACAGATTTTCTTCTCATTTTCTTTCACTGTTTGCGTTTGCATCTTTACGGCATCGTCAACTTATTTACAATCATGAAATTATTTTAAAAATCTATCAGTTTAACATCAAAACTTTGGGAACAGACACAACGTCAAGTACATAACGTTGTGAAACGAGGTTACTACAACCTAACAGTTGGAACTGCACTACTTTTGAAGCGATACCACTTCAATATCAATACCCCTGATTTTTTCACCAAAGCCACTTCAACATCAATACCCCTCACTTTTGAAGCGATACCAATTCAACATCAATACACCTGATTTTTTAAGCGATACCACTCCAATATCAATACCCAAGATTTCTGAAGCGATACCACTTCAATATCAATACCGCTGATAAGCAATGCCACTTCAATATCAATACCGCTGATAAGCAATGCCACTTCAATATCAATACCGCTGATAAGCAATGCCACTTCAATATCAATACCGCTGATAAGCAATGCCACTTCAATATCAATACCTCAGATTTCTGAAGTGACACCACTTCAATATCAATACAGCTGATTTTTTAAGCGAAACCACTTCAATATCAATACCTCCGATTTTTGAAGCGATATCACTTCAATATCAATCCCCCTTATTTTTGAAGTGATACCACTTCAATCTAAATAACTATGATTTTTAGGTGATACCAATTCAATATCCACACCCCTGATTTTTTAAGCGATGTAACTTTAATATCAATGACACCTGATTTTTGAAGCGATACCTTGTTACGATATCAATCGCTTTGTAGCTATGTTAATAAAACATCAATACATTTTAAAGAAATACTAATTCAAAAATCAACCGATGACACAACACCACTTTATAAAAATGCCACAAAACTCCACTTTTTTTAACCAATGTCACATGAAGGCATTTTGAATTGAAATCATTTGCACATCAGTACCTTTTGAAAAGTCGCCAACTCATTATCATCAACTTTTCAGTCAATACAAGCCATTGCTTCTTAAATCGATATCATTTTAAAAATACCACCGTTTTCATAATATTACATTAATATAAATTCTATTGCAGAACTAACGCCATCTTTAATAGCGTTGCAACACCAACTCCTTTTTTATATTGATATCTTTTCAACTACATATTTTAACTAATATGACATTATGACAGGTTTTTTTATCTCTATATCAAAAGAGTGCTGTCTGTTCTTTCATAAAAACTCAATGAATTATCAGCGTCTTTTTTATTATTTACTCAAATGTTGGAGGCTTTCTTCATGAAGACAATTGCAACATCACAGCTTTTAACCATCGATATTAATATCAACACAATTATAACACGAACATTTTTACTAGTACCCCTGGAAATCTATACCTTTACTGAAAACAGGTGCTTTTCAAAGTCTATATTTTTCTGTGGATTCTGTTATATAATTACAGATTGTTGACAAATACAAAGAAGAATCTGCAATGTTATTGATCTTGTTCTGGCATCTCGGCTTCAGTTAGTTTTACCGTAATTTAACTTTACAGTGAACATTTAAAAATACGTTCATGGTAATTGAGCTGTTGAACTTTCCTTTATGGAAACGAGACATTATGGATTTAAACGCGGTACTAGATTGGCAGAATGGTCTCATCGTATCACAGTTGAAATGGCAAGATGTAACTGTAAGTTATATGCTGACCGTTTTTTCTATCTACTTCTTGCTTGTGAAACTCTATTTCAGCTTCTTGTTTCCAACGAGAACAGTCTACCCCAGTGAGCGAAATAAAGGGTTCAGTTCGACATTCCAACCTCCTGAAGAAGGCCGGAGCGTACAACGGCCGAAACGTTGCAATAAATATGGCGACAAAGACGAGGACAATAGTCCGAATAATGTAAATAATGTAGCCTCAACTTCAACTAAATTTTCTCGCAACACCTCTCATTATTTTCTCATGTATCAATTTTACTACAATATAATTCTCATTTCTTTACATACATAGAGAAAAAACAGAAATTTGAACGAAATTCTATAAATGAGTGTTGCGTATTCACAATAGCATTTTCAATAGGCCACTAAAGGTTAATAGCCACCAGAAAGCAAAGACTTAACAACATGGACAGCCTATATGCCAGTTATCATTAACTAAAGTTCGTCACAACTCTTTCCACGTTGTTATCTAATTTATCTATGTTATTATAATATCAAACTTATGCATACAAATGCAAATAGAAATTTGAAAGAAATTCTATAAAACGGTGTTGTGTGTACACACTAGCATTTTTAATATGGCCGCTGGAAGATAATAACTTTCTGAACACAACAGCGGTGTAACGTGGACAGATTTTATGTCAATTCAACGGCAACTAAAACTGAGTCACAACTTTTCCCAAATTGTTGTCTGCTTTATCAACCTCATTACATATAAATGCAAATAGAAATTGTTTAGACCCTACGCATGAGAGAAGAGAGGAATAAATTTCGGAAACTTAATTTTACATATATATATATATATATATATATATATATATATATATATATATATATATATTTCTTCTTGTTTTTGCCATTTGCAATTTCCATATATGCATTTTTGCTTCAGGTAAATCTTTTTGAAATTGGATGCCTTAGGTTTTTAAGGAACTCCTCTGGGCGATTGAATGAAGTGTTTCTCCTGAAGAGTATTTTTTATTTTTGCTATTTGTGAAAGGCTCGCGGCTTTACATATACCACGATATACCATGAATAAAAATTTAAAATATTTCTTTCTTTCATCGTGATTTCATTTTTTCTTCTTCTTAGCAGCTGTACATAATGTCCTTATACATTTTATTTAGTCATTTCTCCTATTCTTTTCAAAAAAATCCATGAGGGCATAAATACATTTTGGATAAATTAAATAGTGGTCTTTTCTCAAACTTTCACTAGTGGAGAAAGCATTTTCAAGAATACATACATTATTGGATATATTATAAGCCCTAAATCAGTGTAGGGTCTTGTTAGAGACAATAATTTTTTTAATCTTTGAAAAATATATTTGTTAAAAGAATATGTTATGTAACAATGAATGTTTTCTTTCTAACCTCAGAAGCCATGTCAATAGGGACAACTACTGACTTCAGTGCATTGTGTTCCATTTCAGATTTTCCAGATTATATATATATATATATATATATATATATATATATATATATATATATATATATATATACACTCACAGCACACACACTCCCAAACATGTATAAGATAACATACACTTAACAAACACATCCCATTCCCAGTAACCAATAAAATTATCAAAATGACCAAGGAGGGTTTTCAAAAATCTCCGATCGGCTATCTTAAAAACAACATGAATGAGGCAGTTTAACCACCATAAGGACTGGCCCAACTTAACGATAACAAACAAATGAAAACTACAGATAAAGTTCCCTCTCTTCAGAAACAGTCATTCAATTCTGTAGTTAACTGCTACAAACTAGCAGGGATTTTTTTCTCCTGATGATGGCCATGCTGGCCGAAACCAGTCGAGGAATCTACTTGAAATAATAAAACAAAAAATATTAATACACAACCCAATGTGCCTGAAAATTTTAATATTTTAATATTTCTTATTGTTTAAAACATACACACACACACACACACACACACACACACACACACACACACACACACACACACACACACAAATACATACATATATATATATGTGTTGACTTCTACGTTCACTTTTATGTTTACACACGCTCTATCTCTGATATTGAGTACTTTATCCCATAAATATAGCACACTTTAAGACTATATTTCTTCATATATATTGTAGAAGTGAGAGAAAATAAAATAAAACTGCCGACTTAAAGCAGCAACAAACGTCTGCAACAGATTTCTTCTGTCTCCCGACCGCAACACTTGTAGCCAAATCACAGTTCAAAGGATAGTTTGTCGTAACAGTGCAACAAGAAAAGTAGAAACGATAAAATTGGGTTACACGTCCAACCTTAACTTCTCACTAGCAAAAACGCGTGTTCCTCACCTTAACTCAGAAAATATTCTGCTTTCATCAGCGAAAAACAACGGCTTCACTTCACCAAGAGATTTTTTCTGATTGGTCACGTCATTCAGAGGAGGGAAGAAAATTAGCATAGATTCTAGTTATTGAAGTAGATTTTTGCTAACTACTATTTGGTAATTTTTCTTCGGCAGATCGCACACAAAACACGGAGTTTTTTTCGAGGTACCTGATTATCTCTTTCACTACATATATATATATATATATATATATATATATATATATATATATATATATATATATATATTGTGTGTGTTATTTTATAACAATTACATATTGTATAGCAAATAAAGAAACATTATTACATGCTATAAATATAATCTACATTTATTTTATAATTACGGCCCCACGTCACCATACGATGTCTGCTCAAAATTTACTGGACTGTTGCTTTGGTAACGACGATGCAATAGACAGAGTGAATCAACATGGCTCAGATTGATCTTGAGTTTCATTCGCCTTTGCGATCACTTCGGTATTTTTTCTAGCAGTGCGTGAAAGCACAGAGTGTATAAAGTGGTCGTCTCATTACACCACCCGGGTTCTATCAGTGTCTGACACACATAATATTTACCAGATCTAGCCCTTGCTACTTTTAACTCTTCAAAAACGAAACGCAACTTGAAAGTAACAAGATTTGAAATAAATCGAATAAATCAAAGAAAATGCCAGGAAGCTAGCCCGAAAAAGGAGTTCCAGGAATGGTTCCATCAATGGAAACGATGCAGGATAATGTCTGTGTCTTCAGAAGTGAGCGAGGGCACGAGAGGTTTTAAGGTCGATCTTTGTCAAGCGGCTTCACTCTGCTTATTTTAGCAGCAGTGCCGATGCACTTTGATCAGACTTCTCATACGCCCAGAAACGTGTCCATAAATGTTTGGCTGAAAAGCGTCAATAAGTAAAAGGATCATGTTTGTCACTAATACGCGATGCCAGATAGAGCAAGAATAACACAGGAAAACATTAGAACTCAATTGTTCTTTTCTAAATGGTTTATTTTGTGCCACAGCATATCAAAATCAATTGGTTATTTAATGCTACCAAGATTTTTAGGCTAGGTTCCTATTAATAGAACATGTATTCTTTGTAAGAAATCAGTTTGAAGATCAGGTTTTGGGTTTCTTTCCTTTTACGGCATATCAACATCAATGGGTTATATAATGCCGACAAGATTTTTTGGAATTTCTTTCCTTTACACGGCATATCAACATCAATAGGTTATATAATGCCGACACGATTTTTGGGGATAGGTGCGTACAAATAGAATATGTATTCTTGCATTAAATCAGTTTGTAGATCAGGTGTTGGGTTTGTTTCGTTTTACGGCATATCATCGTCAATGGGTTATTTAAACCCGAGATGATTTTTTGGGAGAGTTTCGTATTAATATAATATGTATTCTTTGTAAGAAATTAGTTTGTAGACCAGGTTTTGGGTTTATTTAGTTTACGACATATCGTGTTAATTGGTTATTTAATGCAAAAAAAATTAGGATATGTTCGTAGGAATAGAATATATATTCTTTGTAAGAAATCAGTTTGTAGATCAAGTTTTGGATTTATTTCTTTTCCGTCATATCAACCTCAGTTGGTTATTTAATGTCAACAAGATTTTTAGGATAGGTTCGTATGAATAGTATATATAATCTTTCTATGATGTTTGTAGATCAGATTTCATTGACGTGTTTTTATAAAGAGTTTTTTTTATCAAGAACAAAATTATTTCTGGTAATATGTTTTTTCCAAAGATGTATTGCTGGTAATGTTTTTTTTTTTTTTTCAAAATTGTATTGCCGGTTTTTTCTTACTATAAAAACAGATATTTACACTGTCATCGTGTTTTTATCCCAGTCATAACTGGGACCCTTACAGGTGCTACCACCATGGATCAGGGTGGACCTGACAACAGCACCAATTAAGAGGTGGGTCCATGCTCTTTAAATCTTGCTGATCAGAGGCCTTGCTGCCGGATATAATTTGTCGACCTATCCAGGACAGTGTTCTTTTCTACCCACCCCAATTATTCACCTAACTTTGCATTAAACGATTATAACCTTTTTGTTGATCACAACAAAACGGTTTCATGAAGTTAAGAGATTGAACATTCCGTCGAAAATATTTTCACATCAAAACTGCGGGATTTTACTCAAGATTGACGGAAATGCTGCTTGATCAGTGTCAACATATCATTGCAAATACTGAAACAATATAATACTTTTCAATGTATGTTTATTTATATATGCCCCTGTGTATTTATTTATATATTCCGTCCCATCCTTAGTGGGATGGTAGGCAAATCAACTGAAGTTAGTAAATGTACGAATGGTTCCTTCCGTTAGTCGTTTTAATAATCTATAAAAAATAAAGGATCAGCTAAAACAATACTGAAAACCTGCTGGGCCTTAGCCTAAATCTCTTGAAACATATGCGCATGTGCGTACCAACTGGCAATGTTCCATCACAATCCGAACCAAAGATTTTGAAGTCACTAGAAGAGAAAAGGAAGACGTCAAACGACAAGAGAAAAAGGCTTGATAAAATCGACATCCTCCTCAGCCAACATTACTATGCAGTCAATGTCAGTCGACTCTTCCACGCGAGAAATGCTTTACTTAGTCCTCAGTGTCATCATCACAAAGGAAATGACCAGAAAAGGAGAAATTAAATTATTGGATAAGAGATAAATCTGACAACGACGACAACAAATAAAATATTTATCTGCATTCAGACAGAATTAGTTCCCAAGCAAAATGAACTGCTTAATTAATCAATTCCTAGCACCTATGTTTCTAAGATTGCAGTCTTATTTGTTCTAGCCTTTCATGGGAGGCACTAAGATTTGTCGGATAAGTGATCGTCATACCTCAAACTTCAATGTTATAGTAATCACACAACACTTTCAAAATGAGAAGGTATTGAGCGAAAAGCGATTTATACAGTATAATGGCAGGAGTAATGAATGAATCACAGATACCATTGAACGTGTGAAAATACAAATTGAACGCATTAATTAAACGTTTCATTGCCTCTATTTCCGTTGTGAATTCTTTATCTGCGCTTTATTGAATCTCAATATACTGTTTCTAGATTTTGTTTCATTACATCTCACTATTAAGATTTTTTAACAACTGCCGCCATTTTGGCGTCATCAGTACACAAGTCAACCTATAATTGAATAAAATGTAAACTTCAAACTGCTCAGAAAAAGGTATTCCCAGCACCGATCTGTAGAAACATGCCCCTGTCATTTATAGTATCTTCTCATCATCGTGTATATCCAATGCCGTGTTTACTATTAGGGAAGTCGTTTTACTATGTGCTAGGGAATTATTCTCTGCAGAATCTAGCTTTCACATCTGTATAATAAATGCCAATACCAGTACGTCACACTTTTTCAATTAAAAGGACAAAATTCTCAATTTCTTAACGAAACACTCATCAATATATATATATATATATATATATATATATATATATATATATATATATATATATATATATATATATATATATATATTAATGTGTATCCCGTGTTAGGTTTGAGAATTTATTCTGATTCTGTTAACTGTCAGAAACTCTTACGCTGCACTCCATTGTATTACTTCCAAGCGTCATATGTTTCCTTAAATAATTACTTCTTATTTTCGAGTCGAGAAACAAGGCGGCCAGGGAATGTACGAAAACTTAACTTAGAAGAATTCAAACAAGACCTTAAAAGAAGGGAACCGTCTTTTTAATTTTTTATTTTCTTGCAGGCGATGTGAAAAAATCATTTGCTGTGCGTGGATTTCGACTTCCATCGACGTATGTAAAAGAGACATGAAATCACTCCTAAATTTCTTTTTCCCGATGTCAAAAGACTTGACAGTATATTCAATTGAAGCCATCCCTGACACAGACCAACATCGACCCTGAGACCTGGCAAACCGTTGCTGCAAATCAGCTTTCCTGGCGTAGAAACATCCGGGGTGTGCGGACCGAGACTTTGGAGTGCAAACGTCAACATGAAGATGACGTGCGACATGCTGTCAGGAACACCCGACACGCCCAGCCGCGCCCACCGCCTACACTCCTCTGTGACTCCTGCTCACTATTCTTCAAGTTTAGGCTAGGCTTTCCAACTATCTCCGCCATAATAACAGAGGGGAGAAATAGAATAAAGAGAAAAGATGTTCCAATGTGAAGTAAATAAACATATATTAAACACATCATACTTAAAAAATATAGAAGAATACTGTACATTAATAATATTAAAAATTAAATATATTGAAAGAATTCTAATTGATTATATTTCCGTAATAAATATATGACAGTTCTATCAAGATATCTCCATTCAATTGTAATTATTGTTATAATGAAAATTTCTAATTGTTAAATATTTTTTTTCTTTAACACTTAGAAGACTACAGAGCCTATCTATCGTCCGAAAAGTCGAATATCGAAGAAGACTGGGCCTATCTATCGGTCCGATAATACAATACACGTGATTAGCTGACTGGTCTTCGGACCAGCCAATTAGATTTCTTCTCGCATTTCGTGTCCATATAGGCCTTTCAATGGTGGATTCTATAATAGTTTGATATCAAACATCAAGACTTCTCACGTTTACTTTTATTTCTCGATTTGATTTTAACTGTCTTGTTTTTGTGTGTATATAATATCGCACATTGGGTACTGTATTTAAAAAAAACTTTTTAATCACCCTCCCTAGACCAGTTTTTCAATCTCCAAAATGATGAGATATTTGAAATTGTCATAAGCTTAGAATTAGATGTCCATGCGTAAAACACACTTGGTCTGAATAGTCATTGAACATATGGTAGATAATGACGTCTTCGCCGAGGACATATTAAACCAGCTACCATTAACAAACTGCTATCCTAAGTACAAATCCAACTTGATAGAGTTAGAATCAGTGCAAGAGCAGTAAATGAAAAAGCGAGAACTGAAAAACATACACGGTTCCGTGAAATAGAGGAATGACTGTTAAGTGCCGAAGCAGGGAGAAAAAAGCTCAACTTAGCAAAGCAAGTTAGATTAGTATCGCAATTTCATGACCCTGAGGTAGACGGGCATTTTTTGCATTTAAAAAAAAAGTCGTCACGTATTTAGGATGGTTCATAACAACATGGACTATGGTATTACAAACAATATTGAAAATCAAAGATCGAAAAACATATGCCGTCATCTCAGCAGCAGAGATTCCTGACTGCAACACCGTTAAATCAGACAACCCCATGACGTTTGATTTTGTACACGAAGCCTACACAAGAACAATTAAATAAAAAGGTTAACGGTAGTACCTTGTCTGTCGTTTTTAATGAAACATGAATAAATAAAGGATTACTGCCTAAATATACAAGTACATATATATATATATATATATATATATATATATATATATATATATATATATATATATATATATATATATATATATATATATTACAGCCAAAATTTGCTTAGGCTCGTTAAGTATTTCATGCGTTACTTGCCCTTTGTCCCTCTTTCCCTCTATCCGCCTTGTGAATATCAGATTTTCCAAGCCTTCTTTTCTCATTACGTGTCCCAGAAATTTAGTTGCTTCTTTCTGATGTTAAGCATGACTTTTATTTTTGTCCACATCCTCTCTTTAAACCTCATCGTCGCTTAGGTTTCGGTCCTTGGTGTCCTCAGCATCTTTCTGTAGAACCACATCTCTGCTGCCTCGAGTCTCGTCCAAAATTCGCTGCCTTAAAGGAAGATGGATAGCAGGTATCAGTTCAGCAGTCCTGTCTATGTTACCAGTGAAACCCTCCTGTCTCTTAATACTCTGCCGAGCTTTTCGGTATGCGTCTTTGGCTATCGCAATACGTCTTCGGATCTCAGTGTCGCAGTTACCTTCGTCTGTCAGAACACTTCCAGATATTTAAATTTCCGCACCTGCTTGATTTTACTGTCCCCGACCTCTAAATCGTATTTTGGGCTCAACTTTTTACTGATAACCATGCATTCTGTCTTCGTGTAGATTGTTTAAGCCCTTCTCGCTCTCATTCGCTACCATCTATAGAATGTTTATATATATATATATATATATATATATATATATATATAAGGCACAAGGAAAATAAGACGATGACCACCCTTTTTTCATTATGTTCTGTAAGTGATATGTTGACATATATTCGACTAACAACTTCTATGAGTCTTGTGTCTTCAGGACATAGGCGTTCATGACTCTCCACAATTTCAATTCCTCTTTAGCAATTAATAATTTTTTCTTTTTTTTTGTTATCTTCCCTAACAATAGTTTCACCGACCATTTACTCAAGATTAGAAAGTATGGTATGCGTTGTTTTCTTATGTTTTTATAGACTTCACTCTTTCCTGTGAGTATCTGATACTCCATGTCCTCTCTTCTCATTATTTGTCCGAGAAATTTCTAATGCCTTTACTTGATGCTAAATATAAGCGTCCTTTTTGTTTCTTTTTTTGATAAAATTTCTTCTTTTCCCACATGATCAGTTAGTTCATGGTATTCTTAGTATACTTGTGTATAACCATATTACATTTGCCACAGGCCTCTACTTTATCTTCTATGTAATTCTCAAATCTTCATTTCCATACAGGAGGAATGATAATACGTAACAGTTCAGTAGTCATGTCTGCTTCTGAGGGATTTTTTTTCTTCGACGATACTTTTGATAAAATCAAATGCGGAAAAAGAGATCTCATTTATTATTGCAATAAAATTTGCAAAATTTGAATTGAATCATAATGAATACTTTAAGATTATGGGTTATATATATATAACCCATAATCTGCCTAAGTGAAAGCTTAGTAGGTTTGTCTGGCTCATTCAGTTTGATTAGGTTTGCTCTACGTTTGTATCGAGCTCTTTAGTGAGTTGTTTATTCGTATCGTTTTTTTTTCTTTGTGCCTTGAACCTGTGTCTGTGCGATTATTTTCAACAGACTTTCATGTTCCTGGCTCTTTCTTTTTTAAAGCCTGTTTTTCCCTTCGAGATTGATTTGCCTATTGTTAAATCAAGAATTCGAAGATTTTTCGACACGAGTATAGTTACCTATATATATATATATATATATATATATATATATATATATATATATATATATATATGTGTGTATGGTCGACTCTCCAGAAGTATTCAAAGTATGAGGGTCAAACAGCCCTGTTCCTAGGAACCAACAGCCCAGATACCAGCATATATGATTTGATTATCGTGGTGAAGGATTGGAGCAGAACCAACCACACTTTTTGAAGGGCCGAATACAGATACCTGGTGCACTACGTGCCACAAGGTCCCCAAACGACACTCCGCAGGTTTTGAAATCAGAGTTGTCTTTCTTCTATAACATTTGCTATCAAAGGCTATAGAATCCAGTCTGTCCTACTATTTACCCGAATCTGGAGGGAGAAGAAGAGGATTCATAACTTTCCCAAGGGTATTAGCACGTAAGTGAATGTAATGGATTAGACCTGACTACGAACTCGGCTGGCCGAGTGGTTATAACGTTCGCATTCTGACCATGGGAAACAGATTCGAATCTCAACATCGTCGATTTTTCAGGAAGGATACATCCTGATGTTATCGGAGTAGAGGGGTCGATACCAGTGTGCGCCACCTTTGTAAAGTGCCTGAAAACCAATTTGTGAGTGAAATTGTGGAGACGGAATCCTTGGGCGACGTCGATAGCTTTGCTAGCACGAAGTCACAAGTCATCGTGCCCGAAGACTTGAGCGTGATGGCCTTGTTCAAATTGTTGATCACGCTAGATAACTCGCTCTTTCCCAGAAACTTTAACTAAGGTCTGCTCTTTAGAGTTGCCCTATAAACCACAGGTGGGCTCTGTGGGTGTTGAATGAAAACAAATCCGCCTGATCAAGCGTCTGTAGTAGGGACTGGCTAACCACCGTAGTAGAGTGGTATCCTCGAATACGAGTAGCCAGCTATACCATCTCTCTCTCTCTCTCTCTCTCTCTCTCTATATATATATATATATATATATATATATATATATATATATATATATATATATCAACAGGTTATTACAAAGTACCGCCTATCGTTTTTTACAAATTTGATAGAATTCCTTTTTTTACCAATTTTGGGCCGTATGACTTCTTTGCGCACATCTTTCAAGGCGCTCATATTTTCTTCCGTTTCAGACAAGTTAGCTCTTCTATATTTGCAATCAAATTTTGCCAACGTCTGGACAAGAATAACAAACAGTCACAAAAAATATATATATATATATAAAAAGAATCTAGTCGTCTTGATTCGAGATGTAAGCAAAATCAAAGAGACGCCATTTCTATTGGCGGTGAACATGAAAGCAGGAAAATGCTTATGGAGCGGTGAGATCAAAGGAACACAGCACTTGCGGATCATCGGACATCATCTAATTTAGTCTGTCCAAAATCGCTTTGTGGAAACGGACAAAACGAATCACCACTTCTCTCACGCACAGGAAATGCCTCTCTCTCTGTCTGTCTGTCTGTCTGTCTGTCTCTCTCTCTCTCTCTCTCTCTATATATATATATATATATATATATATGTGTATGTGTGTGTGTGTCTGTGAGTGAGTGTGTGCGCGTGGGGTGTGTATGTATATATATATATATATACACACACACACATACATACATACATATATATATATATATATATATATATATATATATATATATATATATATATATATATTCAATATGCCTGTATGTTTTCTAGTTATCCTATTTGATGTTTGTCTTTGCATCCTTCGAACTTAATCCGCCCTCAAGCCAATCTTATGTTTCCTTCTTTTTATTTTTCTTGACGTAATCACAACGGATTAGACACGTTACTCTTCTTTTCTTTAAGTCGTTTTATTTGACTCTCTGTTTTCCTCTCTTATATATATACATATGTGTATGTGCGTATGTGTTTATATATATATATATATATATATATATATATATATATATATATATATACATATATATATATATATGTTTTTATATATATATATATATATATATATATATATATATATATATATATATATATATATATATATATATATATATATATATGTATATATATATATATATATATATATATATAGACAACATTCTATATTCTACATTCAACATCATCACTTGATAAGACACCGGAGGTGCTGAAACAAAATGGCTATTTTTTAGGGATTTTATAAAATTGATTTTATAATTTTTAAATAAACAATTATATATATATATATATATATATATATATATATATATATATATATATATATGTATGTATACACACCAAAAAATCCCAAATTACCTCATGTAGATATAGTCTATTTCAAATATGTGATGGAATTCAATTTATATTATAATGAATCATTCATGCATAAAGTAAATTAGTAAAGTTAATGATATAAAATAGCGAAATCGATTCGCTACCAAATTTTAAAGTTGCATTAATCTACCAATCCCTCGATGAATGTTAGGATCCTTGTTTTTTAAAATTATTAGCTGCATAAGGTCATTCTTAATACGCAAGTACTTTCGACTCTACATTCAGTCATTTTCAGGCATGGAAATTATTTTTTTTTTTTGGTAAAGTTCAGTTAGAATCCGAAACGAAAAAATATAATGTGAATGGAAATATGTTTTTTGAAATGTGTTATTGGTAACGGATACAATCTTTTGGAGCGTATGTATATATATATATATATATATATATATATATATATATATATATATATATATATATATATATATATATATATTTGTATGAATGATTCATTGTAATACATACATCCATACATACATATATATATTGATGAATGTCTCATATCCGAATCCTCATATCCACACTTCTTATTGTCATAAAGATATTGTAGAAATATGCTACATTACAATATTTTTCTTCTTTTTACATTAATTGTTATTAACGTGAAATTTCTCAAACTATAATGCCTCGCACAGGAAAAATTTCAAATGGAAGATATAGGAAAATAAATTGTTTCACGGTACTTCAGAAATTAGAGATTGTTGAATTACTGGAGGAAGATTCGTTGATTTTACAGATTCACTATCAAGGCTTGAATAAACACATAACCTTGCTGTTGAAGATGATCCACAGAATATTCTCACTTTGAATGACGTAAAAGAATGGATAAATAAAGAGGCTAATGGATTCCAAAATAATTCTACGATTTGGAAGAAGCAAACTGTTTCGGTAATGGTGAGAATATGAAAGATGACGGAGAAGACTGGGACTCAGTCGAGAAAGCTGCTTATGAGTTTATCAAATTCATGGCGAAAATATCTTTTACAGTAGTAGAGAATATACAAGTACATGTAATTTGCAGAAATGCCTGACTTAAAAAAAGCTAGAATATCGAAAATAAGCAAGATCAGAAAAGAAATAAGATTGAAGATTGAAAATTATTTTTATTGAGCACTAAACATTACAAATTAATAAACCCCTGATCAAAATCTTAAGACCAGATACAAAAAGGTTAAAAAAAAATAAAATACCGTTACTTTAATCAAAATATATTTGCGAAACATTTACATTTAATTAGAATATGTAGTTTATCAACAAATAAGTGAACGTTCAAGATTTTCATTGATTAATTTAAGCAAACATTGAGAAAAAGGATTTTTTGGGTTGGTCATAAAGATAAGACAATGTGTGAAAAAACAAATTACTGAACAAAAGATTTTAGAACTAGTCAGTGTGCTCATACCACATTGTGAGTAAAATTAGTTAGACAAAACAGCTATGTTAGCACGAAGTCACAAGTCATCGTGACCGAGGTGTTGTGTGTGCTTGCGCTGTTCAGATTGTTGATCATTCTAGATAACTCGCTTTCTTCCAGAAACTATAACTAAGGTCTGCACAGCATAGTTGCAGTATAAACACAGGTTGGCTCTGTGGGTGTTGAGCGGGAATCTGCATTAGGGATTGGCTACCCGCACTAGTAAACGGGTATCCTCGAATACGAGTGGCCAGTTATTATTATTATTATATGTGTGTGTGTGTGTATCTGAGAAAAAAGAGAGAGAGAGGGAGAGAGAGAGGGAGAGAGAGAGAGATGAAATTTAATATAGATCAAATATCTGTACTTGATTTCGGATTGCCACAAATTACACTTTTAACAGAAAAGTAAAAATAGCAGAATTTATTTCATCTTTTTCGCCATACTTTTTTCCTGGTTGTATGTATTAAAGAAAAATCTGTTTTTCATTAATGTTTATTCACGATGGTGTGAAAAAATTAATTGAAATTCCATACATTTGAGACTGTTAAAAGCTAAGCAATTAAAAATTAATTATTTGATCAAAACAGTTTGTCGGGATGACGCCATTTTGAGGATTATTTTCAAAAGACAGAAAAGTTTTTGCTTGTTTTCGACTAAATATAAAATACTGATAGGTTCTATAACACGTGCCGTATAGTGATTTGTGTAATTTAAAAATGACTTATATTCCCCGAACGTGCAATGGAACATCTGGTTGGAGATAAAAAATTCCTCAATTTCATATCCTCTGTCTATTAACGAACAGTGTAAACAGAAATGTTATTTCACTTGGGGTTCTTATATAAAAAGACGGAGAAATTATAGAAAATGGTCGGTAAAGACAAATTCTATATTGCTAAATGCGAGACTGATTTAAATAAGAATGTTACATCATATACGACTCTCTTGCGGAAATAAAATTATAATAAAATAAAAAAGTTACAATTTCAGAAAATTCAGGCAGAATGAAGGTAAATCCTACAGACATATTGAATATATATATTTTCTACAAACACCAAATGTACATCAACTACAAACAAAATGAATCTTCACTTAGAAATATAATATAGAAATATACTACCTCAATTGACCCGAATAAAAAAAAAATCAAATTAATTACCTACTACAAAAAATTTAAAACCTTATTCTCAAAAATAACAACACACCAGCTAAATCAAAATTAAAACAACCGAATATTAACTATAGATTCAAATGCCTTTTAAGCAACTGTGTTTCTGATAAAACTGATTTCAAATATATTTACATTTGGTCACACGACTACATGCCTATCCAGACGACTAAAGTTACACCTATCTGGTCACGGCTCTATTAGAATCCATTTAAACGCACACACAAACTTACCAGACTCCATCCGAAACTTACTAGTAGAAGATACAAACATAATAACCTCATCCACATGTAAAGAATGATTAAAAATAATGGAAGCCTTAATAATAAAAAAGAAAAAAAAACAACAAAACTTAATATTAACTACGAACACGGTCTCAATGTGCTGGGTTAGGGGAAATAAAACATCACAATTAAAAACAGTAAAATTGACATTGCTAACGGAAACGCTCCTCTATGGTTTAATCGGTAGAAGCACGTCAGGCTATGTGACAATTCCGTATAGGATACAGGTTTGATTCCTGTCGGAGGACGCATATTTTCTATAAAAAAATTTTCTCGGACATTCAGGCCGCCAATTGTCGTTAATAATGTTTATTATAAACAGAGCATTTACTTAAATATTTGTATCTATAGAAAGAACGTATAAACATAAAAATGTCTTTATATATATATATATATATATATATATATATATATATATATATATATATATATATATATATATATATATGCACCTTTCTGACAATAGCTCAATTAGATCTCATTTAAATATTCATGGAGACCTACCAGACACTATTCGGATTATACTTGTCGACAACACTAATATAATAGCACCATCCACTTGCAAAAAAAGGCTAAAAATAATGGAAGCCTTACTAATAAAAACAAACAAACCAACACTTAATAATATTAACTTTGAACATGGACATCATATCTTGACCGTGTTTTGAAACAAAAAAAAAACAAAAAAAATGAATCACTTTATAAAACATACATATAACAAACTATTTCTATTTCTAATTCTAACACTTGAAATATAATCCTTGAAAATGGCTAAATGTATAGCCGAAAGCGCTCGGATAAAAGGAACATTCGGACAGTTTTTATATAATTTATCCTCTGAAAAGAAAAACTTTATTAGACCGCACGAGAAATTATATAAAAAACTAAATAAAAGCACCTTGTCAGTCGTTTTTAATGAAATGTGCATATATATATATATATATATATATATATATATATATATATATATATATATATATATATATATATATATATATGTTATTCGCAAAGAGTACTGTTTCGCTGTATCCCAACTCCTCAGTGTGACTGACGTCCAAAATCTTCAAGCTCGGATCGAATCCTGACAGATTTCGTGTCAGTCGTAGTTTCTACCCCTAAGCCATCAGCTCTCGGAAGAGAAAACTACTAATTCTAGCGTATTGTTTTTACGAATGTAAACAAAAGCCAGTCAGTCAGAGTGCTCATATTCATTTTACCGAGGAGCTTTGCGTTTTAGTGTAGAGCGCTCAATCGATATATATTATCAAGGTGATTATTATGTCATACAGACGAGATTATTCGTTGTATTTAACCTATTGTTCTGAAAATAGAGTTTTCTACTTCTTTTTCTGATTATTAACATACAAGAAAATTCTCATCCTATGAGAGATGGATAAAAAATATTCAAAATTGATGTGTATACGAATTATTTTGTCGTTGACTGTACATATATATATATATATATATATATATATATATATATATATATATATATATATATATATAAACAACATTGATATCACTCTAAACAATATTCACAACACAAAGAAACGGGATTATTTTGTAGAACTAGTTCACAAAGTTGAGGATTTACTAAGACATATTAGATGGAAGCCTTATTTCTTCCTTCACGATAACAATTTTTCGAAAGAATCGGTTGTTCATGGTTTCCAAAGCTGAAGATTTGCACCATCCATCAAACGGTTATGGTTTTGAAAATGATTTTGTAGATTTATTATAAATCGTTAATACTATCTTTTTACGTAAATACAGAAATCATTTTCAGAGACGTCTGGAATTATTTGTGAAGGACATTATTTTTGTCTGACGACGTTTATGTCAAATCCGACAAAACAGCTAACTTCTACATAATTACTCCTAAAGATTATAATATTTTAATTAGAAAAGAAATTAAATAAAATTATGGAAAAGCCGGTAATAATAATATTCATTTAGTTGACAAAATTAAGTAAAAATATAATTGTCTACTAAAATTCAGCAACTGTATTAGCAAACTCTCTACTAAAGTATCAAGGGCCATAAACCTGATTTTGAGGTTAATCTTCCCACCAGAAATAGCAACTCTACCAGACCAGAAATTGGTATAATTAGCAAGATCTTCCTCGATAGAGTCAACCACCTGATTAGGCGCCTTGGAGTTTCACAATGAATTAATGACACACATATCATAAATTGGTTTAATGGTATAAACGATAAAAGAAATTGTTCATTTATCCTGTTTGATATTATGGATTATTACCCATCAATTTCTAGGGATCTTTTTACTTTGGCTTTGACATTTGCCAGGGAGAACTCTGACCTGTCCAACGAGGATCTTGAAATTATTATGAACTGCATAAGATCTGTTCTTATCCATAACAAAGAACAGCGGATGAAGAGCAACACTGTTGACCAATTCTATATTTCCATGGAATCGTTAGACACGGAGGAATCTTCCGACCATATTGGTTTATTTATCTTGTATAATCTTAGTGCCCACCAAATATAAACATTAATAATATAGGCTTATATAGAGATGATGGCCTTATGATGGTGAAAAATTCCGCAAAAATTAAA
>OZ038515.1:9513449-9555949 GCA_964036315.1 Acanthosepion esculentum
TATGTTAACCCTTCTGTATATCTAGCGATTCTAAACAATATCCAAAAAAGGATCTGTAACATCTGTCTATATTTCTGAGATGAGGTATTATGTACACTATTTACATTATTCGGACTATTGTCCTCATCTTTGTCGCCATATTTATTACAACGTTTCGGCCGTTGTACGCTCCGATCTTCTTTAAGTGGTTGAAAATGTCGAACTGAACCCTTTATTTGGCTCACTGGTGTAGAAAAAGATGAGTACAATATTCTGAATAATGTAAATAGTGTATGTTGTGGATTCCGGGATGAAATCCGATATCAAATAATAAGAAACGCTAAGAATGAATATAGGAAAATAATTATATTAACGTAATAATACAAACTGGTAATACAGGTTAGTAGTTCCAAGAATGCGGGGTTAGTAGACAAATATATATATAGTCTTTGGTATCAACGTATCGCTGTATGACTTCTTACTGATTCTACGAGCTTGTGACTGTGACTCCGGCCTTCTTCAGGTAGTTGGAATGTAGAAATGAACCCTTTATTTCGCTCACTGAGGTAAACTCATCTATTTCCACGTGTCATGTTTAATGGATGTCAGTTATCAATTATCTCCTGTTAATTCCCCTCTCTAAGTTCTCCATTGTGTTAACCCAAAGACACATGGCATAGTGGATAAAGGCGTTAGTTAGATCGAGTTATAGAAACCAAAGAGTGTGAGTTCAATACCCGGTTAAGGCAGTGGAGAACTTGGAGAGGGGAATTAACAGGAGATAACTGATACTGACATCCATTAAACATGATACGTGGAACTAGAACAGTCTACTCCAGTGAGCGAAATAAAGGGTTCAGTTCGACATTCCAACCACCTGAAGAAGGCCGGAGCGTACAATGGCCGAAACGTTGTAATAAATATGGCGACAAAGATAAGGTTTTGTAATGTTATCAGTCATAACCTGGCATCTGGACTTCAGCCATTTGATCACCTCTATTTTTTTACAAATATTTTCATGACAACTGTTCTGAAAATATTTTCCCTGGTGCATCGACTACACAAATTTAAGCGTGCAACTAGTTCGACATCGGGATCTCAGCGTTTTACTGTGGAATAAGCTAGATGTAACCGTCTGTACTATTCTAACAGTTTATTTTTTATACTTCGCAACTATGGAAATCCCTTCCGTCTTCTTGCTTTCTTTTCGCCTATAATTTTCGAAAATTAAAATTTAACGTTAATTATCCTCTTGTGCCTCCCTGAACGCTGTTTCTTTATTGTAATAAATATGGCGACAAAGATGAGGACAATAGTCCGAATAATGTCAATAGTGTTGATTTTCTTTTTGCACTTCTCTCTTGTGGGACTATATTCTGGCTTCGTACTTCCCGGCCAACTTTGATTTTCAAAGATTTAAAAGCAGGGTTAATCGTTATCTATTTTTTATATTAGCTATCTTTTGTTCTCGAAACTTAATGTTTTTTTTCTTATTCGTTCACACTCAGTAAACCGCTTGTATATTACTGACTTTACCGCCTTGCATATGATGATATGATAAAAAAGAATTGACATTTAGTGCTATTTTGCGATCTGTTGTAATCGGTAACAAACCTCTTTCTCATTTTCACATATCAAGCATCATTGTTAGGCCAACAGAGAAAAGTGTATATATCACTTCATCGTTCTTGAAATCGCAATGTTTTGTTGGCCGTTACTGACCTCAAATGACTTCTGAAATAAACCACGCAGATCCAATGTTTTTACTTAACGTCTTCTGTTCATCCATGCAAAAATAATAACAAAATTTTCCTGGGATTTCCCAACGAAGCTTCCAGCATACAAATACACGCAAACAAACAACGTTGATATATTAATATAAATATTCATCATATGGAACATATATAAGCTAAAGTATTCTTATATATATATATATATATATATATATATATATATATATATATATATATATATATATATATATATATATATATATATATATATATGTATATATATATATATGGACAGCAAACTTTATTTTAAACATCTTATTTTAAATATGACGGAAAAGTAAAATTTTATTAATCTTTATTTTTTCCAGCGTCCGTACATTTTTCCATTAGGTGGGTTTGGTTGGATTAATTTTGTTTTCCGGCACATCAATACCTCAATGGGTTATTTAATGTCGACACAATTTTTAGGATAGGTTATTATGAATAGTATATGTATTCTTCGGAAGAAATCATTTTGTAAGTGATCAGGTTTCATTGACGTAGTTTTGTAAAGATTTTTTTTTGTCGAGAGTCAAGTGCTTTTTTGTGTATTTTTGGTAATATTTATTTGTTTTTCAAACATGTGTTGTTCGTAATTTTTATTACAAAAATGTATTGCTAGTAATTTTATCTATAAAAATATATTTTTATACATTTATTGTGATTTGAACCCGGATTTGGGGTTGAATATTTGCCCATAGCTGTGACCGTAAGAGGTGCTACCACCCCGGGTCAGGGAGGACCTGGGAACAACAGCAATGAAGCGGTGGTTCCACGCTCTTCAAAACCTCCCGATCAGGGGCTTTGCTTTCGGATGCAGTTTAACTTCATACACAGGACTCCATTTTGTGAGAGTGGAGGAATACAAAAACTGTTCATATCGTCCATTCTCCCAAGAGCTTTGGTTTACTTATTTAGCCATTTTCAAAGTGATTGATTTTGATGTAGTTTATTTTCATGTTTAGACTTTGTGTATGTATCGTGAATTATAATAACCGCGTTTCTGAGCCCTCGTGTATTGGGCATGGCTAGGATTCAAGTGGGCGATTTTCCCATTAACATTGTTAGTCAAGATAAGGTTGATGTTGGGAGAAAGCTGTTTTATGTAAAAAGCCTCTCTTATAACAAGGTGTTTTTTTTATTTGATTTACATATGACACCAGTGTTATAGACTAATATCTTTCTTAAGGGCTCTTGTAGATTATCAGTTGATAGATATTTTTTTATAGAGCTTTGCTCTGATAAGTGACATGTGAGACGTCTACCCAAGATGTGGTTGTTTATACGATACACGTAATTGATTTGGGTCACCTCGAAGGTGGTATAATATTTAGCAAGCTTGTCTCGCTAGAACAATAGAAAAGAATACTTAGCTGTTATGTGACAGGAAATTCAAATTGTCCGTTTTTGTCTCCGTTTATTCTAAATCTGCATCATGGCTCTAAAGTTTAAACATCTTTAGAATTCTTTAAAGAAAAAAAGCATTTGTGAATTCTAACCGGTAGTAAAGCTGTTTTTAATTTGGAAACCGGTAGTTACCATATTAATATAAGCATATAAATACATACTTATATAGGTGCATTCACTTCGACGCTGAAAAAAGCTGCAGAATACGATGAAAATCTTAATAAAAAAAGTTACAAACTTTATAAAACAAGTTTTATCATCAAAATATTTCAGTTATTATTAAGAGGAAAGACCAAATAATACACACACACACACATACACACACACACACACACACACACACACACACACACATATATATATATATATATATATATATATATATATATATATATATATATATATATATATAAAGGAAATGAAGTTGACTGGACAACAGCCGTAGTCCATTCTCTCTGTCTTTTCTACAAATATTTACATGACTACTGCTTTGACGAGTTATTTTCTCTAGTGCCCCGACGACATGAATTTAAGTATGCTACTAGGTTGGCAACTAGGTCCCACTCCTTTAGACATGAAACAGATGAATATAACCGCCACTTCTACTCAAGCAGGTTCTTCTCTCGCACTTCCCAAAGTCCCTTCTTCTTCTTACTTGCTTCGCTGATAAATGCAATCTTCAAACATTTAAAGGTATTGTCAATAGTCATCTTTTGATGCTTTGATACCGGTTCTTCAGTTTTATCCTTTCTGCAACCCCGTTGTACCTAGACTTTTCTCTTACTTTCAATCTCTGTAACCCCCTGCTTACTAATGGAACTCCCGCCTTGCTTGACGTGAAATACTTATATATACGAAATTTTCTCCTGACCTGGCTCCAGTTCTCTCCAAACTATACAAATATTGCCTTACTGATTCTAACTGTCTGCTGGAAATCCTCCTCTGCCGCCCCTGTTTTCTAAAACTCTGCAGATCAGTTAACTGCAAATCTTTGCCAAATCTTTCGACGCTTTAATCAATGCCGAAATTATTAAGCATCTTAGCTCCCAACATCTACTCTATGAAAAACATTCTTTTTCGTTTTGCCCGCTCAACCGCTGATGTGCTTAAGGCAACAACTGAACACGTATACCAAGGTCTCTGATAATAACGGCGAATCACGAGCTCTAGATATCTCGAAGGGGTTTGACAGGGTTTGACATCATGGGCTTCCATATTACCTTCAGGGCTACGGTATTACAGGACGACCATTTGACTTAATCCAATCATTCCTATCAAATCGTGTCTCTATAGTAAATCTGGCAATGCTGACCGAGCCAACCTGGTCGTTGGTCTCGTGAAGGACCTACAATCAGTGGTTAACTGGAATAGGAAGTGGCTTGTAAATTTTAAAGCTTCCAAAACGAAACTGTTCTCAGTTAACGACTATAAAGTAACTTCTCGGCCTCTCTTAGCATGGTTGACGGTCAACATCGCGAGAGCGTCACCCTGCACCTTCTTGGTCTCACGTTTTAACTGACTTGAGGTAGACCAATTACATTGAATCAATAGCTGCATCAACTGCAAGGAAAGTTGGTTATATCTGTAGTGCCAGAATCTTTTTCTCGTCTGAGTCTCATCTACAAATCTACCATTCATCCATTCGCTGAATATTGTTGCCATATATGATCTAGTGCCCCTGATATTCATCTGGAGTTCCTCGACACAATCCAAAGAAGGATCTGCAATTTAGTCGGTCCTGACTTGGCACCTCGACTCCAATCACTTTCTCACATACGTAATATGGATTCTCTTTGTCTTTTCTACAAATATTTGCATGACTACTGCTCTGACAAGCTATTTTCCCTGGTGCCCCCAACAACATGAATTTAGGCGTGCTACTAGGTTGGCAACTAGGTCCCACTCCTTTAGACTTGAAACAGATAAATATAATCGCCACTTCTACTCAAGCAGCTTCTTCTCTTGCACTTCCCAAAGTCCCTTCTTACTTGCTTCCCTGATAAATACAATCTTCCAAAAATAAATTGTAACGCCAATAGTTATCTTTTGATGTCTTGATACCGGTTCTTCAGTTTTATCCTTTCTGCAACCCCGTTATGTTCTGAGATGCTTATAAAGGAAAAGTTTTTTCATGCTTTAATGCACGCGTGACATAGAAAACAAAGAAGAAATTCCATGATGTTTAAATGAACGCGCTGCACATTTTCGAAAAAGAATTACGGTAATGGATAACACGCATATATTTAAGGGTCATTCAATAAATAAGTTGAATTTTTCGGTATAAGGATTTCTAATACAGATATAAACTTGCTCTTTTATTATTATTTTTTTTTTTGTTTTACTTCTTTTTCACGTGGATTTAATTTCTTTTGAGTTTTGGCGATTAACAAAGATGTCCGACCAAGAAGCATGCTCCAGGATTGAACAGCGGTCAGTTATCAAGTTTTTGGTTGCTGAAAGGTGCAAACCAGTTGAAATTCATAGGAGAATGTCAACTGTGTATGTTGCCACGTGTTTCAGCCAAAAAAATGTCTACAAGTGGACTAAATTGTTTAAAGAATGACGGAGCAGTGTTGAGGATGAAGACAGGTCTGGGTGGCCTACAGAAGTGAGGTCTCCTGAAGTGATCGAATCAGTCATTGACCTCATTCAGCCTGACAGAAAAGTGACAGTGGATGACATTGCAAAGACTTTGAGCTTATCTGTTGGGACAAACGCAGGGGTCATCAGTCAGAAGGAGTCATCTTGCATCATGACAACGCAAGGCCTCACACAGCAGCCCAAATGATGCAGACCATCAACGAGCTGGGCTGGGAACTGCTCCCTCATACCCCTTACAGCCCAGAAGTTGCCCCTTCAGACTTTCCCCTGTTTGGTCCCTTGAAAGCGTTCACGAGAGGCAAGAAGTTTAAAAGTGACGATGAACTCAAAAGTGTTGTGAGCGACTGGCTGAGACAGCCAGTCCAAAGATTTTTACGCTGAGGGAATACGGAAGCTTGTTCACAGATGGGAAAAATGTGTGACAGTGCTGGGAGACTATGTTGAAAAATAAAAAAAGTAAGCTTCTGTCTGTATTAGAAGTCCTCATACGGAGAAATTCACCTTATTTATTGAATGACCCTCGTAGTTTTAAAGTGAACTATATTTAAGGGATAAATTGCTGAATATCAAAATACAATACAAAAAAGAACATTGATGGCATCACTCAGAGGTAACACTCTGTGCTAGACGCAATCGTCAGGACACAGCTCTGAGTTTTGACTTCAATGTTCACTTTTGTGTTTATATATATACATATTAAATAACATTTACCAGCCTGAATGTCCGAGACATTTTCATAGAAAATTTTCGTTCTCCGACAGGTATCGAACCTGTATCCTATACGGAACCATCATTTCGCGTGATGTGCCTTAACCGTTCGGCCATAGAGAAGCGTCTGGTTAGCAAGGTCGATTTTACTATCTTTAAACTTAAATCTTCCATGAATCTCTTCTATTCATATCTGCTCTAGCGTATCAAAGGTAAACAAATGACGTCATATATTTTTGAATTGGACATAGTCCGACAATTTATTTAAAGACATTTATAATAATATGTTTAACGTTCTTTTTAAAGATACAAGTATTTAAGTAAATGCTCTGTTTTATAATAAACAGTATTAAATAACATTTACCGGCCTGAATGTCCGAGAAATTTTCATAGAAAATTTTCGTTCCCCGATTGAATCGAACCTGTATCATTTACGAAACCATCATTTCGCGTGATGTGCCTTTATACGCTAGAGCAGATATGAATAGAAGAGATTCATGGAAGATTTAAGTTTAAAGATAGTAAAATCGACCTTGCTAACCATAAGCTTCTCTGTGGCCGAACGGTTAAGGCACATCACGCGAAATGACGGTTCCGTGTATATATATATATATATATATATATATATATATATATATATATATATATATATATATATATATATATATAAGATAAAAACAGACCACTTTAAGGTTCCATGTAATAAATTATTTCACAACAGCCCTGTAAAAAAAAAAACTTAAATCGCTAACAAACATCAAATTAAATTCCTTATAGACTGTTTAAACATTCAAATTTATATCAAACATTATAATATTTATGAACTCGCAAAGTAAAGCAAAACAACAGCGTCTATTTCGGGCCTTTCATTCCAAAGAAAGTTAGTGACACTTTCTCTCGTGGCTTCTTTCTCTCTCTTTTTTTCTTTATGTCTTTTTTCTCCTCTCTCCCCACTATATCAATATATAACTTCCGTTAAGTTAACCAATTTAATGTGTCAATGTCTGGATTTCCTCAAACAATTTAAATTTGAGAGAATATAACTTTTACATCTAACTCAATCATGTCTCTCTCCCCCCTCACTTCTTCACTTCGTTAATTTACATATGCTTAGTACTGCCCGTCAAAAATGTGTAACTTTCTTTTCATTTTTCGTTTCAATCTTTGGAAGTAAAGTCTGATGATCCGCGGTCCTTTTAAAGGGCTGTGCTGAAATAATTTATTACATGGAACCTTAAAGTGGTCTCTTTTTATTTTTATTTAAATTATTAGCTCTGATTTACATTGAGCTCTCTGGATTTTATCCTCCTTGGGTCTACCCATATGGATTACCTAGTTTTTCGTAAATTAATATATATATATATATATATATATATATATATATATATATATATATATGTATGTTGGTCAGACTGCGTGTGTATATATATATATATATATACATATACATATATATATATATATATATATATATATATATATATATATATATATATATATATATATATATATATATATATATATAGTCTGACCAAACATTATCGTAACTTTTGATATGGTAACGGAGTTTCAGTACTCAGTGTGAAGGTACTCGGTATAGATTGACTTTGAAAATTGCTGTGCATGTACACAAAGTTAAAACGTTCTCACTTACTTTCGTTGTTTATAGCAGTGTTTGGAATGTGGTTGATATTCCTTTAACTCTATTTTTCGTAGGTTCCCGTGTTTGAGTAGTCAGCGCTGTGTTTTAACACCTGTGAAATTACGTCGACTGATCTGCGTATTCGAAAGACTTAAACAAAGACCTTTGCATTCCGACAGGAAATAAACTTGTGCCTCTTTAGAGAAGAAAACAACCTCCGGCCCGGAAAGTTGTCACAGGCATACGAGTTTCAATTTAATTTTTAAGAAAGATATATTATACTATATTTCTATAATAAAGGCGTAGATTCAAACTCCGACAGAACATTTCTTTATTAGCAATCTCGAATACACAGGCCGTTAGTCATAATTTATATTGTTTAAAAATAAGGGATATCTAATCAATATGACGATAAACTACATCCACGCCCTGGGTAAGACGATAAACTCAGTCCAGCTGCAAGGCTTCTGATCAGGAGGTTTTGAGGAGCGTGGAACCACCTTTTAATTGCTGGTGTTCCCAGGTCCACCTTGACCCGGGTGGTAACACCTGTTAGGGTTCCAGCTATGGGCAAATAGTTAACACCCACAATTGTGTAAAAATAGGTTTTAATACCAGAAATACTTTGTTATAAAAAATTATTTCCAGCAATAATGTTTGAAGGAAAAATTATGATCAGCAATAGTTTTAAAAAAAATACCAATAATACAAACTGCTATACATTCTTTGAAAGAAATATGAGCAGCTATAGATTGAGGTTATGTCGTAAAACAAACCAAACGAAACCAAACTACTCAATAACGTAAATATAACTTTAAAAACATTTATAAATTAATGTCGGATTTTACTATTTACATTGTTCCGATGGTGGTCTACATGTTTATTATCATATTCACATCGTTTCGGTCGCTGTGCGCTGCGGCCTTCTTCAGGTGGTATTTCTTTGAAATTTGAAAGGAATCCAGAATAGTCAATCTGTATGTTGGTGTTTCTGAAGATTGGTTCAATAATGTTTATGTAGACGCCCTTATTTTTGTAATATCGGGTCCGTACCGATCCTTCGAATTATGTCTATATTTATGACCTGAGGTATTCTAACCATTTACTATTTACAACCCTCCAAACGTGTTCCGCCCGTATGAATTGCAGGGTGGAAAATGAGGCGCTTCTGGAGTCTATTGACAGGAAAGTGAAGCAGCTCTCCTCCCGTTTAAGACCGATCTGGCTCTTTCTCATAAACACCATTAGAACGCTTTGAATCGATATCTCTCCGCCTAGCTAAAGGTTTATAACAGAGCCAACTAATCCCCTAAGTTAGCGCGCAATCAGACGAGGTGAAGAACAACGTTGGATTCAAAACCCGGCTGCGATTTTAGAATCTACAAGAGCAAACCTTACTGTTATGCCCCATGGTCCTTTACTCTATGCTACAGGGGGTATGTACATAAGCAAACAATCACGAAGTTTGCAGAAAATCGTATCATTTTAATGTCTTTTGTTGCCATTATCGCTTCCAATATTCCTCAGTGTGCGACTAAATCAAATTCGTGCATAGCATTTGAAATCCGGGATTACAAAGTAACACCGCCCTACCAATACTTACAGCTGAATTGTAAGCGATGTTGACGTGGTGCCGAAAGTCCGTGATTCCTTTTAAAAGTGAAATACACCAACCGATTTTAGCGAAATGTTCATTTGTGTAAATCCAGACGATATGCAATCTGATGAAGTCCGGAGATGAAAAACAATGGCCGAAATATTGTGATAACACTTACAAAGATGAGGACATTAATCAATATCAAATTTCATCAGTAGCTGAATATTCAGACTCGCTCAAGTATTTGAACACAATCTTTCAGTTATTTGGAGGGCTGGGGCAAAATTGATTAAAGAAAATCATCCAGTTTTCTATATATTAATCCTGTGAAAATGTTGTCGTCCAAGTAATTTTGGAGTTGAAATTAAGGCTGCTTTCGTATACCTGATGGATAGGCCAGAATGTTTGTCCTTCATTGAAATAAGCAACCACGATATAGATCCGTAAATATATAGTAGAAGCACTAGACCATATATGGCAGCAATATCCAAAAGAAAGACGATAATAAACTCATAAATAGGCAAGATAGATTCTCACGAGAAAAAATTGTCTACCTCGACAAAGTGAAACATTTTTCCTAGATAAGTTACCAATAGTTTCAATGTACGCCTTTCACATCTTGTTAGCAGAAAACGTTAATCATAAAGGCAAAAAGTATGTAATTCTCTTGGAGGTTAGCATCAGCCATGCCGATGGATGGTAAAAGGTATTCTCTCAGACGATTAAAAGATGTCGTTTTCGTTTTGAAGCGTTAAAATTAACAAGCCATTCCTTGTCTCATTTAACAAAAGATTGTAGGTCGTTTTTGACATCAGGTACCAATTGGACCTTATTGAAAGAATTAGACTTACATTTAAAACCGGAGAGAAATAGTCGCGTCATCTGCATAGATACCGAGCTAAGAAAATATTCCATTAAAATGCTCATTTAGGAGAATAAGAAACATTTTATGTCCAAGGATATAACCCTGGGAAATACCTGCATTTATGCAGAAAGATCTAGGACATTGGCCATTAAAGCAAAATTTCATTTCGCGATTTGATAAGAAAGATTAAATCAGTTCCAAACATTCATTCAGAAATTACATAACCTTTCAACTTGTGAAGAAGACCATTATGCTAAATCCTGTCAAATTCCAACGAGATATCCAAAACAACCTCTCGAGCATCACCGTTCTTATCTAAACCGTGATAGACTCTTCCTCCAATAATCGTTAACATATCAGCAGTTGACCTAGAGAAGCGAAAGCCATATTGCTTATCTGAAAGAAAACCCTGCGAAAACTGTCTTCAGTTTCTTGATGTCGATCTGTCCTCTGAGTATTACTTTTTCCAAGCCCACTCGCCTCATTATTTACCCTAAAAATTTGAACTATCTCTTCCTAATGTTAAATATAAATGTCCTTTTTTTGTTTTTATTTTCTTTAAAACTCCTTCTTTGATCACATGTTCAGTCTATGGTATTCTTATATAGAACCAGATTACTGTTGGCTCATGACTCATTCTTGAAGTTTGCCTAGCATCACTGCTATATATGACGATTGATACGGCATAACATTTCAATACTGTTTTCTTTGTAGCTAACATTTCTAATTTTTGGAAGGCATCTAACCTTATACCAAATGCCTTTTCGGATATTACCGTCACATTTTCGGTTCTCTGTTGAAACACTTCCTAGATATGTAAATTGTGTTCCAGAAAGAGAAAGATAGACAATAATCAAAGAAAATCGTTGGAAAGCAATGATAACTGTTGAAACTGATCTTGAAAGCTTTTCTGAATAACTTCAGATTTGACTCAAATGTTAGAAAACTTTTAAGGAAATGTCGCAAGTGAAACAAATGAAATAATATGTCTTTTAATAATTTCTTTTAAATTAGACATTACGTATCACACTGACTTTGTGTATGGCATATCCTTTTTGCTGTCATTTTAATGCGTTTCCGTTGTTTTCAAAGGATAAACTTTTATCTTCTAGTTTGCTTTCTTCTATCAATGCGAAGTGCTGAATTTTTTAAAGACGCTAGAAGATCTTAAAAGAAAAAAAAGAAGAAATAAGTAAATTTCTTAAGGAAAATATTCAGGAAATAACAGAACCTTCTTCCGTTAATGCTGAAAACTTACTTATGTTGATAATGGCGTTCACACCTACGTAGATACTCATCACGCACGCGCAAAGATTGCTACAGCATCTAAGAGCTTCCGTTTAATGAAGCGTGTCGACGAATACTACTCTAAGTACGGAGCGGACACAAGGAAGAACGGCATCACGGGAAGCAAGCAAGCAAACAGAAATGTGTGAAGGCTGGCGTGGTTATTTTTGTATTAGTCGGTATGTGTCTGAAACGATGAAATTATTTGAAGGCGATATAAAATAAAACAGAAGAAGAAAAAAATCAAAGTGAGAAATCTACAGGCAAAAACAGAGGTTGCTGAGAAGGAAGGGGATGTTTAAGAAGAAACTAAACTCAAATTCTATTTGAAGTCTTTCCGAGTCAGAGACGGAAGAAAGGCGATCGTCCTGCTTGCCAAAAATAGGTTTGTTTCTTTCTTAATCTCACGCGAAAAAAAGAAAAATGTGTTTAACAATATAAAAACATGAGTAAAACAAATATATATAACAAAAAAAGTTAAACAAATATTTCAAAGTAAAGAAACCAGCGAAGGAGAATTTGGAAAACTCAGCACTTGATAGGTTTGAACCTGGGTCTTTTTGTTTTTTTTTGTTTGTTTTTCTTATAGGTGGAACTTTTGTGTTTAAACTTAGCCAAGCGTGTTAGTATTGCGTGTGCGTGAATGCATTAAGTTGATCTATAAGCCCCCTTAATAGTGAGAATCTTAGCAGTTGAAGGTACCCATAATCATTGGCAAATGACACCTTATGATATTGGAATGTTATACAATACATCCCTCTCTAACTTCTACGGTTAAATATATTCCTTTACTAACCAAGCTTTGCGTGCACAGCATAGGGTAACTAATTCCAATTGCATTTCACGTGAATTTTCCGACGGCTTGAACAGTTTTTCCCAAACTTTTTTCTGGGTTGCATTTTCGGAATGAATATTTGCTCGTGCTTCACCAAATTTAATGTGATAAAAAGTACTTTTCAAAATTTAAAAAACAAGCTGAGAGAGGTTAAAGGGAGATAACCTCTAATTCGCAGTCAGTACATTATTATTGATTACTGTCTGCTCCAATTTACGGGCATCAGGTACTATATTCTTAATACTAGTTATAATGCATTAATACAATGATGAAATCAGTCAATAATTATTTATAACTAATTAAACTGGGACTCATGCATGTAATTACAAGCAACACATAATAATACTTAAAATTTTGAAATCATATTTATTTTTGCAAATAATTTTAAAAAAATAAATCTTTGAGTGTCTTTGAACGAAAACCAACCAAACTCCACCCGAAACATACTAGTAGAAAATATGAGTATAATAGCTATATCTACATGTAAAAAACGATTAAAAATTATGGAAGCCCTAATCATAGATGACGAAAATCCAATACGCACTAACATTAACTACGAATATGTCCACAATGTGCTAACCGTGATAGGAAAATAAAACATTCGTATAACTTCGGACATATGCATCAAAACCTCACACATTCAGTTAAAAATTTAAAAAAAAATATAAATCACCCTTGATAATAGCTAAAAGAATAGCCGAAAGGGCTCAGTTATGCAAAACGTTTGGACAGTTTGCGCCCCGAAAAGAAAACGCTTGTCGGAACACAATAAAAATTAAATTAAAAAGCGTAATCACAGCACCTAGTTCGTCGTCTTTAACGAAAGCTGTATAAAAGTCGGAATGTTCCCAAATACACAATATATATATATATATATATCTGTGTTTGTGAAGATATATGTATACGTCTATGTGTACATATATATACATATATATAGATACATACATACATATATAGATATAGATACAAATATATATATATAAACACGCACATATATATATCAATATATAAATATAAAAGTGAACATATATATATATATATATAAAAGTGAACATTGAAGTCAACACAGAGGCGACAATCTGTTTCCTGCTGAACGCAATCGTCAGGCTGTGAATGTTGGATATTTCCTCGGCTATTTATCTATATGGGTCAGTGGTGCATTTTGGGTAATCTGTTCTGGGGGTTCACTTCTATATTTATATTTACATACGCTCTATCTCTGATACTGAGCACTCTATCCCATAAATATACCACACCTTAAAACTATATTTCTTCATTCATATATATATATATATATATATATATATATATATATATATATATATATATATATATATATATATATATAAACATGTTGTGTTCAATGTTAAAGACAACATCGTCCTGCATATTTTCTTTTGAATTTTCTCATATAAGAAAATATTCAAAAGAAAATATGCAGGACGATATTGTCTCTAACATTCAACACGACATGTTTAAAAGAAAAGTTGCCGTCAAATTACACACACACACACACACACACACACACACACACACATATATATATATATATATATATATAATTATTTTAAAAAAATATTTCCATCGCAACATAAAAATTACGATGTTTCGAAACAAAACTTATTCGTAGCATCGGTTGAAAATCGAAAGGAAATTCAAATTTTACTATATATATATATATATATATGACTTGTGGAAAAAGTAACTCTTATTGAACAAGCACAACTGACAGTAGTTTAAAGTGTTTTAATATTTACTATGGCTTACGCATTCGGGGATGGTTACTTTTCAGATTCGAACTGAGGTACATATATTAACGTGTCGCAAGTGAGTGGCCATCAACAAGCTCAAACCGAAAGCAATTTATAAATTATTCCTTTTAAAAACAGTTTTTCTCAAGTGTTTAAAAACGTATTTACTGTTTATCTAACTGTTAAATATGTCACGGTTGGAAGCCCAGATTAGATCTATTTTACGTTTCAAATATCATCATCATCATCATCATTAAGATCATAATCATTACCATCATCATCAGTACTATGACTGTGTGTGTTTGTAGTGCCACTGCGAAACTGAGCACTTGCCATGCTCTTTCTATATGTCTCGTTATGTATTCATTGTGGGATAGCGTGTCTTGGACAAAATCGACCCGGCTGAGTCCATCCCTCTGCAAGCCACACTACCACCGAAGCCCCCCAACATGGAATATCGCCCCGGTCATGGACGCGTGACGTTTGATTCCATCACCGTGTTTCTAGCCGATGACGACAGTCTCGGAATGACTGCCCAGCGACGCCATGTTATCATTGTTTTGCATATCCAGCCGGTGTTTCGGTCCCGTAAGTCGATCGAAACTCGCTGTAGTTGCTGTCCCTCAGTTAAAATCCTCATTGGGGAGTGGCTCGAAACTACTAGACATGGATCTGCCTGCGAATTTCGGTGACAGAAACGATAAAGAAAAGGTTTTTTTTTATTTTAACCGAAGTAAACTGATAGTTGTTAAACGTAATAATTATTGTTTTTAATGGCGACTGTTTAAATAAAACATAAAAAAAGTAAAAACTTATTACAATAATAAAAAATAACCTCATATATATATATAAGATATATAAGACAAACTGAAACAAACGATACATGATGACAAAATGCTAAAAACCTAATAGAAATACAATTTTATCGTCAAAATCTTAACTTTGTAACTAAGACGAAAGATCAGTTGATATTCTTATGCGAAAAAAATATTTTTTATGCTTTTTAGAATCTTGTCAATTTTAATTAAAATTGTTTTTTTTTCATTTGTGTCAACGCGGGAGCTTATATTTGTACGAGAAATTAAAGTCACTTTTTACGGCGATTGGTGTCTTGTGAAAATCAGATAATTATCGGATTTTAATGAAACATTCAAATTTTATTCAGAAATAAATTACAATTTAAACTTTTCTTTTTAAGAAGCTCTTTGAAAAAGGAGTATTGTTTTACATCTGTTATCAGACCCTCCTCTACTCATTGAATTTTATGACATTTTGGAAACATATTTGTATCAGTTAATATCTATATTTGTTATAAAGTCAAGCCCTCGGAGAATTTAAATCATCATTTTCTTCTTTTGTAAAACAGGACCCACAATTTCAGAAACGTTGATCTACATCATAAAATAA
Organism: Acanthosepion esculentum; assembly: GCA_964036315.1. Classification (NCBI taxonomy): domain Eukaryota; kingdom Metazoa; phylum Mollusca; class Cephalopoda; order Sepiida; family Sepiidae; genus Acanthosepion; species Acanthosepion esculentum. Next base: position 9,529,301 of record OZ038515.1, read on the forward strand.
AGATGCAGTAAAACTAAGATATTATTTAATAAGGAAAGCTTTGAATTGCCTTTATAAATAAATATATTATGGACATAATGAGAAATCTCTCTGAATGATAATTTTTTACAATGATTGTTATCGCTTTTTGTGTCAATGTAATTAGAATAATTTATAAGTTTATAAATCTTTTTAGAATTCTATATTTAGCATCAAATTGATATCGTTATTACATGGAAAGTATACCTAATAATTATAAATGGAAAAGGTTGCTACATTTTTATGATCCCCGGTATTTTAAAAATATTTTTGTGTGGATAAAGGCGTCCATTTTTTGTAAATACAGACTTTCATATATGGCATTATCATAAAAGAAGTGACGTCAAAATATATTGGTATTTTTTAATCATTTTCTCAACAAAGTCATTGTAAAAAGTTCTATAAATACAAATTACTTAAAAATCAATAAAATATTACATTGTTTCGAATATTTTAATAACTTTTAAGATTATATAGAAAAAAATGATGACATTCTATTCATCATTTATTTTTTTTTAAATTTCTTCCCCCTTATTAATATTTTCTAAATATCAAACTGTCAATAAATCACAACATCTCCTCCGTGTTTAAGTATTAAAATAGATGCTTTTCTGCGATAGGGTATATTAAGTCTTATTTGTTTTAATTCAGATTAATTAAACTTTAATTCACAATTTTTCTCTCGATAATCGTTTCAGAAAATTATATTCCATGTATCAGTGATGTTTTAAACAAAGAGATTTATGTTGTATTGACAGATTTGTCAATATAGACGAATGTATAGGTTTGAATGATAAGGAAAAAATGATTCAATTTAATTCAAGTTCGGTTTGAAGTACACCAAATTAGTTTGCTTATTTGGAATATTAAATTTAACCTATTACTTTTTAACCTATCCAAAACAAAACTAGTTTCTTTTAATTGTCTGAGAGAATCCATTTTAACTTCTGTCAGCATGGCCGAGCTTGACCTCCAGTAGAGTGACTCATTGCGCTTTCTCGGACTAACATTTTCCGCTGACATGAAGTGGAAAGAGTATATTGAATCAATTGGTAGGTCTGTTTTCGTCTTTGCTTTGAATATTGCTGCCAGATATGATCTGATTCTCTTCTCCTACTATATATTTAGTGACTCTTGATAAAATCTAAAGAATAATCTTCAATGTTAATGGTCCTGAACTGGCATTTCGGATTCATTTACTTTTCTAACGCCATCAGGAAATTTCTCTGTGACTTTTCCATAAATTGTTCTCGTTGATTGTTCCATGTAGTTCTTTCATTGTGCCTTTTGCAGTTTCCCCACATCATACGTCAGAACTCCTCTACTTCCTGGATATTAGGTGGGTCATTTATCTCTGTTTTATTTATAACAAGTTGTTCTTGGATTTATTGTAGAAGTGTAAAATGCTATCATTACTCCAATATACTCTTCCCTAAACCATTTATTTAATGTTCTTTCTGTGAGATTTTCTTTTAAGGAATATAGAATATGTTGTTATTATTATTATTTTTATTTTCTTTGATATCTGGCGTTTACACATTTCTTTCCGGGTCCCGCCCAGGGACCTAAGGTTAGGAATGGCATCATGACACTTTCCACTGAAAAAAAAAAAAATTACATAGATAAAGCCCTTCGTAAAGTGTGGGCTGTACTTGTCAGAACAATTTTTTGTATCTCTTTGAGGCATGAACTTCCAGGGATCCATTCAATTAGTCTACTGGAATCTTTTCCAACCTGTCCAAGGGCTCCATCTACAACAGGGATTGTTGATGTTCCCATGTGCCACATTTTTTAGATTTCTATTTCAAGGTCCTTGTATTTTGACAGCTTTCCGAATATCTTCAAAGATACATTACAGTCTGCAGGGACTGCCATATCAATAAGGAGGCACTTATTTTGTTTGTGGTCTTTAATAACAATGTCTGGGTGGTAGGCTTTGACTGTTCTGTCAGTGTGTATTGTGTAGTCCCATAGAATTGTAACAGGTCCTATCTCCGTAACCGGGTCAGGGTGGTGTTCGTACCAGTTTCTTTCAGTTTCCGTCCCGTATAGTTGCAAATTTTCCATTGCAGATATTGACCCACTCTGTCATTATTATTATTATTATTATTATTATTATTATTATTATTATTATTATTATTATTGTTGTTGTTTTTGTTGTTGTTGTTGCTGTTGATATTGTTGATTTTGTTGCTGTTGTTGTTGGAACAATTGTTTATATGTTAAATAATAGAAAATAATAAACTATTCATAATAAATTCTAATAATAAATATTGCAAAATAAACCTAACGATTTGAAACAACTCGCCCACAAAATTGAAACTAATCACTCTTCCTTAAAAAATGTTAAAGCATGAATAAATGAATGAATGAATGAATAAATCTCCGGTATTCGTATCAAATACATAAGTTACGAAAACTTATTCTAACCCTAACCCTAACCTTCGGTTATGAGCCGTGTCCCGTCAGGACGTTGTCGATCGTGTCTCTCCAAAATTTCCTGTCTTTTGTAGCTCTTAATAAATGTAGTCTTTTTTATATCTAAAACTTGTTCCGCCATCCATTTATTCATTCTCACTAAGTTGTTTTCACCTATCCCACTTGCTTCAATCTGTTCTGTGAGTATCAGATTTTCCAAGCCTTCTTTCCTCATTATGTGCGCTATAAGTTTCAACTGTCTCTTCCTGATCTTAAGTATAGGTCATTTTCTTGTTTGCCATCTTCGCTAAAGCTACGTCGTTGATCCGTCCACACTGTTTTCAGTATTGTTCCGTAAAACTGTTGTTTTCAGTCTGTACTTCATCTGTGAGGAGATTGTCCAGCGTTCACTGGCATACTGGAGGTAAGATTTCTGTATTCTTTGCTTTGTTTCTAACAAAATATTTCTGTTTCCTAATACTTTGCGTATCGTTTAGAAGGCATCTTACTCTGGCCCATGTGCTTTCCGTCCTCTGTTAAATCACTTCCCAATAAGCTTGCCAAATCAAGCATTTTTTTCAGGACAAACGGCGAATACGAATTACGGTGTAGAATAAACGAATATTCAGAATACAAATCAATGAATTAATATGCATTTTAATAAAATACATTAATATATATTTAATATAATAAAAAAATTAGAAATTTACAGATAACTAAATAACCATCACCTTAAAGATACCATCGCTTTTCTCAAGCTATGAAAAAGATGTCAGTTCACTGCCATTAGCAACGTCCCCATCCTTAGATACAATTACCTTTTTTACTGCTCAATTACGGGTGTATTTTGACAAGACACATATGTATTCTCGCTACATAAACAAGGTGAATTTAAAATAAAAAGCTTTAACAATTGAAGCATTACTTACATAAAGGATCTTTTAAAAGTTACATTTAAATAAACAACACTGATTAAATATTTATTAAATTATGCTTTTAAAATGTCTTATCAACATTAAATATTACCGTTTATGCTGTAAACGCATTTTGCTAGTAATTGGAAATAGGATGTGACATGAGTCTCTTTTGCATTTTCACTGCTGTAGGCGAATTGTTATGCGGGGAGTAAGCACAAGAGGCCTTCCCGCCAGGCAATACTTCTACTACGAGAGGAGACTGGGTTGCCCGGGGCCTTGATGCGTCCCCAAATGTGGAATTGCCGAGGTGGCATGGGCAATTTTTCCACAGTATTGCCAGTAAACTTAGACCATATGTCACATTCGTTAGTGATAAGGGCGCTCTAAAAACATTTTTACCGGATTGGAACGATTTTTTTATTGATGCAAGGGGGGGGGGACACACGAGAAAACTTACCTTTAGCTGGGAGTATGTCAGGAAATGTTTAACAGATAATTAATTAAAGAAGATGTATCTGTATGTTTTTTTTTGTTATTTTTTTTTCAATAATAGTAAACCTGTACAATGCCCAAAAGCCATTCGAGGCAGAAAGTTGTCGAGTAAGAGGCACATGTTAAACTTGAACATATGTCGGGTAGATATCTGTTAACCCAAGAATTGGAGCTTGCTCGTGATAGGTGGTTACAAAAAGCATCAGTTCGTGGGAAAAAACTACTTGAGTGGAACTTACATCTCACCAATGGTATACGGAGGGAATGGGGATGGTTCGCTATTATGTTTGGGTCTTATACGTGAACGTAAGAACTGGTGGAACTCAGGATTTTTGTTCGTCTGGACATTTTCCATGGAAATAGAGATAGAAGAACGAGAGTCTTGAAACATTTCGTCTGTTGGCCAAGATTTGGAGGGTGGAAATAATTCATCACTCACAAGATCGCGGAGACTGGAAAGTCATATCATCCACATATATGTAAGCAGTCTACAATTTTCCTTCTGATCTGGTTCTCTTGTAAAAGTAGTGGAGAAAACAAGTAGTTACTGGAGAGGAGCAGGGAACCGACCATTTTTCCAGCATCATAAGTGAAGGATCGTATTACGAGTTCTACGGGATGTCTGGGTTGTACTTAAGACTCAACAGACATTCAAGTCACTGGACCTCACTGAAAGGACACCTACTCATCGCGATAGGTGAAAATTCATGGTTCGCACGATGATGAGAGAACGGCACTGGATGTTCGATGGATTGTATGTAGGAGTTCCACTGGAGGTCTGGTTTGAAATTAAGGCACAATACGCGCTCAAGAAATAGGGTTTTCCTGAGGGGACAGCTGTTTATCGTGATAGGCGAAAATTCAAGATCCACTCGCTGACGAGGTAACGGCACTAGTTTGGTCGTTCCAGAGTTTAGAAGAAAAAAAACAATGCTAATATCGGCAAATAATATGAGATTGGCGACGATGAGAGCGGCGATGGTGACATTAACGTGTTTTTGAAAGAAGGTTTTAGCGACACGGTGGTAATAATCTCTAGAATTATTTTCTAATGCCGTGAATTGGTTGGCAGGGAAGCGAAAAGCTGTCAGATTTGTTCGGATTATCAGTGCAGTATTTTCTTTTAATCTTTCTTACATTAAAATGCACGAGATGTTCGTTTCTTTTTTAAGCTGTGTTGGTGAATATCAAAACGCTCAAGTGAAGGAAATTGCTTAGAAAATAATTAGAAACTCGAAGTCCTGAGCACGTTCCATCCTATCTTTCGTCATTTCCCGTTTTTATTCTCTTCCTTGCAATCCTTTTCAGAGGGCGGGCTTTTATTTAGTCTCTTCTCTTAAGTCTTATTTATTGCTTCCTTTTACTTTTTTATTATAATGTCCTTCCCCTTTCTTGAGAAAAATTTCCCCGCATGTTTTCTCCTTTTTTTTAATTGCTTTTTTCTTTTTTTTTTTCAATAACTTTTTTTTTTATATATTTTTTTTATTTTTAGCTTCTTTTTAAATTTGTTTTTTTTTTACTTCATTGATTGATTTTCTTGTTTTTATTTAAAAATTTCAGTCAGTTATGTGCCAATCCGAGCCGCTACACTACAGTGCATCATATATATATATATATATATATATATATATATATATATATATATATATATATATATATATATATATATATATATATATATGTGAGACGATTATTTTCGGCTAACGTATATATATATATATATATATATTCATACATGTTTCATTAAATAATATAGACAAGTGTTGTCTATTTATTTTATGTAAGTTCTTTTCATAAGAACTTACATAAAATAAATAGACAACACTTGTCTATATTATTTAATGAAACATGTATGAATGAAAAAATGCTGCCTAAATACACACAATATATATATATATATATATATATATATATATATATATATATATATATATATATATATATATATGCACATTTCATTAAAAACGACTGACAAGGTACTTTTATTTAGTTTTTTATATAATTTCTCATGCGATCTGATAATGGTTTTCTTTTCAGATGATAAATTATATAAAAACTATCCGAATGTTATTTTTATCAGAGCGCTTTCGGCTATACATTTAGCCATTTTCAAGGATTATATTTCAACTGTTAGAATTAGAAATAGTTTGTTATATGTATGTTTTAGAAAATGTGACATATTTTTTGTTTCAAAACACGGTCCAGATATTATGTCCATGTTCAAAGTTAATAATATTAAGTGTTGGTATGTTTGTTTTTATTAATAAGGCTTCCATTATTTTTAGCCTTTTTTGCATGTGGATGATGCTATTATATTAGTGTTGTCACCTTGAGGTGTTGTAATGGCTAACAAGCTTGTCTCGCTAGATCAATTATGACTGAATAGTGAGTTCGATCGTTACTGGGGCCCCATACTTTCGGCCACATCTGAGCTACGCTTGGAAAAATCACTATATATATATATATATATATATATATATATATATGGTATTTTTAAACAGCCGTATTTGAACGTTATATCAGAACAACAGTAGAGACATTAAGGAATGAATGAAAATAAAACAAAAAATAAACAAAGAATTTTCAATGTTATTAAAAGGGGGTATATATCAATCAGTTATGTGCCATGCGTGGTGCACGCTTAGGCGATCATGCATCTTTCTGATAACTGAATTTTTTTTTTCACGCAGTCGTTTGCCATTTATCTCGGCGGTAAACCAATTCTATGTACACATAGCTATTTGAAGATACATACCCTTCCCAAGAGTATTAGCAAATACGTGGACGTAATGTATTCGAGTAGAATTCGAACTCGGCACTGGGATTCCTCCATGAGAGCCGCTATCCATTACTCCAATCTGCGTCTTTAAATTTCACGCCTCTAATAAGCCCTATATAATTTCTGACTTCTAGCCATTTTATTCATTAGTTTAATACATTCTCTTTTATTTTCATCGTTCTCACTCCACTTACAATTTACTTACGTCTTTCTTTTTACATTCTTCATTTTTTCTTTACATTTTCCTTCCTTCATATTCTTCTACTCTCTTTACTTCTTTATCACTTTTTAAAAACTTTTCTTTCTTAATTACGTATTAATTTTAAATCGTTTTTGCCTTTTCTTTTTGCTTTCTAATTTTTTCCTAGTCTGTCTATATTTTGTAATTTTTTCCTATTTCTTCATTCTGTCTAACTTCTTACACTCTTCAATTTGTGAGAATATGATATATAGACATACATATATGTATACATACACACAGGCATATATATATATATATATATATATATATATATATATATATATATATATATATATATACACATAAACACGCACATACATATTTATATGTATATACATTCGCATACACACACATACGACAAAATTGCATATTTTGTTTCGACGTTGCAATTTTGTAGTAGTAACTTGCATATTCTAATGTAACAGTTTAATATATATATATATATATATATATATATATATATATATATATATATATATATATATATATAAATATATGTATGTATGTATATATTAATTTAGTTGTTTAAATGTTATTTTGTAAATGGATACTCATATTTGAGTTGATGGTCTCTTTTTATTTATTTATTAAACAGTATTTTTTATTTATTTACATCTACTGGCCAGAATATTCGAGAATTTTTTTTAGAAAATGCGTGTCCGTCAAGGTACGAGCCTATGTGCGCATCTGTGTGTGAGTGCGTATACATACATACATATATATATATATATATATATATATATATATATATATATGAAGAAATATAGTCTTAAAGTGTGCTATATTTATGGGATAAAGTGCTCAATATCAGAGATAGAGCGTGTGTAAATATAAAAGTGGACATGGAAGTCAGCACTTAGAGGCGACAGTCTGTTTCATGCTAGTGCATATATATATATATATATATATAAAAGACTGACTAAGAAAATAAATGAAATATTTATGTAAAAATATATATATATATATATATATATATATATATATATATATATATATATGTACGTATTTATTTTATTTTCCTTTTTCAGTCTTTTTTCGGTGTCTTCTCTTCCCTATTATTTTGTCCTTTCTTTCTTTCTTTCTTTTTTTTCTTTATTTCTTTATGTTCTTTCTTTCTTTTTTTATATATCCACTTAATTTGCCTGTTTGTTTTTCCAAACAATTTCTCTTTTTTTTCTATCATTTTGTTTCTTATTTTTCCTATCATTTTTTCTTGCTTATTTGTATCATTTTGGCCATCTATCTGTTTTCTATCACTTCTTTTTTGTTCGATCATTTTTTTTCTTTTTGCTATCATTTTCTCTTATTTTCATATTCCTATCATTTGCTCTTTCTTCTTTTCTTATCATTTTCACTTTCATTCTTTTTCCTATCATTTTCTCTCTTTTTTTTCTTATCATTTATCTTTATCTTTTTATTTCCTATCTTCTTTCTTCCTTCCCTTTTCTTCTAATCATTTCTTTCTTTCTTTTTCTTATCATCTTTTCTTATTTTCTTTTCTCTTTCTTCCTATATATTTATCTTTCTTTTTCCTGTCATTTTCTTTCTTTCTTTTTCCCGTCATTTTCTCTTTCTTCAATCTTCCTCTCATTTTCACTTTTTTTTTCCCATCATTTTGCTTTCTTTCTTTTTCCTATCATTTTCTCTTTCCTTCTTGCCTCCGAATTCCATTCTTTCTATTCTCTTTCTATTCCGTCGTCATTTTGTCAGTACGGATTTAATTCCTACCCGAGCTGATCTAGTATCTGCTTGGAAGTGGGTCTTCACAAGTCGAAAGAGTATTTGGTCGTCAATCTGTGTACAGTGCAAGAATTCCAAAAGAGTTGACTGAGTCTAATGGAGATTACGAAGGTGTTTGGACTGATTAATAGTGATGGCGACGCTATTCTTCCAATCATCTTCACATAAGTCCTCAGACTCAACAAGGAGGCCTAAATTAAAAGAGTGGCTGCTGGAAGACGCTATGTCTGGCAATAGGCTTTTGAAAAGCAGAAGAACCCAGTCATGGCTGTCAGACAATTTCTGCGCCCACATCACCCCTTATATCTGACCACCTCACTCCCCAGACTGAAAACACTAGATTATAATGTGTGCCGTTCATTTGAGCCAGAGACCAACAAAACTTCCTTTAACACGAAATATGAATTCAAGGCAAGGATTATGGCTGCATTCACCAACTTAAGCAAGGAGACCATCCAGTAGAGATGCATAACATTCCAAACTCGTCTGGAGGCCTTGGTTGCAGTCAGTAGCGATTTTATTGAATAAATTTATTATTTAGTATTTCAAGATATATTTCAGTAATTTTGCTAAGTATACCTGTTAAAATTGTATGTCAGTGTTATTTTCTATTTTTTTTTTTAGACGACAATTAACCATCGCACCATGTATATAAGTCTATTTACAGGTAGATGCTATTTACATATGCATATCTATGTACATATACATATGCAAACCATCAGATAGATATTACCTAATCTATCCATCTATCTATATGTTTAATACTTGAAACGTATTTTTTCATTTCATCCCAAGCAAGGCCATAATGACAGTAAGTCGCAAGAGTTGATTAAGGGTGAAAGAAAATGAGGAGACTTTAGTGGAGAGAAAGGACAATAAAAGAACTATGACAATTGACGTTGCATTTTTTAGTTCAACTGTAAAAGTATGAGACGTAGAGACCAATACAATGGTACGCTAAAATTCGCGCGGTCCAGGTACCAATGAGGAACGCTCATGAGAATAATTGTCATGAAAATATTTACAGATACAGAGAAGCCACATGTCGACGTTGCTCAAGTGACTGAAGCCGTGATGCCAGATCAGAACCGATAACATTACAAACCCTTTTTGGATTTTGTCGATAATCTTGAGATATATAGCACGCTCAGATGACTAAATATGCCAGCAGTATTTAATATGGGGAAGAATAGAGGATTTATATTTGAGCAAGATGGATACTGACGAGAAGAATTCTCCGTTTTTTACAGTATGGTTCACCCATTACAAGGCCTGGGGTAACTCAGGTTACGTTAGGAAGCCATTTGTGTATACTAGATTGGGAGGTAACCCTAGCCTTGAACAGGTCAAGATCATAATACTCCGCGGGGTTGTCTACGAGACGTGACTGAGTGTGTGGATATATATAAACGATAGATTTCATTTATAAGAAAACATATTTGTAAAAGGGATGCTTATTTTTACTTCGTAGATTAGATGTGGAATCAGGCCCCAAAGATGGGCCACTCATTGAGGACCCAAATCATTACACAGTCGTAACGGATCCAGCGAGGCAAGCGTGCTAAGCATTACATCACGTCGAGGTGCCGACAAAGGATTTTCTATACTTAGCTGAGATGCGGCACAATGTTGAATGAGTTGAGTACCTAGTGAGGATCGAACTCACAATTTAATCGTAGTTAATCTAGCGAGACAAGTCTACTAACCATCACACCACGACGAAGTGCCTTTGAAGGTAAACAACTGCAATTCAAAAATAATTTAAGCCAAAACTGCCACTACCGAAAAAGTAAAAATAAAATTCGCTCCAAAATGGCCCCTGCTTTGCGTCCGGCCTGTTGTGAATAAGAAATCCGACATTACTCTAGTCAGCCTACTGAGATTTATTATTGTTTCCCCATAATTTTACGAGATTCTGTTCTTGTTATTTTCTTTTCTGAATCGGCTTAGAGTTCAAAATAGAATGAAACAATCACCTCATTCTCAGCGAAAAAAAGATGGGGAATTACGCAAGTCGCGCGCAAAACCCTTTAAGCGCATTCATTCTCAAAAAGCAAAAGAACAGCCCCCACCTCCAGAAAAAAAAAACATAAACCGTAATATGGACTCCAAATCAGTAAACGTACATGGCCGACACGACTTTTGGGCTCGCTTAATAGCCAGTTGGTCTGGTTTAATTTAATGAGCAAGATTTGCTGTCTTCTTACGTGCAGTGCGAAGAAAGACCTTCCATCAAATGGCCGGATTTATTTTCCTTATGCTAAGCAAATTTTTCTTTCATGGTGTCTTTAAGTTCTTTGATGTGTGTCGATAATCACTCTTATCAGATCCGTACACATTGTCATACAGACGATAAAATGAATCTCGTTAACGGTGAACTTATTCAATGTCTGTCTCAGACGAATAATGTTGCATGTAAGGAAGGCACTTTAAGCGTTTTTCCAATATTTGATAAATATATTCAGATCGACCAAGATTGCGGCCACCGAAACTCTAATGTTTGCTCTTTTGTTCGGATCTAGTTAGTTTGTCTGTCCATATATATAAAAAGAATAGATTGATTCGTCTGTCGCCCGGTTCATATCCTCTGCGGTTCTTTGAACAAGATTAGGCGTTTATCACTTATTTCCTTTTAGGACTGTGTTTCCGGTTACTTCATTCTCTTTCACTCCCAGTAGCCCTATGAGACTTAGCGGTATTATCGCTTCGCTTGGGTGTGAATTGATTTATATATATATATATATATATATATATATATATATATATATATATATATATATATAATTCATTCAAAAATTATCAAATAAATATAAAATCAAAACAAAAATAGGCATTTTTTTCAACACTCCTGGTGTCATAACACCATCACTGGATAAGGCACCAGGAGTGTTGATACAAAATGGTTATTTTTGTGGTGATTTTATAACATACTTATGTTATAATTTTCGAATAAATTATGTTTTCTCTACTGTGTATTGAGCACTCATTTAAGAATAGTATTTTTGGTTATTGGAATTTATACTGTATACATCAATCCTATATTGTATATATAAGTTAACCGATTTAATGTGTCAATGTCTGGACTTACTCAAACAATTTAAATTTGAGAGAATAGAAATTTTACATCTAACTCAATCATATCTCTCTCCCCACTCACTACCTCACTTCATTAATTTACATATGCTTAAGACTGCCCGTCAAAAAGGTGTACATTTCTTTTCATTTTTCGTTTCAACATTTGGAAGTAAAGTCTGATGATCCGCGGTCCTTTAAAAGGGCTGTGGTGAAATAATTTAGTACATGGAACCTTAAAGTAGTCTGTTTTTATTTACATATACATACATATATATATATATATATATATATATATATATATATATATATATATATATATATATGTGCAATTTATATATATATATTATTTATATATTATATATACGCCGTAAAGCACTCAATATCAGTGATAGAGCTAACCTATTTAGTTGTATTGATGTGAGTTTTTGAGCCTGGGTTTTACGCTCTTTGCGATCATCAGACAAAGTGATGAATTTTGAAGTGTCGGATTTATTTATAGGTGCATATATCGGTGTTTTATGATAGTAGTAGGAAAAATTATCTTCGGAACGCCATTCATATTTACGCATACATACATACACGAACGTTCACGCATTTCAGCTCACACAAACATAAATATATATGAACCCTGTGGGGCGGGGCGTATATGCGCATCGATGTTTTGCGTGCATACGTACACAATTGGCCGGTCTATTCAATTTTGTATTGTGTAGCGAACTTCTTTCCAAATGGCGCTGTCAATCCACAGATCGTTCGTCTAGTTTCTTCGCGGAATCATGTTAAGTTTTTTTTTATCTACAAGTTAATTATATATATATATATATATATATATATATATATATATAATTAACACGTAGATAAAAAAAGTATATATATATATATAATTAACATGTAGTTAAAAAAGTATATATATATATATATATATATATATATATATAATTAACATGTAGATAAAAAAAACATGACTGTGGAATATTACCATTAAGAAAATAAATTAAGTGTAATTAATTTCCATCATATATATATATATATATATATATATATATATATATATATATATATATATATATATATACAAACGCACAAATATATATATATATATATATATATATATATATATATATATATATATATATATATATATATATATATATATATATATATATATATATATATATATATATATATATATATATATATATTATGAAATGGACAAAATCCGACAATTATTTAAAGACATTTTTATGTTTAACATTCTTTTTATACATACAAATATTTAAGTAAATGCTCTGTTTATAATAAACAGTATTAAATAAAATTCAGGCCGGTAAATGTTATTTAATACTGTTTATTATAAACAGAGCATTTCCTTAAATACTTGTATCTATAAATAAAAAGAATATTAAACATAAAAATGTCTTTAAATATATATGTAATTTGTTTTGCTTAAACGTTATTCTAGATGGTTACTCTTAATTGAGTAAATTCTCTGTTTATATAATTAAATAGTACTTATTTATTTTATTACATTTACTGGCGTAAATCTTAGAGAAATCTTGTCAGAAAATATGCGTCCTCTGTCAGGATTCGAACCTGGATCCCATATTCTCTGCCGGTTCTCGAATCATCCATATCTGTTCTGTTTTGTAACCTCACATAAATAAATTAAAATATGTCGGATTTAATCCATTTCATAAAATAAAAAAAGATGTCGTTGTTTACGTTAGGTTACATTTTGGCGTGATATGTTTATGTAAAAATATTCTAAGTAATATATCGAAAACGTATTTTTGGCGCTGTGTGATTATATAATAAAAATATATCTTTCTCAGAATATATTGAAAATATACTGTTTTTTAGCGATACGCTTATGGAACATGAAATCTATGTTCACAAGTATATATGGAAAACATACCTTGCAGCGTGATAAACCTATATACCATAACATCTATCTTCGAATGAATATATCAAAAATATACTTTTTAGACCGATACACTTATATACTGGAAATTAATATTAAAATGAAAAAAGATGTGTCATTTATGTATATACCTTTATTTCATTGATGTTCGCTACGTTATTTTAAAATTAAAAAATAATGTACAAATGTCATATTCGTAGATTTTTGGTGTACTATAGCGTGATGTCTACCTCAGTAAAGCGTGGGGTCTACCGCAGCATCGCATTTTAATATAATATTGTACGGTGGAGTAATGGATACCGACTTGGAATGAGGAATCGGAGAGCCGAGTTCGAATTCTAATCGAAATCCCTTCCATGCTAATCACGTTGAGAAATGTATGAATCCTCCTCTTCTCCCCCCAGCTATGGGTAAATAGCTGGGCAGACCGGGTTCTGTAGCCTTGGATGGCAACTGTTCCACTGCAGAAAGAAATGCCAACCAACAGCCGGAAAAAATCTGAGTCATCAGTCATGTATCAAAAGATGCATGATCGTCTAAACTTGTATCACGCATAGTATATAACTGAATGATGTGTATACATATTTATGTAAAGCTTATTTTATCATTTATATATCTATATACTATTTATATTTATCTTAAATGCAGTGAGGTAAAAAATAAACACGCTATCAAATATAATGCAGATATTTATTTTTTAAAAACACTTCGTATATATTCTAGGAATTACACGAATAGATGTTTGAATTTTTTTCTCATTATCTTCCAGCAAAAAAAAAAGATCACGATGTCATTGGAACAGTTGAATACCAACATCTCGCAATTGGCTGATGGCCACGTGAGTTAAGCGGCACAGTAGACCTCCGTGCTGTACCTGGGTAGACGACATATTGAGGTAGACCTCGCACTATAGTAGCAACAATTTCTTTTTTTTTATTTCTGTCTGTATATTTTTTTAAAAGTTTGATCCGTGGGAAATAAAAGAAGGGTTGATTTATTTGTTTACATTGCCCATATATGGTACTCTTGTATGTCTTCTGAGCTTTGCCAAGCCTTAGATATGCATAAAATTATGAATTCGCGCCTTTCTCCGGAGTGGGGTAAAGGGACACAGCGAGCTAGAAAGAATTCCGACAGAAATCGACAGAGAGTTCGGGTGTTTCCGACAGGAGACTTGATAAGCTTGCTTAACAGGCAGAATAGAGGCGACGTCATTATTGCTTGCGCATCCGACTCACTGATACTTCAAACAGGGACAAACGGAGCGTCGTCATGACAACTGATTTCAACAAATGCGAAACGGTCTTCCGTTCAACAATAGAATTGCATTTTATTAAGCATATCTTTTCTTAAAGGGTTAAATCAAATTTTATAACTCGTTTTTAAGATGTCTAACACTCGTTTGAAGCTGTTATTAATTAAAATGATAACAGTTAGTAATATGAAAATAATCAGAGTAATCTATTACCTTTACCGCTGCTTGTAATGGGAATGTGGTTAATTGTGCTGTAAGTACAAACATCGCCTTTTTATTTTAAATATTTCATATAAAATAGCTTGGAAAATTTCCCATAGCACTATAAAAGCCATTATTAGTGCAAGCCTTTTTACATGTATTTTTCTGTTTCGGGATTTTTATTGAAAAATAAAAGTTTGACTTTCTGATTTCCATAAACTTTCTGGCGCTGTTGTTGTCTGTTTCCTTGGCGCCATTGTTTCGATTACATTGAATTTTTTTGTAAACTTCTCATATCGGACTTGTTGGCAACTGTTACCGAACCGTTCCGTTAAACGTTCTCCATCGCAAGCGGTCGACCTTTGTTTTCAACCGCATTTCTCCGAAACTGATATATATATATATATATATATATATATATATATATATATATATATATATATATATATATATATCTTCCAAAGAATATATCGAAAACATATTTTTAGCGCGATACTTTCACATACCTTAAAATAAATATTGGAAAGTATATGTCGTACGAGAATATATAACATAGACCTAGATCAAGGTGTATGAAGTGTACGATAACATAAATACATGAAAAGTTCAAACCTGTATATATATATATATATATATATATATATATATATATATATATATATATATATATATATATATATATATATATTAGTTGTGTAACTCTACCGAGTGAAGATAGCTCTGGCTGACACCAAATTAGTTGTGTTTCAATCCTGGCTTGAGGCATTCCGAAGTCTAGTCGCACTGAGGAGCTGTGATACAGCGAAACAGTACTGACTGTGAATGACATAATTTAGTTCTTGAAAATGCATTTTAATTGAGCACTTTTGAATGATAAGCTAATTCTATAAACAACAGCCACCTGCACTAATGCAAAGCTCTTCTTTAAAATTAATGGAGCCCTTTGGCTGATGGGCATTTGTTTACATTTGTAAAAACAATACGCTAGATTTAGTTGTGTAACTCTACCGAGTGAAGATAGCTCTGGCTGACACCAAATTAGTTGTGTTTCAATCCTGGCTTGAGGCATTCGGAAGTCTAGTGGCACTGAGGAGCTGTGATACAGCGAAACAGTACTGTCTGTGAATGGCATAATTAATATATATATATGTATATATGTATATATATATATATATATTATATTATATTTGGAATTCTTAATGCAAGGTTTGCATATATGTACTTGCAAAAGCCTGCGTATCAAAAATAAATATCTGTCTGGTTGTTAAATGCTTGACAATTGTGAGTCTTGTTACTATAGATTCAAGGAGCTAAAAGAGAAAGACTGACTTTCCCGCCTAAATATGTCTCGTGCGGGTCTCACCAGATCAAGTGACTATTTATAATTAACTAGACTAGCAGCGACCCGTTGGGTCACTGACAGTTCAGGTTATAAAACACTGAAGTTGACTTCCACATTAAAAATTTGTCTGTTTGAAGAAACTTGAAATGAATAAAGTAATTACTCTATAAACAAATCTTATTTTTAAATCTTATTCGCTTAACATATTTTTAATATCATATTAATGTAAAAAATATATTTTTACTATCATAAAACGTACAAAATATATTTTTAATATCATATTACGTAAAAAATATATTTTTAATATCATATTAACGTAAAAAATATATTTTTAATATCATATTAACGTAAAAATATATTTTTAATATCATATTAACGTAAAAAATATATTTTTAATAACATATTACGTAAAAAATATATTTTTAATATCATATTAACGTAAAAAATATATTTTTACTATCATAAAACGTACAAAATATATTTTTAATATCATATTACGTAAAAAATATATTTTTAATATCATATTAACGTAAAAAATATATTTTTAATAACATATTACGTAAAAAATATATTTTTAATATCATATTAACGTAAAAAATATATTTTTACTATCATAAAAGGTACAAAATATATTTTTAATATCATATTACGTAAAAAATATATTTTTAATATCAACGTAAAAAATATATTTTTAATATCATATTAACGTAAAAATATATTTTTAATATCATATTAACGTAAAAAATATATTTTTAATAACATATTACGTAAAAAATATATTTTTAATAACATATTACGTAAAAAATATATTTTTAATATCATATTAACGTAAAAATATATTTTAATATGATATTAACTTAAAAAATATATTTTTTACGTTAATATCATATTAACGTAAAAAATATATTTTTAATATATTAACGTAAAAAATATATTTTTAATATGCCAAAAAATATTTAAAATCATATACACTGGATTGTTTTTAAAAAATAAGGCAAAAACTATTTAGTAATATTTCAAATGTTTGTTTATAGAAAGCTCAAATATAAATAAGCACGCACTCAATCAAAGAGGTGAATAGAGAGATGGAAAAAGAGAGAGGGAGATGGAAAGAGAGAGATAAATGAAAAGAGAGGGTGATGGAAATAGACAGAAGTGAAAAGAGGGAGATAGAGAGGTGGAAAAAGAGAGATGAAGAGCGGACATAAATGTAACCATTTATCCACAATCCGGATGTTAAATTAAATCTACCATCTGAAACGAATATAATCCATTTCCCCCCTTCTTACACGATAATAAATTTATATCTTTCTTTCACCCACTCTCTATATATGACTTCTGGTAAAGTCACGAGCAACGTTCACAGAGTTTTATAATAATAAAGGTATTTATTGATATTTTGTTTTGTGTCAAGGGGAGATAACTTTGTGTCTCTCGCTACAAGTATATCGAAAACACATTTTGGCGTGATAGTCTTATATACCATAAAATAAATAGTCGAAAAAATATATCGAAAACACATTTTATAACAAACGCGTTATCTCATTAATATTAATGATTATTATGGAAATCTGTAATTTATCTCATAAAACCCAGCACTTAATGCTTTGAAATCCTGACTGGTAGACGCTTCGCATTTATATTAGCAAGCATTTGCTATTTTACTTCATTATTAAAAGCGAGAAATACTGCTGATCAAATGATCTATTCTCTATCATAAATCAAATCGAAATCTTTGGTCGTAAATCAAGTTGACATTGCTCGTAATATCCTCGTCGAAGATGCAGAAAAAAAAGGCAAGTATATTTAATCAGAGAAAACCAAATGAGAACGGTTAGCTTTAGCTTAAATATTTAGGAAGCGTCTTGACAAAGGACGGTAAACGCGACACTGAGATCCGTAGACGTATTGGGATGGCCAAGGAGACATTCCAAAAGCTGAGCTGAGCTGAGTAATGCGAGACAGGAGGCTTTCAAAGCTCTCTTGATAACAAAGGGACGAATACTGAGCTGTTACGTGACATCTGTCCTTCTTTATGGCAGTTAATTTTGCACGATTTTCTTAAAGAAGAGACTCGAGGCGACAGAGATGTGCTTCTACAGAAGGATGCTAAGGATATCATGGACCGAGTAACAATGGGATCTTAGAGAGGATGCAAACAAGGAGGAGGCGTATACTTAATGGCACCAAGAGGCAGCTGAAGTTTCTGGGACACATAACGAGGAAGGAGGGCCTGGAGAATCTGATACTCACGGGAAGAAAAGAGAGACAGAGAGACAAGGGAAAGTAACGCGTGACTTACCTGGCGGACTTAAGCAAGTGGATGACAGAACGTGGTTTTGGGGTGAAAGCAGAGGGAAGGAACTTGTTGAGAGCTGCAAGGGATTGATAGAGGTGGAGAGCTATGATCGCCTACGTCCTGAATGGACATGGCACATAAAAAGAAATAAATATTCATCATTAAATAACATTGTAGCAAAAAACGCATTTGAGTGATCTAATACCTCGCGGCGTTTTTTTAACGTGACGGTTAACCTGCTACTAAGGGAGATGTCGTTTAATTATTCCCATTCACACAATGTGTAATATTTACTCGCGGAAAACATCTCTTGATGGCAGTTTTATTAATAAATTTATTCATAAGCAAGGGTGTGTCTGTGAAATACCATCATGGGTAAGACGATAAACTGATACATCCAAGAGAGACATGACACGTGGATCTAGAACAATTTACTTCGGCGGACGAAATAAAGGGTTCGATTGGAAATTCCCATCACACGAAGAAGGATCAATATGGCAATGGAGATGGGGATAACAGTCCGAATAATGTAAATAATCGTAATTTCTGTTTTACTCATGTCACATCATGCAGAGCAGTAATGCCACTAAGATACAGAGTGTTACTGAGTCGGAAAGAATAAGAAAAAGAAACGAAACATTATTAAGAAACGAGAACAAGAAAACGAAGAGAAATCGGGAAGACAGTAGGTAACAATTGTAGCGATAAAATAATGAAAGCCAAGCGATTTTTGTTCTGGAGGATAAGTGTTGCAAAGTAGAGAATAATTCATCACCCACAAGGCCGTCTAACCTTTTTTGAACTCTGTCGAGTCTTGTCAGTTAGTATTGAGTGGTACTAACCACGGTATGACAGCCATGCTCTCTTCTTTGTCTGATCTGCCTGTCATAAAGATAGGGTGAGGCAGTGGGTGTTAGTTATTCTCTGGAGCGATTACAAGGAATCGACAAATCTTCCAGAATCTTTTGCGATGGTACCAATATACGCGTTCGCTACTAAAATACGTAAATATGAACATTTCTCTTTTCCGCAATAATATAACTGGAACATGGCTATAAAATGTCATTGTTGGTTTTTCACGGTTAATATGTTTCAGTAATCTGCTGACTATTGTTTTCGTCACGTGACAATAATTGTAAGTAAAACGATGCGCTAAAATAAGTAACCAAATAAGGTCTCCGAATACGGTGCCATTAATAAATGCCTTACACATAGCATGGAATTATAGTATTCACATCCCGATTGATATTTCGCGCCTATTCCTGGGTATGTCAGCAAGACCTCTGATCGGGAGTTTGGAGAATTCGAGGAGCGTGAAATCACCTTTTAACTGATGTTGCTCCGAGGTCCACCTTGACCAAGGGTTGTAACACCTGTTACGCTCCCAGCTTTGGGTAAACAGTGAACCCCCAAATGAAAACAGAACACTGTGATGTTATAAAAATAGATTTGTATAAAAGAAAATACCAAGAATAACGATTTATATATAGAATTACCAACAATACAATTTTAAAGCGAGATCACTAGCAATCCATTTAAAAGTAGAATTATCAACAATCTTTTGAATGTAGTTGAAGGTATACAATTGTGTTCATAGTATATTGAAGACATAAAATTGATTGTCTATATTTCTGAGATGAGGTATTATGTAAATTATATACAACATATATATTACAACATTTCGGGCGTTGTACGCTCCGAAATGGAATGTCGAAGTGAACCCTTTATTTCGCTTACTGGGGTAGCTCCACGCGCCATATTTTTTTAATGGACGTCAGTTATCTGTAATCTCCTGTTAATTTTCCCTCTGAAGTTTCTCCACTGCCTTAACTGGGTATTGAACTCACACTCTTTGGGACATGTCACTGGATCTAACCAACACCTTTATTTATCCACTGTGCCATGTGTCCTTGTGAACAACTATGTTTGAATTTCTGGGTATTATGAAGTTAATGTCTTCAGCAATCATTTTACCTGTGCTCATATTGCAATTTTTTCTGTTATCAACAGTTTTTACCAGAGCTCATATTGCAACTTTGTTGTTGTTATCGCTTTTCTCTGGTACTCCTTATTACTGGTTCCCATATAGTATTCATTTCTATGCTTGGTCGGCTCAGGAGATTTTTGTGGTCTATCATATGTGCTGATCTCTTAAGTTAACGAATTTTCCAATGGTGTTCCTTGTCTATGATCTTAATCTGATCCGACTGAGGGTGGTGATGTCCCTTCTTTCTCCATATGAGGTCAGCCACGCATGATTTTTCCACTTCCCCTCCTGTTACAGATTTCTGGTGTCCTCGAAGCCTCACTTTAAGGGGGCGGCCAGTCTCTCCTCTATATTTCTTTCCGTAAGTGCACGGGATAGCGTACACACAGTCTTTAGTCATGTCCTCCTCTATGGGGGGTCTTACACGGGAGAGATATCTACGAAGAGTCGTCAAGCTTTTGAAGGTTGTCCTGATGTTATATGGACCGCAGATGCTTTGTATTTTCTCTGCTAACGCCTTCACATAAGGCAGACACACTGTTTTCTGAGTGTTGTTGTCCTCCTCCTCTTCTTGTACCCGCTTATCCCAGTTTTGGGGGGCTGCTGCCATGTACCCAGGGTAGTTGTTACGTTGTAGGGTACTATTTATACTGACCAATTCTTTATCTAATGTTTCTGGATCGCCACTTATGACTTTTGCTCGGTGTTGTAAGCAGCGGACGGTCCCTTTCTTTGCCCTGTATGGATGGTGGGGGTTGAAATTGAGACTGTCCGGTGAATGTCGGCTTACGGTATATGGATGTCTTGAACCCATGCTCTGTTCGAGATATTAGAACATTCAGGAAAGAGTGTGAGTTCAATACCCGCTTAAGGCAGTGGAGAACTTTCAGAAAGAAAAATTAACAGGAGATAACTGATAACTGACATCCATTAAAAAAACATGGCACGTGGAACTAGAACAGTCTACCCCAGTGAGCAAAATAAAGGGTTCACTTCGACATTTCAACCAACTGAAGAAGGCCGGAGAGCCCAACGGCCGAAACGTAGTAATAAATATGGCGACAAAGATGAGGACACTAGTCTGAATAATGTAAATAATGTATAAAATTGATTTAAGAATATTTAGATTTTGACATTAAATAACCCATAGAAGTTGATATACCAATAAAGATATTCAAGCAACATTTCGCGGTGAGCACCAGGCTGTGATCAATGGTTAGAAAAGTACTCACTATAGAATTATAGAACGATTATTTTGCGGTGGGGGTAGTTTCAGTCCATATACATCTTTTATTAAACGTGCACGGTCAATACGTGAATGATCATGGCTCTCCACATCTTCCTGACTCTTGTAGCTCTTTCCATTTTAATTTTCTTTATTTTAACTATCATTGCCAGTTCCATTTTTTTCATTAATTTACACAAACCTGCAAGGTATGTTACTCGCCATTTCTTTCCATTGATACCACCCGTGAGCTCAAATTTCCAAGAGAGCTTTCCACGATACGTGTCTCGTATATAGAAACTGTCTCTTTACATAAATGCCATTTATAAATTTAATTTTGCAGAAAACTTCCTAGTTGCTCACATACTTTGTCTATGGTATTCTCAGCATCCTTCTGTAGAATCATATTCCTGTTGTCTCAAGTATCCTCATCATCTGCACGGAAGTTGCCTAGCATTTACTGTTATCTGAGAGGATTACTATTACATTTTACGTTTATGTATAAGTGAATTTTTCGATTCAACAAACACTCGTTGCCACTTGTGCGATATCAATGAATAATCGTTGTCACTTTCGTAATGCTCTTTGTAGTAGAGCCTTTGCAATCGCAGATACAACTATAGTAACGCCGTTGAACAATACTGGTGTCAGACGCCTTTGAATATCACTCGTACAAATAGTACTTGCACGATGATACTCGCTCGAATAGTAATCCGTATAGCGATCCGAATAGAGAAATAGTATAGTGAATAGAGAATAGTGGTCCAAATAGTAATAGAGGGTAGAGTAAAAATATCTGATCAATCTAGACGTCACGTGACTTCCTATATATGTGTTTCCTCTATGGTCCCGTGATCCACTTAATGCAATAATGGGATCACCTGTGTTTACTCACACGCGATCTATGTTCAAACTTAAGTGTTGGCAGCGACACTTTATTCATATATAACAATTGTTAACGGCATATCGACTTTTAGAGTCATTTTATGCCCAACTTCATTTATGTTAGTTTATATTTAAGGACAAATGACGATCTTTGTTTCAAGATATAATCCAATTGAATGTTATAATTCAATGTATTTTAATATTTTCGAATAGTTCTTTTAAGCTGTTTGCCTTTTAAGAAATTGGACATTTTGGAGTCAAGATCAATGAAGTGTTATATCGGAATAAAATATAGTTGCCGACACTGGAGTTTGAACACAGATCACCAGAGTGCAAACACAGGCGATCCCATTTTGAATAAGTAGATCACGTGATGGCAAAGGAAATGTGTATATAGAAATTAGCTATTCTCTTATACTATACTAATCGCTATACGGATTATTATTCGGTGGTTAATTTTCGAGCGAGTATTATCGAGCAAGTACTATTGGTGCGAGTGTTATTCGAAAGTGTCTGACACAGTATTGTCCAACGGGGTTACTTTAAGTTTTATCTGGGATGACAAAGTCTGCACTACAACGGCCATTATGAATGTGACAACGAGTATTTGTTGACATTACAAAGTGGAAACGAATATTTGTTGACATTACAAAGTGGCAACGAGTATTTGTTGACATTAGACAGTCGCAACGAGTATTTGTTGACAATAGAAAATCGCAACGAGTATTTGTTGAGATTACAAAGTCGCAACGAGTATTTGTTGACATTATAAAGTGGCAACTTGTGTTTGTTGACATTACAAACTCGCAACGAGTATTTGTTGACATTACAAAGTCGCAACGAATATTTGTTGACATTGAAAAGTGGAAACGAGTATTCTTTGACATTACAAAGTCGCAACGAGTATTTGGTGACATTAAAAAGTCGCAACGAATATTTGTTGACATTACAAAGTTGCAACGAGTATTCGTTGACATTACAAAGTTGCAACGAGTATTCGTTGACATTACAAAGTGGCAACGAGGGTTTGGTGGTATTACAAATTTGCAACGTGTATTTATCGTCATTACAAAGTCGCAACGAGTATTTGTTGATATTACAAAGTCGCAACGAGTATTTGTTCACATTACAAAGTGGCAACGAGTATTTGTTGGCATTACAAAGTGGCAATGAGTAATTGTTGATAATACAAAGTGGCAACGAGTATTTGTTGACATTACAAAGTGGCAAGGAGTATTTGTTGACATTACAAAGTCGCAAGGAGTGTCTGTTGGCATTACAGAGTTGGAAAGCGTATTTGTTGATATTACAAAGTCGCAACGAGTATGTGTTGATATTGCAAAGTCGCAACGAGTATCTGTTGACATTACAAAGTGGCAACGAGTATTTGTTGACATTTGTTGACTAATGTGGCAAGGAGTGTTAATTGACGTCAGAAAATGCATTCAATTAGAAAATGTTTTACTGTATATTTGGTTTGGCATGTAGGACATCATTGTGGTTCTTATTCCTTCGTTATGAATGATTCCGTAATTTTAGTGTGACCTATTTGTAGTCCTGTTACAGTAATCTCTTCCCTTCGGAATTTTCCATAATATCAGGGTTTTCTTTTTCTTTCTGATGGAATGTAGTTTATTTTGTGTTTTTCTGCTCCATTGTTCCTGCCATTGATTTTGTAATTGTTTCTTAATTAATGGTTTCAGGTCAGTATAGTGAAGTGTTAGTTTTCAGGAATTAGTTTAATGCTTGTTTAGCTCTTTTCTTTGTTCATTATTGTCCTTAATTCCTACATGCATAGGAATCCAGATTAATAGAATTGTTAAAAGAAGCAGAAACGTAAATATACAAGATTCCACCTGTCACAAACCTTACATATTTACTTTTAACCACCAATGTAAAAAAAGGGAATTAAAGTGGAGAAACAGACATATAATTCCGTCTTCGGTTCAATAACCATAATAAAACATCAATTTTATTGTCGCTGCATACTTCAACCAACCATTCCATAGCATTGATGACATCTGATACGTCCTTTTTGCGTCTTCATTTAAATTCCGACAAGAAAGACGCAGATCGGACTTAAAATACATTTCCAAAATATAAAGAAGTATTAAAGGATTAAACAGGGAATAGGGTTTACTCAGAGAATATCATTTCCCCAGGGAGCCATTTAACGAACAGCAACATTTCCAGGTAGAGTGACTAGTTTAAAAAGAAATCAGGCGTGTCTGAAAATTCCGACTTTAAAAATCTTCGTGTTCAGGCTACAATTTAGTCTAAGTCTTTAAGGGCCTATAACTAAATAGTATGTATCATATGTATATGATAAATATCATCAAACTTATTGCCAATATTTTTATCATTTTGTTGTCCATCTAAACCTCAAATTTCTTTAAATGTCCTATTAAATCTAGATAATCTACATATAAAAAGAATACGTGGTCCATTTCCTTTTAATCATATATATATATATATATATATATATATATAGACTTTCATTTTAATTATATATATATATATATATATATATATATATATATATATATAGACTTTCATTTTAATTATATATATATATATATATATATATATATATATATATATATATATATATATATATATATATATATATAATCTAGACTAGATTAGGACTTAAAGTACTTGGCAATTTGTTTCATCTTGTTCTGTTTTTAGTTCTTTTTTATTTCCAATTTTTTCCTAGTGCACCAATTTGTCCTGACATATCTGCAAGTTGAGGTATCCGAGGTTTTCCAAACGAGTACTACTATTCATATATATATATATATATATATATATATATATATATATATATATATATATATATATATATATATATATATGCCGCGTTCGGTGGGCGAGGGGCTTCTTCAACATTTGTTTTCATGGTTAGCTGTAAGGAATTGTAAATCTAAGACTACCTTACAAATTGGCTGCAATGCTAACTTTCCCAAGTTGAACAAACCTGAGTTATTTCGTTTACGCTTTGTAACCTGCGTCCTGGATATGACGATAAACTACGTCCAACCAAAAGGCCGTCGATCCGATCAATCGGCTGGTCATGTCATGCCCCATCACATCTAACCCATCCCAAAACAACTACAACTTACAATTAACTTTCCCTCCCAAACCCTACACTAAATATACTAACACCTTACCCCTAAAATGTGATGGGAAACAATGATGTTGCCAGCTATACGTTTTCGAAACAATGATGTTGCCAGCTATACGTTTTTTTTTAAACAATGATGTTGCCAGCTATACGTTTTGTTTTTAAACAATTATATTATCAGCTATACGTTTTTGAAACAATGATGTTGCCAACTATATGATTTTGATATATTTACTAAATACTGGATCTGGCATTAATTAACCCATAGTGGTTGATATGCCATAAAACCCCAAACAAACAAACAAACAAACTTTGTAACCTCTCTTTTCCAATGTTGTTTTTAGATCGCTTTCTTCCAGTCGTTTTGCTGGGCAATAGCGAAACTCGGAAATTTCGAATCATTCCATTTCAAAACAAAAGTCTGTAAAAAGGAACATTTTAAATTAATATACGAACAAAAAGGAAATGCTTTAGATAAAAAACCTTAATGATTTCACTATAATTATTTAGTGATATTCCGCAGACACATTTACGGTTTATGTTACCTCGTTATATGGATACGAACTAGAAATCTAAATTGAACTTGACATATTGTGTAATCGGCTTTAATTTTTTGTAAAATAGTTGGATATTATATAGTGAAGAGTTTGCAATGAAAAAACAATTTTTGATTATTTGTCGAATACGCCCCCTCTTCCAACGAATGTGTTTATATATTCAAACACGT
>OZ038515.1:9560949-9633449 GCA_964036315.1 Acanthosepion esculentum
CACACCATATCTCCCTAACAATACAGCATAAAATCAACTGTCGAGGCAATCCAAATTCTAAAACGTAACAATGAAACCATAGCCTCACTCGATGTCGAAAACCAATTTACTAATGCATCTATTCGTGAAACTATTGAGATAATTATAAATAACGTATACCATAATTTATCTATATCCCACCTGAAAATTGTGTCTAATATATTACGAAAACTACTACTAACCTGCACTACCAATCATAACAAACACATATATATATATATACAACGTGATGGCGTCTCCATGGGTTCAGCTCTTGGTCCAACCTTCAGCAACTTCTATATGTCTAATTTCGTAAATAACATCTTTAGCAAGTTTAAAAACCCTCCATCTACCTTAGATACGTAGACGATATCCTTTTATTAGTCAAATATAAGAAATATGTAAACTCCAAAAACAGTTCAAAAGAACTCCGTCCTTATGTTTACTAGTAACAAAATTCCCTTTTTTTTTTAAGCATTTCACCCCAAGCAGGGCTAAAAGCCACTAGCACGAAAGGGGTTACAGAAGATTTGGAGCGAGAGCAGATAGGAGTGATAGAGGAAAGGATGTGGAGAAGGATAGTGGATAGATCAAGGCAAGGGGTTATAGAAGATTTGGAGCGAGAGCAGATAGGAGTGTTAGAGGAAAGGATGAGGAGAAGGACAGAGGATAGATCAAGGCAAATGGAGATGTCGATTGACATTACATTTGAATATTTGGAGATTATAGTTGTCAGGGAAACAGGAATAAGGAAGGGAATTCCACAGGCGAGAGGTGCGAGATATGAAGCAATTGTAGTAGAAGAGACGTCTTCATTTAACACTTTCAGCAGTGAAAGGGTGGGTACGGGATGCCAGTCTCGTAGGACGCTTGAATTCATGAATCCTGGGAACCAGCGAAAGCAGCTCATCGGAGCAATTACCGTGAAAGTATTTGTATAAAAGACAGAGAGATGCGACGGCACGTCTGTAAGAGAGCGACTGCAGACGAGATGACAGATCAGGGACAATTACGTTGCACACCCATGTCTGGATCTTATCAAGAACCCCGAGGCAAACAGAAGGGGCTCCAAGACCATATGTAGCAGCAATACTCCATGCAAGGGCGAATGGTTGATTTGTAGATTTGAAGGATCGATTCCGGGGAGGACAATTTCCTGGCCCGGCACAGGGAGCCAGCTTCTTTGCGGTGGACGAAGCTATTGACTCAATGTATTTCTTCCATCTCAGGTCAGCAGACAGCGTGAAACCGAGATTTGTCTCAATATACTGATTAACACAAATAAGTTCACCTTCTCCCCATATAAAAACCCTACCAATATAAATTCTTGTACTCTTAAATATAAAAGCGAATGTCCAAATTACTATAAATAGCTATTATAAAAACCTAATAAACCGTGCAAAAACTGATTCATCCACAAAACAGATCTTCTACAGGGTACTTAAAAACATAAAACAAACGCTCATGAATAATAACTTCCCCAACTCCATCGTTGACGAGCAAATAAGATGCTGACGGTTGGAAGAGGACGGAGACTCAGGCGACGACGTAGAGTGGTTGTGGGCACACGATCCACCAGTCCTGCTTTAGCTTCGTCTCCCATGGTTCGGGCACGCAGCTCATCCGCGATGTACTTCTCCCTCCTTCTCTTCCTGGCTGCCGAAGACGTGTCGGTGGGCAGCTGAAGACGTGGGCTAGCACGATCAAGGATGACCTAGCAGTACTATCGGGTCCCCAAGTAGTTGGTCTTCGACGATGGAATCGCGTGTGGCTCGACATTTCGTGTGACCTGGCTCAGGATCGGCGGGCGTGGGCAGCGACGGTCCGAGACGATGTACTTGCTCGGGAGGAAGCCGGTTCAACCTGACCAGGGTGAAAACCGATACAAGTCAAAAAAAGACCTCTATACAAATCATATAGAACACAATACTCATCAAGCTATTTCAATCTTTTGATATGCTAATTATAAACAAGACGAAAATATCCTAAAAACCAATACATCCATCACGGACCCCAGTGAAAAAATAAAACCTATTATATACTAGACTGAATCCATTATATCTAATAAAAGCATTCGTAATGGCTCTTCTCCGGCCACTTGCATTTTGCAGAAAACCAACCTCGTTTATAAATTTAAATGTCTTCTAGGAGAATGCATCTCCAACGATAAAAATAATATCTATGTGGGACACGCGACAACAACGCTTTCACGAAGTCTTCACCTGAATACGAATTCAAATATTTCTAAACACTTGTATCAACATACCTGTCCACACTAGCAATACAGAAAAATTCTCTTTGAATATCTCTCCATACTTTTCCACGAAAAGAATAAACACAAACTAAAAATTCTCGAAGTTATTCATATAAAAAAAAATTGAACCACCCTTCAATAAAATAAATTACGAATACTCCACAAGCATTTTAATATGTGTACAAAAGAAATTCTTTAAATGTTAGCGCTTGTCATTAATAGTTATTCTTTTATCTAGCAACTACTCAAACCCAGAACATTTCTACTGCAAACCTAGTTACCTCCCCTTGAACGGTGTCTGTCAAGCAGCGATGACACTGCATTCCTGACTCCACATACAAAAATGAAAATCTTCGGACAACTATAAACATTTTTGTCCTTCACAACCATGAACACTAAATAATTACTCTATAATTAACAATACTCTGATGATGACATTATGCTATGTCGAAAGTACTCGGAATAAATCCAATATGAGTCAACATGGTGTTTTCCTCTCGTCTTTAAACAACCGCACAAAACAAAATCTTATTCGAGAATATGAAAGGATTTTATCGAAAATAAGTTAAGATAATCTGTCTAAATTTTTTTAACGAAACATATATATATATATATATATATATATATATATATATATATATATATATATATGTAGTAACCGTTGGAAAAATCCAAGTAATTCTTATTAACACAATATAGAATGTGAAATAATAAATATTAAATGCTATAACTGACACAAAAAAAAGCGCGGTATAGGTTTATTGTCATTAAACAGAGCAAAATCATTCGTACAATTAGAATTAAGATACCATTAGTTAATGATCATTCTACAAACAGGCACCATAAGCAGTTTGAAAAATCCTGCGAATTTTAAATATAAAATTCAAGGGTGAAAATGGTCATTAACTAATTTTATCGTAATTCCAATTGTACAATTTATATATATATATATATATATATATATATATATATATATATATATATATATATATATGTAGTTGGATTGATGTGAGTTTTTGACCCTGGGTTTCACGCAATTTGCAATCGTCAGCCAATTTGTATTTCGATCATAGAGTCACATACTAACATCAGTCCAACTAAATATGTTAACTCTATGACTGATATTGAGCGCTTTCCAATAAGTACAACGCATACACACACACACACACACACACACACACACACACACACACATATATATATATATATATATATATATATATGTATATATATATATATATTTATATACATACATATTTCACACACAAACACACGCACACACACACACACACACACACACATATATATATATATATATATATATATATATATATATATATTCCCCTTCAGATGGCCTAAGCGCCACTCGAACTGTAAATTGATTGATTTATTTTTTTTACTGCTTATGAGCCTTTTTCGACTTATTCAAAGTCAGAAATATTTAAGACTAAAAATCTTGGAGGTGCTATAATGATTTGCTTATACATGTCTTACTAATTAACCCATTGTTGTGGGAGAAGAGAGCGACTCATGCGTTTTTACAGGACATTTGAGCGTAAGTGAATATAAAGAACATGACCGGAATTAGAACTCGGCACACCGATCCCCAATTCCGAACCAGTAGCCATTACATCATCCATACATCCAAGCTTTCGGCACCTGGTATTTAAAAGCGGTCACTCATTTAGACACTGACCAGGCTTGACGTTACTTAACATTGGTGATCGTACGAGATAGGTGTTTTAAATTGATATGGCCTTAAGCCTGGTGGCCAGGTGGCAAGTTCCTCAGGATAAATGCATTGAGAATATTTATAGAAAGATTGCAAAGGAAGCCCGCTTAATGACGATGGGAAAGTGGCTGAAGTCGAAAGGCCATTTTGTCTAATAATTCGATTTAACCTTGTCAGATTAACTTTTATTTGCTCTGTTTCGGTTAGTCAATGCCATGTTTGCTTCACAGACGCATCACTCTCTTTTTCCTATTCATAAAACACATAAATAAATAATCCCCAAAGGAGGATTAACGTCAGTGACTGAAACAGCGATTATGATCTGAATGCAAATGAGTGAGTTATGCAATGTGTACGATTAGAGGTCTGTGACCGGGCAAGTACGAAATTTTATGAGGTATTAATTGTTGTATGTATGCGTAAAACTTTTCATATCAGCAACGTCCAGTCCTCGGACACTTCATCAACATCTGTCAGTTTCCTTTTCATGGAAGGGGCAAAGTCACAGAACAGATATCCTCTCTTTCGTTCACTTTATTCCTTTAGAAATTCTACAGTATTGTCTCCTCTCCGACTTTTTCGTCGGCACAGATAACAGATTACATTCTGCAATGCCCTTGTCTCATTGTATCGAGACTGTTTATGAAGAGAGGCCGACGCCAACAAAGAGCAAAAGAAAGGGCGCGGTGGGGCAAGGCGACGCGCTGTGGGAGAAAGTGTTATTTAGCGTCTGTTCAAGTCGTTTACTCCCTACCCTGTGATATCCAGGCGACAGGTCAGTGCTTTGATATATCGTGGATTGAAGTCATTACCAGAGATCGTCACACTTCGCAACTGTTAGCGCGCCTCTCAATTTCGTCTTTGAATCAATTCCAGCAACGTTACCGACTTTGGATTGCCGCCAAATTTGCCGAAGAAGATGAGCGCCAGGGTCACGTGTCCGCCGCGACAATATTGAAATATGTCTCCTTTTCACTCGGTGATTATTACAGTAAAGGGGTGGAGGGGCTCTCCATATTAAAATAAGCATGCACTTCAAAATACTGCAGCGGTTCGTAAGTGGCAACAGCCGTTTCTTTTAGAAGACACAACATTGGATTACGTATTATATGGCGACTGGCAGTTTCACGCTTCAAACAAAATTCAGATCATTGCGGGCTGAAACTTAAACGACCAACATCTGATTATCCCAGAAAAAAGTAAATAAGTAGACATACTATTTTGAGAAAATGGCAGGTTTCGAAATTAAAGTGGTCAGCTAATGCAAAATCAACCAAGAGATGCATTCTAGTTGTTTCTGTTGAAACATATATTTCGCCTCTCTCCAATTTTATTATTATTATTATTAATATTATTATTGTTGTTGTTGTTATTATTATTATTATTATTGTTGTTGTTGTTATTATTATTATTATTATTAATATTATTGTTGTTGTTGTTATTATTATTATTATTATTATTATTGTTGTTGTTGTTGTTATTATTATTATTGTTGTTGTTGTTATTATTATTATTATTATTATTATTATTATTAATATTATTGTTGTTGTTATTATTATTATTATTGTCGTTGTTATTATTATTATTATTAATATTATTATTGTTGTTATTATTATTATTATTATTGTTGTTGTTGTTATTATTATTATTATTGTTGTTGTTGTTGTTGTTGTTATTATTATTATTATTATTAATATTATTATTGTTGTTGTTGTTATTATTATTATTATTGTTGTTGTTATTATTATTATTGTTATTATTATTATTGTTGTTGTTGTTATTATTATTATTGTTGTTGTTGTTGTTGTTATTATTATTATTATTATTAATATTATTATTGTTGTTGTTGTTATTATTATTATTAACACTTATAGAAAGCGACATTTCAGAAAAGAATAACTAGAGAAAAGACAGAGTTTTTGAAAACGATCAACAATATTTCGATATTTCACTATGGCGCAATATTGTTTAACATTGTCGAAAACTATCTTCTTTTCTTTTTCTTTTCTTAAATAGGGCCCTTCTCCAAGTTTCACGTTAATCACTTTGTTTATTATTATTATTATTATTATTATTATTATTATTATTATTATTATTATTATTATTATTACTATTATTATTATTATTAATACAGCACTGACAGGATAAGTTCGTTCATTAATAAAACCAGTAAAACCGTCTTTTTCTCCAGATAAGCGACTTTTGTACAACGGCTTATATTTTTTAAATTCATTTTTGTTTGTATGCAATTTCTAAACTTAACCTGATGAAAACAGACACACTGTCGAAATATTGATAAAGTTTGTTAAACAGTCTTTTTTTTATTATCCCACTCTCCTCTAAGCATTGCAAAAGGATTTATTATTATTATTATTATTATTATTATTATTATTATTATTATTATTATTTTTATTTTCTTTGATATCTGGCGTTTACACATTTTTCAGGGTCCTTACCAGGGACCTTAGGTTAGAAATGGCACCATGACACTTTCCACTGTAAAAAAAAATAATAATTACATAGATAAAGCCCTTCGTAAAGTGTGGGCTGTACTTGTCAGAACAATTTTTTGTATCTCTTTGAGGCATGGACTTCCAGGGATCCCTTCAATTAGTCTACTGGAATCTTTTCCAACCAGTCCAAGGGCTCCATCTACAACAGGAATTGTTGATGTTCCCATGTGCTACATTTTTGAGATTTCTATTTCACGGTCATTGTATTTTGACAGCTTTTCGAATATCTTCAAAGATACATTGCAGTCTGCAGGGACTGCCATATCAATAAGGAGGCACTTATTTTGTTTGTGGTCTTTAATAACAATGTCTGGGCGGTTGGCTTTGATTGTTCTGTCTGTGTGTATTGTGTAGTCCCATAGAATTGCAACAGGTCCTATCTCCGTAACCGGGTCTGGGTGGTGTTCGTACCTGTTTCTTTCAGTTTCCTTCCCGTAGGAGTTGCAAATTTTCCAGTGCAGATATTATTATTATTATTATTATTATTATTATTATTATTATTATTATTATTATTTCCTTTGATTTCTGTTGTATACACATTTTCTTCCGGGTCCCAATCAGAGACCAATATCAGAAATGGTTTCCTGACATTTACCAGATATGGGTGTTTACAGTTAAGACCGATTATGTGACTGTGTATCCCAAATTTGTCAATTGTCTGAAAAATTGGTACTTTGTAAGGACACTTCTGGTGATACAAAAATAACTGAAGTTGATGCAGTTTTTGTTCCTTAAAATGAAGATTAAGTACAAATTATCTCCAGTAGAGTCAAACAATTTGCTTAGAGGTTGGCATTGTCAAAGTATGAAGCATAATGTTTAGCATCTTATGTCAAAGAATATAATCAGGACGATATTTGTGTTACTTATTTCAGAAAGAGAAATACATGTCTGGCTTCATTCTTATCTGTAAACTAACCAATTTATTTCTGTAATAACATCGATGAATTACTTCAGTCACAGAACAGCACTAATAAACAGCTGCAATAATACATGGTCTATTTCAACAGCACGTTTAGTGCACATTAAGAAGTGTCACGAGTACATACAGGTACTCCTCGCTGCCATAAGGTACTCAGAATACAACTGGAACATATGTGGAGACTTAAATGGGATTGGAATGTTGATGGAAATACAGTAAGGATTCAGGAAATGTTACTACTTTTTATGCCTTTGAGAAGGTCGGATATCTGCCAAGACCTACACATGCAATCACAGTGTCCCCAGCGACAATCATATGACCCGGGATCATCTAACATCAAGAGTAAGCCATAAGAAAAGCCAAAACTTGTTCTTCCTCCCTCTCTTCACATACAGCTTGTGCTCATGAAACAATATGTGAAGATACCTTCCAGGAAAAGCCCAGAAGGCCTTGAATACCTGAAGGCCAAAAATCACCGATGGAAAACACAAGGAAGGCGTATTAGTAGGTTCGCAGATGAAAGAACCAATCACGTACTTCATCAAAATCCTGGATGAGAATGAAATTAACGCCTGGATATCCTTTAAGTGAATCTTTGGAAATTTCCTGGGCAACAGTAGATCTCAAGCTTTTAATTTTTAATTTTTTTTTCTAGCGGCTTATGCAGCAGCGGTCTGTCGGATGTCACTATAAATTCATTTCCTTGATTCACATCCGAACTTTTTTGCAGTGAACCTTGGAGCTGTGTCTGATAAGTACGGGGAACATATTCACCAAGACATTGCATCAATGGAGCACCGGTATCGAGGATTTGTCGAAGGAAGGAATACTAGCTCACTACTGTTGGATGCTATACATGGATGAACCTGAAAGTAATAATTATCTGTCTATATTTCTGAGATGAGGTATTATGTACACTATTTACATTATTCGGACTATTGTCCTCGTCTTTGTCGCCATATTTATTACAACGTTTCGGCCTTTCAGTATCTGTCTATATTTCTGAGATGAGGTATTATGTACACTATTTACATTATTCGGACTATTGTCCTCATCTTTGTCGCCATATTTATTACAACGTTTCGGCCTTTCAGTATCTGTCTATATTTCTGAGATGAGGTATTATGTACACTATTTACATTATTCGGACTATTGTCCTCGTCTTTGTCGCCATATTTATTACAACGTTTCGGCCTTTCAGTATCTGTCTATATTTCTGAGATGAGGTATTATGTACACTATTTACATTATTCGGACTATTGTCCTCATCTTTGTCGCCATATTTATTACAACGTTTCGGCCTTTCAGTATCTGTCTATATTTCTGAGATGAGGTATTATGTACACTATTTACATTATTCGGATTATTGTCCTCGTTTTTGTCGCCATATTTATTACAACTTTTCGGCCGTTGTACGCTCCGGCCTTCTTGAGGTGGTTGGAATGTCGAACTGAACCCTTTATTTCGCTCACTGTGGTAGACTGTTCTAGTTTTACGTGTCATGTTTTAATGGATGACAGTTGTCAGTTATCTCCTGTTAATTCCCCTCTCTAAGTTCTCCATTGTCTTAACCGGGTATTGAACTCACACTGTTTGGGTCCTGTCACTGGATCCAACTAACGCCTTTATCCACTGTGCCATGTGTCATTGAAAGAAATTGTTAGAGAAAGTGTAAATCCCAGAGATTATAAGTTGGAATTCAATAGAGAGTATTATAGTTTTATTTTGCACAGAATAGTTTTGATTTTGTACAATAAATGTCCATGAAGAATTTCCATATTCTCTATTTGTTATACCTTATAAGTACATTAATTTCATATCTGAACGTGACATCTACAGATACCAGTAACATAAATATGCGACCTGATAAAAAAAAAACGACTTCAGATTCGTAATCAGCATGAGACATTGACTAGGGAAATTAATATTTCAAATTTGATAATTAAAAAATAGCTTCACATTGTTTATCAGTGTTATTATGATTATAAATTTTATCGCTATGATATTATTTTCCTATTATCTATGTAAGTAAAATGTAAGTTACGCGTTTCAGTATCTTAATTTATTTATTATTTAGCGTAATTTATAATTGATTCGTTTTAAAATATCTGTTAGTCTCAAGAGTTACTTTTATTAAATGAATAATTTTTCGAAGAATCAAAAAATTAAAGATAATGCTATTTTCGAATGTGAATCTTTTTTAATAAAATTTTATTTTATTTTCCTTTTAGCCATTGATTATTTTTCTATGGATGTGCAAAAGTGACATAATTCTAATATCTGGCTTTGACTGGCTACAATTAAGTATCGAAAGAAATCAATCTGATTTCATATCTCCCGTTCAGTCAGTTCTTTTCTATTGAAAGCATTGTTTATCAATTCATCGATACAGGTTTTTTTTTGTTTTGGGGGATTTTTTATATTTCCTGCATGAGAGATTCTCGTATATAAGATTAACCAGTCCATACTTCAGTAATTATACTCAAAAATATATGTAAAAAGAAAAATTTACTGTAATTTCTATAATTTTACTATTAGAATAGATGTTTTTCTTTTCACGTTATTAATCAAAAGAAAATTATATTTTCGATAAATTTATTTTTATTTTGGTGAGTGTCTCAGTTCCTTTAAATTTATAAATTATACTAATTTTCATAAAGGCGTATAGATTTAAAAAACTATATTCTCATCTTTTGTTTAAATAAAATGTATTTTTAAAAATTAATTTTAAAAAAATGCTTGATAGTAGCATCACTGGTCTTCCGTATTTCTTTAAGTTTTATTTTTATTTAATTTAATTTATGATTGATTCTTTTTAAAATCTGGTCGAATCTCATTTAAATTTATTTGGAATTCATTTACTAGTGAGTGCCATACTGCCTTTGTTCTGTTTCATGAAGAAGATTGGCAGTATAATGGTAAGTTTGCTCTTGAATTGTAAAACAATATGTACCTCTATAAAGTTTGACTTTCAGCTTGTCTCCAAAGGGAAATAAATTGAAATGCACTCTTGTATTTTCCGTAAAATTTCTTTGAAAGTGGCTATGGTATAGTATTTAAAAATATAATTCACGTTCACGACTAATTGAAATTTTATTACTAAATTGCACATATTTTATTACAACATTTACTTGTATAGTATAAAAAGTCATTGAACCTATATCCAAAAATGATATTAAAAAGTGCATTTTTTTCGTTTTAAATCTTATTCGATAAGCAAATCTGTCAGAACCCCCTCCCCATCTCCTTCACATGGTGTTTAAGAACTTCACGTGAATATTCTGACGTGAGTAATTCAAATTGAAAAGAAACATGCATAAATGATTTATTTCTGTCGTCCATCTTGACGGCGATTAAACGGTTCTTACATGTATAATTTAGTCTAAAATCAGTGTTATAAAAAGGCCGTGGATTTTGCACGGGTGAAGCTAGTTATTATTAATACATAAGACAAGAGAGCGATTGAAAAAAAGAAAAGAAAAGAATATTTCAATAGCGTATCAGTAAACAAGTAAAATTCTAAAGTAAAATCAGGTTTTATATAAACGTGGCTGGTCTTGAGAAAAGAAAAAACAGCTATTGATTATCATTCATTCCCTCAGTTCTTCATTTCTTCAGTCAACGCATTTTACACCACTGTGGTCACATTTGTCGTCTATCTCACTATCGTGTTTCATGGTGACATTCAAGGCGGTTTGTTAGGTTTGGTTTGTTTTGGTTTTACGGCATATCAACATCTCAATGGGTCATTTAATGCCGACAACTATTTTTCTGGTAATATTCTTGTTTTGTCAAAATCTATTTCTGTTAATATTTTTTTCCTCAAAAATGTATAGCTGGTAATATTATTTTTCCAAAAACCTATAGCTGGTAATATTATTTTTTGAAAAACGTATAGCTGGTAACATTGTTTTTTTTAAATGTATTGCTGGCAATCCTTTTTTTTCCAAAACGTACTGCTGGTAATATTTTATAAAACCTTTTACCTCAGTTTCGGGGTTAATTATTTGCCCATAGCTGAGACTCTAACTGGTGGTACCACCCCGGTTCAGGGTGCACCTGGGAACACCAGCAATTAAGAGGTGTTTCCACGCTCTTTAAAACCTCCCGATCCGAGGCCTTGCTGTTGGACGTAGTTTATCGTCTTACCCAGGACGCGGATGCAGTTTATCGTCATACACGACGTATTCAAGGCTGATTCGAACAATGGCTTGCCAGTTTCTTTTGCAATGGGGATGTTTGTTTACACCTCCCTCCTACCAGGATTTAAAGAGGCAATACCTGCAAGGTAACAAGTGGTTTAAATTCAGGATTTTTCCTTCTCGTAGACTTGCAATGTTATATAGAGGCCGTGCGCTTCCCAGACTACATGCCCCACTCCTATCGGCCGTAACGAAAAGATGTAAATGAATAGAATGTATTACGTTTGGAGAGATCTTGGCTGCAGGAGTTGCTGGGAGGATGTCAGTATTGACAGTCAACTGCCTCCGGGGCTCCGCCTTTTTGTCTGGATTTATGTCCATCGCCTTTTTTCGTGTTTTGGATATGACCTCAAGGCAGCGGAGGTATAAAATCAGGGTTTCCGCTCGCCTCGATAGATTGCCTTCCTTGCCTAACGTGTTCCATCTATTCGTATTGATTGATAAACAACGTGATAAAATGTAGACATCGTGAATGGAATGAAACTGAAACCTGAGTAACATGATTGTGATCGTGTTCATCATGGAATTTTCAGTTTATTAACTGAGAGGAATTAATTAAACAGCTTAGCATAAAAGTTATGTAACTCTTCTGTCATTTATAAATTCCTCCGCGACGAGACGATAGCAATATGCATATGTAACCATCCTCTTTAGTTTTGCATAAATTACTATCCTAATGAGTTTTGCATATGTAACCATGCTCATGAGTTTTGCATATGTAACCATCCTCATACTTTTTTATTAAATTAATTAAATATTATTGTTATTGCTATTATTATTGTTTATTATTATTATTATTATTATTATTATTATTATTATTATTATTATTATTATTATATTTCTGCTATGGTGACACTACCTACCAAGTCTGCGTGAAGACCTAAGGCAGGTAGTGGTGTGTTGTTATGGCTACATTTCATAATTTGTTTTTCTAACACCCATAACATCACTGGCGCTACAGGGATGAAGTCTTTAATGCGCGGGCCGTACTCATCAAGACAATTTTTTCATTTCTCTTAAGCTGGAATGCCCGTTTTTTTTGGAGTGTTGTTGCGTTCCTTTGTTATCATTCCAAGCGCACCTACTATGACTGGTACTATTCTTATTTTCAGTTTCGATTTCCAGAGCTTTATAATTCAATACTTTCAAATTCTTTGGGTGCCATGTTACAATCTACTTGGAAAGCCATATCAATTAGTAGGCGTGTTTTTATTTTATTTTCGGCTTTTGTTAATAATGCCCAGCCTATTTGCTTCAATATTCCTGTTTGTAAAGATGATGTAATCCCCATAAAATTGTGATGCCTTCTATTTCTGTAACCGGTGTTGGGTTATGTTCATATCAGTGTTTGCTAACATCTTTTCTAATGCGTTTCCACTTTGCCCATTGTAAATATGGCCCCACTCAATCGTGACGATTTTTATATTCATTTGGCACAAATATAGAACATCATGAGATTAGGTGATTTATGGTTTCCTGCTATTTGTCACAGAACCTGCATTTTCGATCCACCCTGTTATGTCTGCTATTTGGCTAAAAGTTCCCAGTAAAAATACTCTATTCTTCTTCTTCTTCTTCTTCTTCTTCTTCTTCTTCTTCTTCTTCTTCTTCTTCTTCTTCTTCTTCTATTTAATTTCTTCTTCTTCTTCTTCTTCTTCTTCTTCTTCTTCTTCTTCTTCTTCTTCTTCTTCTTCATAATTTCTTCTTAATTTCTTCTTCTTCTTCTTAATTTCTTCTTCTTCTTCTTTTTCTTCTTCTACTTCTTCTTCTTCATAATTTCTTCTTAATTTCTTCTTCTTCTTAATTTCTTCTTCTTCTTCTTTTTCTTCTTCTTCTTCATAATTTCTTCTTAATTTCTTCTTCTTCTTCTTATTTTATTATTATTATTATTACTACTACTACTACTATTATTATTATTTTTATTATTGATATTATTATTTTTTTTTTTATTATTTTTATTATTTTTATTATTGATATTATTATTATTATTTTTTTATTATTTTTATTATTTTTATTATTGATATTATTATTATTATTATTTTATTATTTTTATTATTTTTATTATTATTATTATTGATATTATTATTATTATTATTATTTTTATTATTGATATTATTATTATTATTATTATTATTATTGGTATTATTATTAATATTGATATTATTATTATTATTATTATTATTATTATTGATATTATTATTATTATTATTATTATTATTATTATTATTATTATTATTATTATCATTATTATTATTATTATTATTTCCTTTGATTTCTGTTGTATACTCATTGCCTTCCGGGCCCCAACAAGCGACACAAGGTTAGAAATGTCATCATGGCATTTTCGCTGGACATTTTTAAACTAAGAGCACTCACATTTTACATTGAAAAAGCCCATCGTAAGGTATGAGCTGTACTTGTGAAAATATATTTTTTTTATTTCGTTAATGCGTGGACTACCATTTATCCTTTCAATGAGTCTTTCCGGACATTTTCCGATGAATCTGAGCGCTACAATTACACCAGGAATTATTGATGTCCTCATGCGACACATTTTGTAGATTTTTGCTTCATGATCCTTGTATTTTGTTAGTGTTTTGGATATCTTCACAGATACATTACCGTCTGCACTAACTGCAATTTCAATAAGAGGGCGTATTCTTTTTTTTGTTGTGGTCTTTGATCACTATGACTGTTCTGACTGTGTGTATTGTAAAGTCACATAAGATTGTTACAGTTCCTATGCCTCTAACGTACCTGAGTGGTGTTTGTACCAATTGCTTGCAGATTCCTTCCCGTAAATGTTGCAATTTTTTCAGTGCATCCTGTCATGCCGAGTTTTATATTTGCACCCTTATACAATATGGTCGATTGTTTTTTAATATGCAACACAGAATGTGTTTTTCGTGTTAACACAAATTGACAGTATGTTTGCTTGGTAACTTCCAGTTAGCACGACTTTGTCCTGTGCAGCAAGAATAAAAACTTCGGTTTCACCATTCGATCACACATTACGCAACTAGTGATGGCATGGGGTTTGTCTACATCAGATAATTTTTCACGGGCAGAGTATTGGCCATGAAGAGGTTTATCTTGCTCTCGATTCTGAATTTGGTCCATTGCACTTGCTTTTTTTAGTGTTTTGCTACTGCAGTAGCTGTATTTTGGTTTACTTGCGTCTTTTATCCATTTAAATTCCCATTTTGCATTTGCTCGATTCCTTTAATACTGAATAAAGCTTCTCATTTCTTTAATGTTCTTTGACACGGATCATCAACAGTCTTCTGTAGTTTCTAGGTCTCCTTAAAGGTCTTTTATTGCAGTTTTGTAATACAGTTATATCTGAAATATTCCTCTAACTCCTTCAGATATGAATATACATAGACGATCAACATCAGCCTTCTCGTGTTGATATCCATTCGCTTAATCTCATCTATGGTCCAGTGAAGGATTTGGAAACTGTATTTCTCAAACAGGGATAGATAAACTTGTTTTTTTTTTGTCTTGGAATATTCACGACTTAATTGATAATCCTGCGATATTAAGCATGACAGTGTTCTCCTTTATACGATTTTTTTTCTAAGAAAAAGCATATTTGTCAGTGAGCAGGCGTGTGGGTGTTTGCACTCGTCGGTGGGCGTGTGTGTGCGTGTTTATAGATAAATAGAATATGTTTTTTCTCATATGTAATAGCTTACCCGTTGTTAATTATTCTGTGTGCCAAAATTCACCGCTCCATTTATTGTTTGGAGGAGGGCCTGGAATTTGGATTCCCATCATTT
This sequence comes from Acanthosepion esculentum, assembly GCA_964036315.1. Taxonomy (NCBI): domain Eukaryota; kingdom Metazoa; phylum Mollusca; class Cephalopoda; order Sepiida; family Sepiidae; genus Acanthosepion; species Acanthosepion esculentum. The sequence continues at coordinate 9,576,373 of OZ038515.1, forward strand.
GTCCATCCCCATCAAAATAGGAGAATACGGAGTTCGGGCTTCCCTGTTCCCTGGGTGGGGCGAACTGGTTCGCGGATGAATTTGATTTAAGGAAGTGTGATTTTCTGTTCTTCAGGGTGAGACAATCTCTTTTAAAGCCATTTGCATTCTGCGGTTAATATTGTCGCACGTCTCGTGGCGCGGTCAGATGTTTGTTTTTGATCACCACCTGCAGTGTAGCCTGCGTGAAGGGGTCTGCTATTGAATAAAACAGAAACGCACGTGATGATGTGGCCGCGGTCATCTTTCAGATGTATTTCTAAACTTATGGTTAATTGATTTCAGTTGTATAATTAATTTCCTTCCGGGCCCCAGACAGAGTCTTAAGGTCAGAAATCACCTCATGACATTTTCCACGAAACATTTTGTCTTATTATTACTAGTGTACCCGTGCCGTCAAAAATGACGGCAAATCATGGAAAGTGTTATTAGTGAGAAGTAATGAAATTTAATGAGATTCAATAAAATTAATAGAAATATTAACTAAAATAGAGGACAATGAACCGCTTAAGGAATCTGTTCCCTTTACCTTTTTCAGGTGTTCAACGGTGTCTATGATTCATGGATTACTCCTGGTATTTATAGAAATCGCTTTTTGCTCGCGAGCTTTTCATATTAAAAAAATGGATGTTTGCAATATAATAGTGAAATGAAAACGTTTCTCGGAAGAATAAATATTAGCAACAGAAGAACAAAGATGGCGTCGACAAAGCCTATTTCAAGACTAAGTTGAAGTAGCTCGATTACTTGATAGACAAATGCATCTGTGTTCCTCAGGTGAAAGGCTTGAACAAATGAAACTGCAATCAAAGAAGAGTAGGAATAATGTAACTGATTAATTAAACAGTTCATTTTTCTCTAAATGCAGATAAATATTTTATTTGTGTAGATTATTAAATCTAATCCGGGAAGTAATACCTCACAAATTTACTGACCTAACTTCATATAACTCCATTCGATAACAGATGGAATGGGAAATATATAAATAAATACATATTGATAATGATTACATGATTTGATCATTATTATTATTATTAGTGGTAGTAGTAGTAGAAGCAGGAGCAGTAGTAGTAGCATTATTTATTCTGGGCTATACTGAAATGTGGCACAAGGCCTAATGGGGGTTGGGGAAAGGATGGTCTTCTTCTGTCTTAACTATAACTTAGCTAGCCGGAATCACTGACCCAATCGTACGAACAATATTCCATACACCAAAACAACACATACATACGTACCTTTCTTCCTCCAAACACCATAATGCCTCACTGTCTCTATGTAAATACTAACTAGTTCTCATATTTACAATTCATTGTCTGTGGGGGCAGGGAAAAAATAACAATTCTAAAAACTACCCCAATGAGTATTTACAATGTGTATACAAAACTATCTACAAGAAACTAAAGAAAATATTGTTAGTAATAAAAAAACCCACAATCACTAGATGTGGCAGTAGTAGTAGCAGCAGCAGTAGTAGTAGTAGCAGCAATAGTAGTTGTAGTAGCATTATTATTATTAGTAGTAGTAGTAGTTATTGTTGTAATAATATTATTCTATATTTCTATGTTTATCATTCACCAACCATTTTTCCTTTCATATTTCGGAACTTGTCAGCAAACTTTATTTGGACTGCTTGCGAAAATATACCTTACACCTTGATATGATAAACTTTTGATGTTTGCCATTTTCAAGAGAAAAACAACTGATTTTAGATTACATATTGTAAAGTTTTGATTTGCTGAATTGCAATGACATTGTTTAGTTTTCTTTGACCGTGTCTTTATCTTCTTTCTCGTCTTGTTCGTCTCATTTCATTTCGAATTCAAAATTCATATTTGGTTCAGGAACGCTGACAAAATGTCGCCAGGAAATTGGTTATCTCTTGAATTCAGATGCCCGCCATTTTGATGCTCGTGTTGCACCGCATCTGCTGCCCGAGCCTAAATAATAAATGAAATCAAATTCCGAATTCAAATCGTGTCGTTATCTCATTTTCCGTTGGTGGTGGTGACTTTAGGAGAACAAATATCAAAGGACTGACTTCTCTGGCTTCCCAAATGAAAGGTTACACAGTTTGCAACGATTGAAACACTTCCTTTCCCTAACACCTTGGGAACAGCGATTCTGAGATATGCTCCGTAATGCATACGAAAATATAAAACACACTGATAGCACCATCAGAAAACACTCAATCTTTCTCTCTCGCTCTCTCTCTCTTTCTGCTACACACACGCACACACACACACACACACACACACACACAAACACACACACACACACATATATATATATATATATATATATATACATATATTTATGATGAAAAAATATATGGAAAAGACAAAGCAAAATCCGAATATGTAAGTTTACTGTTTTAATTTTGATTTGCTGTCGACTTCAGACGTTTCTGAAGTCGACAGCAAATCAAAATTAAAACAGTAAACTTACATATTCGGATTTTGCTTTGTCTTTTCCATATATTTTTTCATCATATCGTCGGATCTACATATTTGCTTACATATATATATATATATATATATATATATATATATATATATATATATATATATATATATATATATATAATTGCGTATATATGCAGCAATCCCTCTTTTATACATGTTTAATTGAAAACAACTGACAAGGACTGCGATTAAGCTTTTTTGCTGAAGTTTTCTTACATTTGTACAAGTATTTTCTTTTCTGCAGATGAAAGGCCAAATTATTTTTTAATGTGAAATTACGTTTTTATCCACATTTTTTAAATCTATTTTCGAACGTTAATTTTTTTTTTGTTTTTGTTAGAACACTTCTTTTTTCTTGCGTCACGTGGAGCCATAAATTGACCCGTAAAAAAAAGACGCATAAATTACTATTTTTTTATGGTTAAAAACTTATTGATTTGGAAATTCTTGCAAAAATCAGATAATTGCTTGATTTTATTGAAAGTTTCATGACTTATTCAGAAGTGGGTGACATGATAATTGAAATGAGACTTTTTTTTAGAAAAGCCCGGTAAAAATATTTTTCCTCCGCCCCACCTCGAACTCATTTAATATTTATGAATTTTCGAGAAATTCTTTTTAATATTGCTTAAAGTTTAATCTAGTTATAAGGACAGCTCCTCGGAGAAAGTAATTCAAATTTCTTTGGGCAAACAAGACCACCAGATACAAATCATCCTAAAATAAAATATTTAATAAAACTAATATATTTAATCAGAAAAGTTTGTAATTGCTTTTATAAATAAAATATATTATGGTCACTATTGTCTAAAGAATACTTTTTGTCAATTAATTATTTAAATAATTTAATTCAATGTTTTAAATGTTAATTAGAATAATTTATACACACGTAAAGCATTTAAAATCCTGTATTAAGTTGTAGGAGTAAGGTAATATTAAAACTGTATTTAGTAATCATGAAGGTAAAAGCTCACTACAGTTAAACGACGTTTAAAATATAAAATGATATTCACGCTGTATTCGTCAAATAAATCTACAGCTATGTCCCCTCTTGCTTAAATTTTCCAATCATCAGCTTGTCAGTAGATGGGTGTGTTTTGGCACTCATCATAGAAAAAGCCGTTAGCAAAATGCTTTTATGTGATATTCTTAATTTAAAATTAAATCATATATGTTTCCATTCAGTTTAATTCAAATTTAAATCGGCTTATTTTTTTCTCAAATGATCTTTCAGAAAAGTATATTATATTTTTGAAAGATTTTGATAAATGGAATTTTGTTGTGTTGACAGATTTAACAATATGGTCATTTTTATAGATTTTACTGATCATGAGAAAAAATCTATTCTGTAAATTTAAATTCAGTCTGAAAAATAACAAATTATTTTGATTATTGAAAGTATTGAATTTAATGTATTAGTATCGACTTAAAACTAAAATAAAAGTTTGCAGAAAGTTTTTTTTTTCATTTTATAAAATGTTTTTTAACCCTTAGGTATCGCTGTTTTTTATATTTTATATTTTTATAATTTTATATTTGGTTAAACCTGTACGTCAAATAGAATTCTTAGTGTCGGGTAATTTCCTCTTCTTTGTCGTCAGATTCCTACATTTTCTTTTTTTCTCTTTCTCTCTCTCGCTCTCTTTATTTTTTTGATAATTATATGGCACACAGCCTGAAGTTAATGTCGCAGTATCGAAATACTGTTATCCAACTGTCTAAAATCCTTAACACGCCATATTTATAAAAAAAAATGTAATTACGTATCAGCAAGTATGTCTTCATTTGATATACTACAGATTATGATAATAACATCATAATAGACATTTTCTGTTTTTGCTTACCTAATGTTATATTTATCAACTTTGTATTTTCTACTCTCATTCATTTTTTATCAATTCATGCCTTAGGCGTTAGTACTCTCAAAAAGGCAGTATAAATTATTTTATTGTATACTGAATAGTGGCATCATAATTTTCGCGTATTTTAGGTTTAAATCCTGATATAAATTTTCCTTTTTTTCTCTGCTATCATTTTCTAAAATTAAAAAAATCTTTTCTGTACTACATATCTGTCTCCCCACTAAGAAAGGTTGCGACACACGGTCTTTTTTTAAGGTGGTGTCCCAATTCCGTACACCCGGAACAAAAATTGTCCGCAGCCCCCGCAACCGTCGGCTGCGCTAGCCTCGGTGTGAGCACCGATACCTCTCTCTCTGGTGCAATGAAAGGTCGCGGCTTTGAGTAGCTATTCCCCAGGGCTGTGCACCTCCCAGTATAATTTTCCTCAGTTGCGACACTGAGTTCACTCTGCCCAAAGACAAAGACGCAACTGAGGTACTAATTTGTAATTTGACTTGCTTTCTAGTGTTTTTGTATAACTAGAGTTTTATATATTTAAAAAAACGTTATTTTTTGTTAGCTTCGGTAATATGTAATGTTTATAAATGTTTATAAATGTACGTTATGTTCTAAAGGTTGTCTAAGCCGGGGGTGATAGTGAAGACAAGCGACCACTGCCTATAAAATGCTTCCGTCGTATGCGTCTCAAATAGCCTCGGACAACTAAGTCCACGCCCAATCCTGAGAATTGGTGAAGGTGGGATAATGGTGCCTCATAATCAGCTGCTTAGATGGAGTAGATGGATCTCGACAGTCCACGAAGGCGGTCCATCTAGGGTAGGGTAAACATTGATTTTAAAATGCTGCTTTACGGTTATGCTCAATACACGGAAATGGCTATGGAAGTAAATCCAGACAGAAAATCCAACGTGCTGTCCCGGAGGCGATTGGCCGTCATCACTAAACGCTTTCTGGCAACTCCTGCTGCCAAGCCGTCTCAAAATGTAATGCCCTTGTATTCTTTTGAGCCTTGTCAGTACGGCCGAAATGTGGTGCACGTACCCTGGGTAGCGAACAGCCTCCGTATACCGTCACCAGTTTAGGTGTAGGAAAACTCTGAAATCAAACCACCTGCTCCCATGTAGGTCTTGCCTCTTTAACTTGTGAGAGTATGGACAGGGTAACCTTAACAGCCACGGCGCAAATAAACCGGCTAACTATTGAAATATTCTGCGTTGAATGTCACCATAAATCACAATTGTGAGATGGAGGGGAGTGGTGTTAAAAGCAATGTACTATGCGCACACTGAATAAAATGAATAAAGAAACCGGAAAGGTTTTCTGGTTACATATGCGATTTTATGACCCCTCTTCGGAAAAAAAAAACGAAATCTCTCTCTTTCCTCTTTCCAACAATATCGTTTGAACGTGTTTTAGCAGCCCTACTCATGAAGTAGAGATTTGCTTATCGCAACTCTGCCCAAGGTTGACTTGAGTTCGATCATCTTTACTCTTGTCCTTACTGCCCACGAATAATTTCTGTAAAAGGAAAACAGATATACTCAAGAAACATTTATCTTTGTTTGAATGCAGTCAACAAAAAAAGAAAAAAAAGAATAAATGTCCGTATAAGTAACACAGAGTCTTTTGTATGTTTCTTTTATCTTATTTCTTTATTTATTGAACACGCTCCTTCAAATAAAAATACAGACAAACCCCACAAGCTTGTTAAAATCCACGGCGTTTAAAAAAAGCAAACTCATACGACAAACTAAGAATCATCAAAGATAGAACAAAAATCATCAAATTTACACGAATTATTCAACACGTGTAAACAAAATACAGATACTACAATTCCTGGTACCTAAACTCTTTGTCGCCATCAGCAGTCAAGCGGCGCTCCGTTCAGTAACTCAAAATTATTGTTGACGTTGGCGTATCTCGTTGCGGAATATTGGGGTCCTGGTAAACATTTTCTTTCTGTTTTAAATGATTCTTATGTTGGATCTGAAGAGACGTCCGCAGTCACCACATTGTAGGGTAGGAGGGTTCAGGAGATGGAGGGCCCAGGCTTTTCTTTTGTCTCTCTTCGTCTCTTCTATTTGTCTTCTGGGATTTTCGAAGGATGTTATTCTTTTTCCTCGTGGTAGACTCTTCTCCAATTGGTTCTTTCGACGAAAGAAGAGATAGATTCGTACCTTTCACACAGGTATTTGTGAGTTAGTGAATGTAACTAACGATAGTGGAATTCGATCACTGTTCTTCGATTTCTAATTCTATAACGGCTATCCCTTTTACCACCCGCACATCTTACACATGCATATAGCTTTCGCTGGTGGAACTCGTTGCCGAGTATTGGGGTGCTCATCAACATTTCCTTCTCTGTGAAATGACTCTTATGTTGGATCTGAAGAGACATCTGCACTCACCGCATGGTAGGGTATGTGGGTTCTAGGGACCAAACAGGTGAACTCCTGAAGGGGAAAGGTCTGTGCTATAAGGGGGATGAGGGAGCAGTTCCCAGCCGAGCTCGTTGATGGTCTGCACCGTTTGGGCTGCTGTGTGAGGCCTTGCGTTGTCATGATGCAAGGTGACTCCTTCTAACTGATGATCCCTGCGTTTGTTCCAACAGATAAACTCAAAGTCCTTGCAATGTCATCCACTGTCACCTTTCTGTCAGACTGAATGAGGTCATTGAGTGATTCGATTACCTCAGGAGACCTCACTTCTGTAGGCCTCCCAGCCTGTCTTCAATCTCAACACTGCTCCGTCCTTCTTTAAACAATTTAGCCCACTTGTAGACATTTGGGGGGGGGGGCTGAAACATGTGGCACCATAGAGAGGTGACATTCTCCTATGAATTTCAACTGGTTTTCACCCTTCAGCAACCAAAAACTTGATAACTGACCGCTGTTCAATCCTGGAGCATGCTTCTTGGTCGGCCTTCTTTGTTAATCGCCAAAACTCCCAGAGTTTTTTTTAATCTGTAAAAGAAATTAAATCTACGTGAAAAAGTAAAACAAAAAAATAAAAAAAGAGTAAGCTTCTATCTGCATTATATACCGAAAAATTCACCTTATTTATTGAATGACCCTCGTATATATGTATATATAAATATAATATATAAATATATATAATATATAATCTGCATTCAGCGCATAGTAGGGCATGTTGTTTCAGGGGATGGAAGGCTTTGGCTTTTCTTTGGAATCTTTGCGACTCTTCTATTTGTCTTCTGGTGCTTTGGAAAGATGCTGTCATATATATATATATATATATATATATATATATATATATATATATATATATATGTATATATATATATATACAGTAAAACGAGTAAAAACACAAAAAACGTAGAGTGCTCAATACGCTAAGTAGAGCGATAAACTAAAGTAATCTTAAGGAGCCAGGCAAACCTACCTAGGTTTCACCTAAACGGATCTTCAGAGTGCAGCCGGCTTTACCCTGAAAATCCGTTTAGGTGAAACCTAGCTAGGCTTTGCCTGGCCCCTTAGGATTATTTTAGTATATATATATATATATATATATATATATATATATATATATAAATTAAATAAATAAATAAATATATATATATATATATATATATATATATATATATATATATATATATATATATATTTATATATATATATATAACTGATCTTGTTGTCTACATTATTCATATTTGGACTATTGTCCCCACCTTCATTGTTGTTATTACATGTCATTCATGCTAATCAGGCCTGACGATAGTATCTAGCATGAAACAGCCTGTGGCCTCTAAGTGTTGACTTCAATGTTAACTTTTATATTTACACACGCTATATCTCTGATATTGAGAAATTTATCCCATAAATATAGCACACCTTAAGAGTATATTTCTTCATATATAATAATAATAATAATAATAATAATAATAATAATTGGCCACTCGATATCGAGGACACCCGTTGCAATGCACAGCTAGCTAGCGCATATTGCAACATTTGCACAGGCATTTTTGCAATTTTCCAACTGGGGAATGCTCACAGAGCCCACCTGCAGTTTATACTGTTATTGGCGTGATATATATCACACACACATACACACACACACACATATATATATATACATATATATATATATATATATATATATATATATATATATATATATATATATATATATATAAAGATAGATAGATAGATAGATAGATAGATAGATAGATAGATAAATGAAATAAATAGTAATTGCAAATTATAATTCAATTATTATATTACTTTTAGGGATATTTACATTTTTTCAGTTAAATTTACCTCAGAATTGTACATTAAAAAGGAAGAAACACGCTCAACGTTTGTACATGAAACGCGTGGCTATAAACAATTCAATGAATAAAGATTTATATAATGATTATTTAGTTTGGTGACTCTCGCTCTCTTGACGGCCAGATGATAAATTTCAAATCTAAATTGATTATCCATTCAAAATACTACATTTATTATAAAAAAAATTAAATAGGGAAGGAGTCATTAAAAATAACTTCAAAGTAGTCGTTACCAGACAGCAAAGGAAATTAGGTCCCGCGAAACAGATGTCCAATGCAATTTCATACATATTGTATATATATATATATATATATATATATATATATATATATATATATATATATATATATATGTTTGTGTGTGTATGTTTATATTTTAGTTCGATGACAGATATAAATATATTTATACAACAATGAAATAAAAAACACCGAATAATTTCTGGAAAGTTCAATAAAATCGTATGGCTATTTGATATTTTTAGGGCTTTAAAAATTAATTGTTATTTTTTTCTTTGTCTCAAAATTTGATTTTACATCTCAGTCAATGTTAGGAACTGAAAATGCGGATGAGTGTTTGAAATGAATGGTTTTTTTTTCAGTGCCTTATTTGAAAATCAGAGTGTGTTCGTGTGATTGTTGCACATTAAATGACACCAGAAGCACGTGTGAATCATGCGCACACAAAAACAGGTATACGTGTAACGTAAGTCACTCGCAGGCAAAACGGTGACGGAGAGAGAACGGGCTCTTCTTCCGTGATATAGATTTAAAGAAATGATTTAAGAAAAAAGCAACAAAGAATAACAGAAGTTGAACGAGAACAACTAACTCCGTAGATTAAATCAAGGATTCGGTATAGAATTCATTATAGGTTACACAGATCGATATAGATCTGAAGGAGGCCGGAGGGCACAATGGCCGAAACGTTGTAATAAAAAGAATAAAGATGAGGACAATAGTTCAAATATGGATAAATAATGTAGACAACAAGAACTAGACATAATACTACTACTACTACTACTACTACTACTACTACTAATAATAATAATAATAATAATAATAATAATGACTTGTTTCTTTTTCATTAAATGTATTTGACAATTTCTTTAAAAGGGCTAGTGATGGTAGCAACAGCAATAAAATTTTACATCTAATTAACAACTTTATCTTATTATCAAGAGAAGTAACAACAACATTAAAAAATAGCCATCTCTTTTTTCATAATTATAAAGTTATAATATATTGGGGGGGCTGAGGGAAGGGTCAAACGGTGATTCCTCACCCCCAACCACCACCAGCAGTGGGCTTGGGTTGCTTGCTTTTAATGAAAAAAATATTCAAACCAACAGGAGAAAGAAACGGTCAGACAATTCCACGTCGAAATAATATTTTTACCAAGCAAGCAGAGAAAAGGCCAACTAGAACATGGAAAGTAGTGACCACTCACAAACTTAATTCTCAAAGACTGTCCCTTCTATAGATTCAAAGATAGATTTCTGACTAGGCGAAAATGTAGTATTAAAAGTTAGCTTTGAATAGTTAGTTCTAAAATAAAATATGTTAGGGGGTCCAAACAGAACGAGGGTTAAGAAAAAAAATTTACATATATATATACAAGAGAGAGAGAGAGAGAGAGAGAGAGAGAGAGAGAGAGAGAGAGAGAGAGAGAGAGAGAGAGAGTGAGAGAGAGAGGATTTTGGGTAGAGTGAATTGATACTGGCACGAACAGAGAAACGTTCGTTGCCGGCTACCCGTTTCGCAGGACACTAGTGATAGTTTTCGGCTTGTATTTTCCAACGTTTTTTTTTATTCTGTTAAACAAGAATAAAGTGTCTCTGCCCTAACTGGAATATAAAAATATATCGCCAGAAAGCAAACACAGGCAATCCCATTTTGAATAAGTAGATGACGTGATGACAAATAAAGTGTATATATGGAAATTGGTGTGGTGTCTAACTGATCCCCATTTCTATTCTAAACTCTATTACTATACTGATCACTCTTTCTACACTATCCTCTATCTCTAAGCTATTCACTATACTATTTTTCTATACTGATCACTATACGGATTACTATAAAGATCACTATACGGATTACTATTCGAGCGCGTATTATCGAGCAAGTACTATTAGTCCGAGATCATTCGAAGGTGTCTGGCACCAGCATTGTTCAACAGCGTTAATATAAGTTGTATCTGCGATTACAAAGTCTCTACTACAACGAGCATTATGAAAATGAAAACGAGTATTCGTTGGTATTACAAAAGTGGCAACGAGTGTTGGTTGACATCACAAACAATTCTAATCGCGTCAGTGTTTCTTGGCAAATACTCTAGGAGAATGAAAACTCTGAACAACAAATCGCAACGCAAGATGTTAATCGTGCTGATGAGTCAATGCCTGCTGCGTTATGAGGTCATGAAAGATCCCCAACAGGTTTCGGAACACTGAATAAAGTCCGTTACCCAATGTGCCGGGAAATTTTGGATTGACTTTTGGGAACAATATAAGAACTAAAAGTCAAACCAAAATGTCCAGTATGGCTCTTCCAGTGGATAAACAGGGAGCCCATTCCTCAGGTGGGGGACCAAGCTAAGGTCGAAAAATCTGCCATGGGAACTAACTCCTACAACAAGAATGAATTGTCAGGTCTCAATAATAATAATAATAATAATAATAATAATTGATGACTTTTCGTTTATTCCGATGTCAAGCCAGAAAAATAATGCTTCCCTATTTCATCACCTCTGAGAGCATACTATGCCGGCAATTCCATGTATAATGCCACCGAGGCTCTTACTAGTGGGTAGTTCAGCCGACAGAACTTCTACTGGGTGGCGGCTAAATTTACACATGACACTTAACTGCTGTAAGCTTATCCAGAGCGGTGATGACAGGACATCGCTGAACGTAGGACGTCCAACTCAGTTGCCAGTGCAGAAGTTTCCCCTGATGGAATCAACAGGCAAGGCGAGCCTACAACTCAAATTACACTGGCTGTGAGCTATCCAGAAGAGAGGCGGACTCCGCAAGGTCTTCTTGTCCAATATACACACAACGCATGAATCATTACTCCATCTTTTCATCCAGACCTTGGCACACAAGCTAGATAAGCTAAGAGAAGCTGGTTAGAGTCTCATTTGAGAATCGATACTAAGACAACAGCCCGGGATGACACGAATATGAAGATGGAGATAAATGTCTACATCTTTTATATTTTATATTTCAATCACACCTGTTTTATTTTTATATTTTAATCACATATATTTTTCAACGTAGCTTTAGTTTAAACCTGAACCTGAACATTAGGTTGATTAGTGCAACAGCGGATAAGTGAAACCGCGTTATGTTTGCTGAACTTGGTATGATCATCAAAGTTCGCAAACTTCTGAAAGATGATGTCATTTAATCCTCTAATACTTAATACCTTTATCCAGATTATTGGGGGATAATATTGACTTCTTATTGATTTTTAGGACAATGGAACTTTTTAATTATTAAATTATAAGGTATGCAAATCTGTCCGGCGCGAAAATGGGTCTGTTTCGAAATTGGCATATCGAAATCTGTCAGAAATGAGACGGGCGCGTGACACTGTCTGCAGGAAATGGTCCAATGGGTTTTAGTAAATAAGATAAATGCATCTGTGCAGAAAAAGTGTGTTCGCAACACATTCATGCAAGAATGAATTTAGAAAGAATTTAGCAACAGATACATAGCGGATGTTGAATAGCAAAGAAATAGGACTGACATAGACTGAGATAGATAGACAGATAGTTAGATAGATATATATGGAGTGACATAAATAACATAGCATAGCATAACATAGCATAGATAGATAGATAGATGAATATACAGACATAGATAGATAGATGAATATACTGACATATATATATATATATAAAGAGAGATAGATAGATAGATGAATATACTGACATATATATATATATAAAGAGACATAGATAGATAGATGAATATACTGACATAGACAGATAGATGAATAAACTGACAAAGATAGATAGATATAGATAGATAGATGAATATACTGACATAGATAGAGAGAAAGATAGACAGATAGATGAATATACTGACATAGATAGATAGACAGACAGATAGATGAATATACTGACATATATAGATAGATAGACAGATAGATGCATATACTCACATAGATAGATAGACAGACACATATATGAATATAGTGACATAGATAGATAGATAGATAGATAGATAGATAGATAGATAGATGAATATACTGACATAGATAGACAGATAGATAGATGCATATACTGACATAGATAGATAGACAGACAGATAGATGAATATAGTGACATAGATAGATAGATAGAGAGAGAGATAGATGAATATACTGACATAGATAGATAGACAGATAGATGCATATACTGACATAGATAGATAGAGAGATAGATTAATATAATGACATAGAGAGATAGATAGAGAGATAGATGAATATACTGACATAGATAGATAGATAGATAGACAGATAGATGCATATACTGACATAGATAGAGAGACAGATAGATGAATATAGTGACATAGATAGAGAGATAGATAGAGAGATAGATGAATATACTGACATAGATAGATAGACAGATAGATAGATGCATATACTGACATAGATAGATAGAGAGATAGATGAATATACTGACATAGATAGATAGACAGATAGATAGATGCATATACTGACATAGATAGATAGACAGATAGATGAATATACTGACATAGATAGATAGATAGACAGATAGATAGATGCATATACTGACATAGATAGATAGATAGATAGATAGATAGATAGATAGATAGATAGATAGATAGATAGAATAAAATGAATAAAGCTATTCCAAAATCAATAAAATTTAATTGAGTGCAAATAAAGGAACCAAAAAGAAAGTCTAACAATCATCTTTTAATTCAATGTGTCATCTCCCCCTCACGGTGTGGGCGATCATGGTTCTCCACAACTTCCGGTCCTTTGTACCTATTAACTTTTTTCTCTCCTAAACTGTTTTCTCACAATCGTTTACAATATTTTATTCGCTGTTTTCCACGGTACCAATTTGCCTTCACCATATGATGTACGTGTTACATTTCCGCGCTTCTTCTCTCATTATGTGTCTGGGAGTTTGTTTCAGTTCTTCCGAATTCCCTATGGTTTTTAAGTATTTTTAAAATGTCGGCGTTGTTCCCATGCACAGCAGTATGTGTTTTAACAGTGTAAGGGAAAATAAATGACCGAAAGCTGAATGTGGATTAGAATTTTAAATAATGCCTTATTAAATTTAAGATAATTTCGAAATTAAGAAACGAATTTCCTTAAAAGCTCAGGTTTATATAAACACAGCCAAATAGATAGATAGATAGATAGATAGATAGATAGATAGATAGATAGATAGATAGACAGACAGATAGATAGACAGATAGATAGATAGATCAGTATGAATAGACTGACATAGGTTGATATGAATAGACTGACATCAATAGATATGAATAGACTGGCATAGACTGGCATACATACATACATACATATATATATATATATATATATATATATATATATATATATATATATATATATATATATATATATTGACATAGATATGAATAGATTGGCATTACCTGGCATAGATAGACAGATAGATATGAATAGACTGACATAGATATGAATAGAGTGGCATAGACTGGTATAGATAGATATATATGTATGAATTGATTGACATAGAGATGAATAGACTGGCATGGCCTGGCATAGATAGATAGATAGATAGATAGATAGATAGATAGATAGATAGATAGATAGATAGATAGATAGATATGTTTGAATAGATTAACATAGATATGAATAGACTGACATAGACTGGCATAGATAGATAGATAGATAGATAGATAGATAGATAGATAGATAGATAGATAGATAGATAGATAGCTGGTAGGTCGATGAAGTTGTTAATGGCTGGTCATCTCATGCCAACGAGATCAATGCATGCCTACCCCAGTGCTATCAGTGGTCCTGCCCTCTTTCTGTTTTATATTAAAGATATGCCTTAGAACATTAACAAATCGCTAGTAAATATATATTACTACTACTACATGGTTTGTGGGAGAACTCTAGCTGGTCAGCACCTGGTACCAGATCTCACATCTCACGTTGACACAGCACAATGGCGTAGAATATTGGCTTGTAACACTCAATAACTGCAAAGCCAAACTAGTGATGTCATCCTCACTGAGGAAACATTAAATTTACTGCATTTCTGATTAACAATCTTATGTCTTGAACGTTCTTTCAGATTCAAGCTTAAACCAGACCTCGAGGAAAACATGTATATACGATGCATCGCTGAAATTATGGTCAGCCCTCTGTACCGCTTTCAGAAGCTATATACGTATCTCAGCAAGTATTGCAGCCACTTCTGGACCGGAACTTATAAATACCCACATTCCAGCCTCAAAAGTTTCAACAGCGTTTTCGTGGTCTTACGGGTAACGTAAGTTTTTATGTCATTCTAGACCTAACTTTGTTGGTTTCTCTATGTTCTGCCGATATTTTCATGGCTGAAATCCCGACGATCTATGTCCCTTGGTTACATCAGACTAAACCTTCACAACCAGGATGCACCATGCCAGGTACTCGAAACTGACTCAGCATCATTCCCTTCATATTCAGCTGGCAAGAAGATAGTTATATACAAACATCTTCTGCAGAACTGGTCCAATGTGGCACGGACACTCGAGGGGATGATGCCTTTATTAATTTATTCGTAAACTCTTCAAGCCGGGGCCTAATTGATATGAATCCTGTATAGCTACATAATATCATTCAATGATTCTCTACCTTGAGTGGCACTTATGCCTTGTTTTGTCGGAAGAATAATAAAATAAATAAATAAGTGCACAGCTTCTTCTCTCGCACTTTTTGTTTGCGGAATGCTTGTTTTCCAATCTTGATTTATTGTTTAAGCTACCCTTTTCCATTCAAGAGATCTAGTAAAATGTCTTCCCACAATATCTTACCCTTTGTAAATTCTCAGCCAATTTTACGTCCTTGCTATTGCTTCTTGTTCTTACTCTACTATCCATTCACGACAGTTTGCGAATATGAGCGCAGTACTGGATTGGCAGCTAGGCCACACATCTCGTATAAATAACTGTTAACAATTTCTTTTCTCTAATTGGATGAGTTAGAATTAATTTTGGAATATTTGGTAAGGTTTAACAAAATTATAGGGTACTTCATTAACCAGGGAGGATTCTTTTTGAGTTGGTGGATTTAAGTATAATATTTGGATTTAATTGTGTTTCGTTGACTAGCTTTTTCATGTAAAGGTCAAAAGGTTTGACAGCATTTTCTTTTTTATCGAAAAGAAATTCTTATTTAGGGTTGATGGTACAGTGATATGCAGTGTTAGTTGGACATGATTTCAGTTTTAGATAATATTGTAATGCTAGTTTTTCACGTCTCAACTTTAAAGGTGCCTCATGGGTTTCTGCATATAGACTTTCCACGGGTGATGCTTTGAAAGCCCCCCAGAGCCAATCTTAATCCTGCATGGTGTATTGTTTCAAGGATTTTTAGATAAGATTTCAGAGTCAAACCATATATGAAACATCCATAGTCCAATTTAGGTCTTATTAGAGCTCTATATAATTTTACGAGTGACATGTGATCAGCGCCCCAGTCAGTGTTTGCCACAACTCTTTGCATTCATCATTGACGCAGTGCCAATTGTTACAGTTTGTCGCCTTAATTCCTAATCTTTTATTCTTCTCTCTGCTTAATAATGTTATTTTTTTTTCATTTTATTTCGCATATAGTTTCACACTCTGAATCTGTCTTACATATCTATAAATCGACCCTCCATCCATGCAATGAATATTGTTGTCACATCGGTTCTGGTTCTTCTGCTATGTATTTGAATATTCTAAATAAAATACAATTAAAATCACGCAGTGTTATTGATCCTAGCAAAGAAGCTCGGCCACAGTCACTTTCCTTCCGTGGTAAGGTATCTTCTCTATGTATTTCTTATATGTTCGTAGTAATTTTTCAGATATACTTTCCTCTATGGTACTTAGACTTCATGAATTTAAGCGCAGTACTAGATTGGCTGCAAGGTCTCATAATTTTACATTTGAGATGTCTAGATGCAGCCGTATATTCTATGCTAACAGTTTCCACACTAGCCCTTCCCGAAAGAAAAAAATCTCTTTCGGCTTCTTGCTTAACAGCCAAATTTTATCTTCAAGGAATTTATTACAATACCAATCGCCTTGTTGATAACTGTTTTTTTTATGATTCTCTTTCCTTAGTAATTTCTTTTTTCTTTTTCTGATATTATTTCACAGTCATTAATGCCTTGCATCGTATTGGCTTTATTGCCTTGCTTGGGGGGAAGTGGTTAAAAAAATGTTAATATTTCTATTGAATAAGCCTTTCTTTATATGGCAAGTTTTGGTGAGTCTTTGGCCCCATGCGCCAAATAGGGATATACAAAATTAGATTATCTGGTGGAAGTCGACTAGTGACCGAGTAAGACCCTCTTTAAAACTCATAGACGAAAAATAATTTATCTAAATTAAAAGAAAATGTTTTCCGCATATTTGTAATTAAAATCGTTCTTTATTTCAAGAGGTTTAAATATAAATGCACTGTCAATCGTTATGTGCTACATTCGTAATTTCTTTTCTTGCATTCTTTCCTTTTCTTAATAATGATTTCCTTTTTTCAAATATTCTTTAGCACTCAGTAACGGTTTGTATCTTACTAGTTTTATTGCGTTGCTTGGTGTAAAAATGATTAAAAATAAATACATAGCGGCTTAAGAGTATTTGAGACTGACTACTCCATACAGTCAAACAAGGAGAGATAGAGAAATGAAACGTTGAAACAAAAGAAACATTGATTGCGGGCATTTTCGATGCGTCTTTCTTAAATTAGGGGAAACTTCAAGTTTCAGAATAGAACCACGAAATGTAGTCAGCCGTAAATCAGCGTACATCACCAATGACTCGGCATTCCTTCCTCAGTTGAACGCCGGTAAAAATTCGATTAGGAACCCAAGTATTCACATTGTCTACGCAATAACAGGTACGTTCGTTAAAAAGTGATTTTTGAACATTGCAGGAGATCACTGATTTGAGGTAACCTGGGGACACACAGACAGACCGGAAAGCAATTACGTACCTGTTTACAGGACTAAGATAATTTGTTTGCCTACAAACGTCAGACTGTTTGGAAAGAGAAAGTTGAAAATTGCCGCGAAATTGGAAGGCACCCATACACACACACACACACACACACACACACACACACACACACACACACACACACAAAACACACACACACACACAATTCTTACAGAGAGAGAGAGAGAGAGAGACATAGATACCTACATACATTCATATAAACATTTATTTATTCATACATAAATCAAATACGTGTGTGTGTGTGTTTATACGATGCGATTTTTTAACTGATAGTGAAATTTAATGACACAAGATTGAACAAAAATACGGAGAAGACAATACAATCCATATATATGTTTATGTATGTACATATATATATATATATATATATATATATATATATATATATATATATACATACATATATTCAACACACACACAAATATATATATATATATATATATATATATATATATATATATATATATATACATATTTCTGTGTGTATATATTCTGTGTGTTAGGAACGTTGGCTTTTTGATCATGAGACGCGGGTTTGAATCTCACCTTGGTCGATTTATCAGAAAGACATCCTAACATTATCGGTCTGAAGGCGGACGATCCCACCGTGCAACACCTTTGGAAAGTGATTGAAAACCATACCAGGGGTTGACCCAAGCCTTGTGAGTGAAATTGGGTAGACGGAACACTTAGGAGCCGTCGTTAGCTGTGCTAGCATGACGTCACAAGTCATCGTGACCAAGGATTTGAGTGTGTAGGGCTGTTCAGATTGTTGATCTTTCTAGATAACACACTCTCTCCCAGAAACTGTAACTAAGGTATGCTCAGCATAGTTGCAGTATAAACCACAGTTTGGCTCTGTGGGTGTTGAACAAATAAAAATGGGCCTGAGCGAGACTCTGCAAAGGGATTGGCTAGCCGTCTTAGTATCCTCCAATACAAGTTGTCAGCTATTATAGATACATTAAAGTCTGAGAAAAAGACAAACTTACACAAATTGTTTGTTTATTTACACAGATATATGTGAGTTCGTTTATATTCGTGTTTGTGTATCGGGTACTGGAAAGTCCTATCCAACCAAAGAAGCCCCTATCATGTACGTATGGCCAGATTTTTGTAAGTATGTTGGGACTAGTGCATTTCACTACCAATCCGATATACATATATATATTCCTCACCACCATCTATGTCAACTTATATAAGCTTAATTCTGCCCGTCGAAAGTATAAATTTTAATTTCATTTTTCGTTTCACCTTTTGAAAGTGAATTCTGATGATCCAGAGAAATATACAATTCTCTGGTGAAATAAATTATTACAAATGGAGCCTTAAAGTGGTCTGTTTTTCTTTAAATTATACTTATATATATATATATATATATATATATATATATATATATATATATATATATATATATATATAGTACAGTATGCTACATAATACATACTGGTAGTCAGTTAGTTAAGTGACATGCATAATTAACGCGTAGGCGATCATGTATCTTTCGACATATGGCTGGTGAGGCAAATTTTTTTCCCGCAGTAGGTTTTATTTCTGCGGTAGACAAGTTACCATCCAAGGTTATAGATCCGGATCTGTCCAACTATTTAAACACAGCTGGGAGAGAAGAGGGTGTTAACACGTAAATGAATGGAATTCGAATGCGGCACCCCGATTACTCAATCCAAGCATCTACGCATTACTCCACCGTGCCTCATCAACGTTAACATTGTAAAATTGTGTTACAATTGTAATGGAAATTTAAGTTATATTATACAAATGTAAATGCGAGGATTTTGCATATTGACATGCCCCAAAGAAGTAAAGGCAGTGAGATAGGCAACTGCAGAAACAAGAATAAGTGCATTTTAAACAGGGCCTGCTTCACTAAGGGTGTGACTTACCAAGCCGAGGTTGAGGATGACAATGGCCAATAGAAAATTAATATTGTATGTACTGAAGGCACTTCCAAGAAACGCTGGTAGAAAGGTGACTCTTTTTTAAGAATACAGAACCGTAGGTACAGTACAAACCTGACGGACCAGGTTTGGAGATTGAAAAAGCAATGTAGTAGTAGTCCAAACATGGTATTTTGAGGGTCACATTTTACATGAAAAACGGCTGCAGCCGTAGATAAACCATGAATAGAAGGTGGCTATCTATACGTAAACAGTTCGTGCTGTGGTAAACGGGAAATCTGAGATGGAATCCAAGTGTAGACACGTCGGCAAGCACATTCTCCGCCTCTACGAACCAGGGTGATGGCATATAAAGAATATTTTTCACACACCCTCCCCTTCTTGAATTCTGGTGGCATAGTTAAGAAGAGCCTTGTAATGCGTTGAGGAGAAATTTTAGTTTATGCCTGATGAGATATTACGTGTTGAATCCTAGTTAGTACGCAAATATAAAGCGCTTTTATTTCGTTTTAAACATCTCAGCATGTACGGATTTCTGAACGGTGCATTGAGCATTATTTTATCTATCATTTTCTGGCATGTGTGTTTGTGTATGTTTGTGTACCCAAATGTAAAAGAACTAAAATTTTTCAGCGTTCAAAACATTAATTTAAAACAGGGCTGAATACAAAAGATAAGCCATAGATATTTATTTATAATGCAGTGTTACATTAGAACACGCACATACCCACTACAAACCTGTACATCATGTTTCAACGTTAAAAAAAATAACGTTTCATCAGGTGGGAAATCACGATGCTGCTAAAATATTTTATTCCGAAATGCACAAATAATCTAAAGAAAATATTAAAGAAAATATTTTAGTAGTATCGTGTTTTCCCACCTGATGAAACGTTATTTTTTTAAAAAATTCTAGCATGAAACAGCCTGTCGCCTCTAAGTGTTGACTTCAATGTTCACTATTATATTTACACACGCTCTATCTCTTATATTGAGCATTTTATCCCATAAATAAATATGAGAAATGGCTCGAGTTTTCCCTTTTTTTGCATGATTTTCATGTTAATACTGTTACTCTGGCGATGTTATTCATCATTAGGTCGCTCTGTCGAAAATTTCGTAGCTGTAACATATATATATACAAACAATTACATTTACGAACGAACCAGAGTTGTGAGAAATGTGTTATCGTTAAGATTGAGCAAATGTATACTCTCTTCCTTTTCACAAAGTAATGAACGATTTCATATTTTTTTAGATAATATCCTTGTATCCAATACATTAATTAAACAAGAGTATACATTATCAGATTCAATATTACTGCATCCCAAATTGAACTTCATATAAATAAAACTTTAAGCCACAATACATGATTTAATGAAACAGAAGTACATAATTTACAGTTCAAAGTCGGTAATCACAATATAATCAATGACTTTTATGCGTAATTATAACTGAACGTTTCACAAAAAATCAATAGATGTTAGAACAACAATGTCATTAATAGAACTCTAATGTAAGCAGACATCTATTGAAACATTAAATGTTAGGACGGCAATGGCATGAATAGAAGTCTCAAAAAAGCAAAGATGTCTATTCAAACACTACATTTCAGAACTTCAATAGCATATATAGATGTCTCAAAAAAGAAAAGATTTTTATTCAAACAGTAAATGCTAATAAAACAATGGTATATTTAGAACTCTCAAAAAAGCAAGTATGCATATTCAAACACTAGATTTTAGTTCTGAAATGGCATGAATAGAACACCAAAAAACAAAGATGTCTATTCAAACACTAAATTTCAGAACTTCAATAGCATATATAGATGTCTCAAAAAAGAAAAGATTTTTATTCAAACAGTAAATGCTAATAAAACAATGGTATATTTAGAACTCTCAAAAAAGCAAGTATGTCTATTGAAACACTAGATTTTAGTTCTGCATTGGCATGAATAGAACACCAAAAAACAAAGATGTCTATTCAAACACTACATTTCAGAACTTCAATAGCATATATAGATGTCTCAAAAAAGAAAAGATTTTTATTCAAACAGTAAATGCTAATAAAACAATGGTATATTTAGAACTCTCAAAAAAGCAAGTATGTCTATTGAAACACTAGATTTTAGTTCTGCAATGGCATGAATAGAACACCAAAAAACAAAGATGTCTATTCAAACACTAAATTTCAGAACTTCAATAGCATATATAGATGTCTCAAAAAAGAAAATATTTTTATTCAAACAGTAAATGCTAATAAAACAATGGTATATTTAGAACTCTCAAAAAAGCAAGTATGTCTATTGAAACACTAGATTTTAGTTCTGCATTGGCATGAATAGAACACCAAAAAACAAAGATGTCTATTCAAACACTAAATTTCAGAACTTCAATAGCATATATAGATGTCTCAAAAAAGAAAAGATTTTTATTCAAACAGTAAATGCTAATAAAACAATGGTATATTTAGAACTCTCGAAAAAGCAAGTATGCATATTCAAACACTAGATTTTAGTTCTGCAATGGCATGAATAGAACACCAAAAAACAGAGATGTCTATTCAAACACTACATTTCAGAACTTCAATAGCATATATAGATGTCTCAAAAAAGAAAAGATTTTTATTCAAACAGTAAATGCTAATAAAACAATGGTATATTTAGAACTCTCGAAAAAGCAAGTATGCATATTCAAACACTAGATTTTAGTTCTGCAATGGCATGAATAGAACACCAAAAAACAGAGATGTCTATTCAAACACTACATTTCAGAACTTCAATAGCATATATAGATGTCTCAAAAAAGAAAAGATTTTTATTCAAACAGTAAATGCTAATAAAACAATGGTATATTTAGAACTCTCAAAAAAGCAACTATGTCTATTGAAACACTAGATTTTAGTTCTGCATTGGCATGAATAGAACACCAAAAAACAAAGATGTCTATTCAAACACTACATTTCAGAACTTCAATAGCATATATAGATGTCTCAAAAAAGAAAAGATTTTTATTCAAACAGTAAATGCTAATAAAACAATGGTATATTTAGAACTCTCGAAAAAGCAAGTATGCATATTCAAACACTAGATTTTAGTTCTGCAATGGCATGAATAGAACACCAAAAAACAGAGATGTCTATTCAAACACTACATTTCAGAACTTCAATAGCATATATAGATGTCTCAAAAAAGAAAAGATTTTTATTCAAACAGTAAATGCTAATAAAACAATGGTATATTTAGAACTCTCGAAAAAGCAAGTATGCATATTCAAACACTAGATTTTAGTTCTGCAATGGCATGAATAGAACACCAAAAAACAGAGATGTCTATTCAAACACTACATTTCAGAACTTCAATAGCATATATAGATGTCTCAAAAAAGAAAAGATTTTTATTCAAACAGTAAATGCTAATAAAACAATGGTATATTTAGAACTCTCGAAAAAGCAAGTATGCATATTCAAACACTAGATTTTAGTTCTGCAATGGCATGAATAGAACACCAAAAAACAGAGATGTCTATTCAAACACTACATTTCAGAACTTCAATAGCATATATAGATGTCTCAAAAAAGAAAAGATTTTTATTCAAACAGTAAATGCTAATAAAACAATGGTATATTTAGAACTCTCAAAAAAGCAACTATGTCTATTGAAACACTAGATTTTAGTTCTGCATTGGCATGAATAGAACACCAAAAAACAAAGATGTCTATTCAAACACTACATTTCAGAACTTCAATAGCATATATAGATGTCTCAAAAAAGAAAAGATTTTTATTCAAACAGTAAATGCTAATAAAACAATGGTATATTTAGAACTCTCGAAAAAGCAAGTATGCATATTCAAACACTAGATTTTAGTTCTGCAATGGCATGAATAGAACACCAAAAAACAGAGATGTCTATTCAAACACTACATTTCAGAACTTCAATAGCATATATAGATGTCTCAAAAAAGAAAAGATTTTTATTCAAACAGTAAATGCTAATAAAACAATGGTATATTTAGAACTCTCAAAAAAGCAAGTATGTCTATTGAAACACTAGATTTTAGTTCTGCAATGGCATGAATAGAACACCAAAAAACAAAGATGTCTATTCAAACACTAAATTTCAGAACTTCAATAGCATATATAGATGTCTCAAAAAAGAAAATATTTTTATTCAAACAGTAAATGCTAATAAAACAATGGTATATTTAGAACTCTCAAAAAAGCAAGTATGTCTATTGAAACACTAGATTTTAGTTCTGCATTGGCATGAATAGAACACCAAAAAACAAAGATGTCTATTCAAACACTACATTTCAGAACTTCAATAGCATATATAGATGTCTCAAAAAAGAAAAGATTTTTATTCAAACAGTAAATGCTAATAAAACAATGGTATATTTAGAACTCTCAAAAAAGCAAGTGTCTATTGAAACACTAGATTTTAGTTCTGCATTGGCATGAATAGAACACCAAAAAACAAAGATGTCTATTCAAACACTAAATTTCAGAACTTCAATAGCATATATAGATGTCTCAAAAAAGAAAAGATTTTTATTCAAACAGTAAATGCTAATAAAACAATGGTATATTTAGAACTCTCAAAAAAGCAACTATGTCTATTGAAACACTAGATTTTAGTTCTGCATTGGCATGAATAGAACACCAAAAAACAAAGATGTCTATTCAAACACTACATTTCAGAACTTCAATAGCATATATAGATGTCTCAAAAAAGAAAAGATTTTTATTCAAACAGTAAATGCTAATAAAACAATGGTATATTTAGAACTCTCGAAAAAGCAAGTATGCATATTCAAACACTAGATTTTAGTTCTGCAATGGCATGAATAGAACACCAAAAAACAGAGATGTCTATTCAAACACTACATTTCAGAACTTCAATAGCATATATAGATGTCTCAAAAAAGAAAAGATTTTTATTCAAACAGTAAATGCTAATAAAACAATGGTATATTTAGAACTCTCAAAAAAGCAACTATGTCTATTGAAACACTAGATTTTAGTTCTGCATTGGCATGAATAGAACACCAAAAAACAAAGATGTCTATTCAAACACTACATTTCAGAACTTCAATAGCATATATAGATGTCTCAAAAAAGAAAAGATTTTTATTCAAACAGTAAATGCTAATAAAACAATGGTATATTTAGAACTCTCGAAAAAGCAAGTATGCATATTCAAACACTAGATTTTAGTTCTGCAATGGCATGAATAGAACACCAAAAAACAGAGATGTCTATTCAAACACTACATTTCAGAACTTCAATAGCATATATAGATGTCTCAAAAAAGAAAAGATTTTTATTCAAACAGTAAATGCTAATAAAACAATGGTATATTTAGAACTCTCGAAAAAGCAAGTATGCATATTCAAACACTAGATTTTAGTTCTGCAATGGCATGAATAGAACACCAAAAAACAGAGATGTCTATTCAAACACTACATTTCAGAACTTCAATAGCATATATAGATGTCTCAAAAAAGAAAAGATTTTTATTCAAACAGTAAATGCTAATAAAACAATGGTATATTTAGAACTCTCAAAAAAGCAACTATGTCTATTGAAACACTAGATTTTAGTTCTGCATTGGCATGAATAGAACACCAAAAAACAAAGATGTCTATTCAAACACTACATTTCAGAACTTCAATAGCATATATAGATGTCTCAAAAAAGAAAAGATTTTTATTCAAACAGTAAATGCTAATAAAACAATGGTATATTTAGAACTCTCGAAAAAGCAAGTATGCATATTCAAACACTAGATTTTAGTTCTGCAATGGCATGAATAGAACACCAAAAAACAGAGATGTCTATTCAAACACTACATTTCAGAACTTCAATAGCATATATAGATGTCTCAAAAAAGAAAAGATTTTTATTCAAACAGTAAATGCTAATAAAACAATGGTATATTTAGAACTCTCGAAAAAGCAAGTATGCATATTCAAACACTAGATTTTAGTTCTGCAATGGCATGAATAGAACACCAAAAAACAGAGATGTCTATTCAAACACTACATTTCAGAACTTCAATAGCATATATAGATGTCTCAAAAAAGAAAAGATTTTTATTCAAACAGTAAATGCTAATAAAACAATGGTATATTTAGAACTCTCAAAAAAGCAAGTATGTCTATTGAAACACTAGATATTAGTTCTGCAATGGCATGAATAGAACACCAAAAAACAAAGATGTCTATTCAAACACTACATTTCAGAACTTCAATAGCATATATAGATGTCTCAAAAAAGAAAAGATTTTTATTCAAACAGTAAATGTTAATAAAACAATGGTATATTTAGAACTCTCAAAAAAGCAAGTATGTCTATTGAAACACTAGATTTTAGTTCTGCAATGGCATGAATAGAACACCAAAAAACAAAGATGTCTATTCAAACACTACATTTCAGAACTTCAATAGCATATATAGATGTCTCAAAAAAGAAAAGATTTTTATTCAAACAGTAAATGCTAATAAAACAATGGTATATTTAGAACTCTCAAAAAAGCAAGTATGTCTATTGAAACACTAGATTTTAGTTCTGCAATGGCATGAATAGAACACCAAAAAACAAAGATGTCTATTCAAACACTACATTTCAGAACTTCAATAGCATATATAGATGTCTCAAAAAAGAAAAGATTTTTATTCAAACAGTAAATGCTAATAAAACAATGGTATATTTAGAACTCTCAAAAAAGCAAGTATGTCTATTGAAACACTAGATTTTAGTTCTGCAATGGCATGAATAGAACACCAAAAAACAAAGATGTCTATTCAAACACTACATTTCAGAACTTCAATAGCATATATAGATGTCTCAAAAAAGAAAAGATTTTTATTCAAACAATAAATGCTAATAAAACAATGGTATATTTAGAACTCTCAAAAAAGCAAGTATGTCTATTGAAACACTAGATTTTAGTTCTGCATTGGCATGAATAGAACACCAAAAAACAAAGATGTCTATTCAAACACTACATTTCAGAACTTCAATAGCATATATAGATGTCTCAAAAAAGAAAAGATTTTTATTCAAACAGTAAATGCTAATAAAACAATGGTATATTTAGAACTCTCAAAAAAGCAAGTATGTCTATTGAAACACTAGATTTTAGTTCTGCATTGGCATGAATAGAACACCAAAAAACAAAGATGTCTATTCAAACACTACATTTCAGAACTTCAATAGCATATATAGATGTCTCAAAAAAGAAAAGATTTTTATTCAAACAGTAAATGCTAATAAAACAATTGTATATTTAGAACTCTCAAAAAAGCAAGTATGTTTATTCAAACACTAGATTTTAGTTCTGCAATGGCATGAATAGAACACCAAAAAACAGAAATGTCTATTCAAGGTCTACATGTTAGAACCGCAATGGCATTTACAGAACACAAACATGATTTTTTTCCTTCTTACTAAATGCTTCACAAGATAAAACTTAATATACCTTCAACGTTGAAGATTAAGGAATAAAACAGTTTCATGGGATTAAGAGGAAGAAAATAATTCATATATAAATGGATTTCGAAAACAGGAAAAAAGCGCCTGAAATTGCAAATCTTTTGAATAGTAGAAACAGTCCTCCTCTCAAGATCGACATTAAAAAATATTTTGGCAACAAATAAATAAATGGTACCTAAATTCGACTATTTTATTGTCGCGCTAGATGTCAGATTGTTGTGCGTTGCTGTATAGGGTAGAATGAACCCTATAGTCTCGGTTGGGAAACAGTGGATATTTAATGCTTAATCTACACATTTTGAACTAACTTGGAGAAGGCTCGGCTTCGTTAGGTTATCTTGCTCAGTCAATTCATGGCACACGATTTCTGCTACGGCTGAGGTACATGTAGTTCCTCTACGACCTGAATGGTTTACGGGAATTATCAGCTGCAAACAATATCTACACAAGGAATGATCATACAGACACCTACAAAATCAAGCGGACACTGCGTGAAAGGTGAGTGTGTTTAACTGGTCATTACTGTACAAGTAAAACTAACGCTATGCCACATCCTATACTGTGGGTGCCAAAGTAAGAGAAAATATCAAGTGTTAGACCAAGAAATGTTTTTTATCGACGAACAAATAGACGACATTGGTATCAGAAAAGAACCGGGTAGAGCTAAAGATGCCAAAAATAATTAGGTAAATATTGACAGAATAGTTGCTTTGAGGATTATCAAATCGGGAGTGTCGGTATATGTGTCTTTTTGAGTATCCGATGAAGCTTCTCTTTCGCTTTAATTACATCTCTGGTGAAATACATGAGGGGCAATGAAATCATTGCAGTAAATATTCTAAACTTTCGTTAATGCGGGAAACCCCCTCAGAGAAATAGATGTTTAACAAATAGGAAAGGGATGAAAAGTATACATTACTTCGTCTTCGCAGGTAGGGTGTTTATATAACTTCTTATTATCTGGCTTTCTTGTGTATTTTTATCTTATGATGACCTGAGTTGGCTTTCTATTTTATGTCGTCACCCTCGCCACCGACATCCGTTGAATCCCGATTCTGAATTTGGCAGCTATGATGGCACCTTCTTTGTTAACTATCTGACTCACATGGATCTTTTGTTGTTCTCATGTGACACCGAATGAAAATCTTCTTTTTTTATCTCTTAGGGTAAATACACAACATATAATCTCCGCTTAGATTAGATCTTCATGCTCGATATTAAATTCGACCGCTGGTGTTTTTATGTCGTGAATCACATAAGATACAGGGGCAGTTTAACCTGCATTTGGGGCAGTTTAACCTATGTGGAATCGATCTTGTGAATAAATATCGAGAACATAAACTGGAAAAAACTTTGAACAGTCTCTTCAAAAGATTTTAAGCGACTGATATACAGTTATACAAACGATTTATGAGAATAACTTGGAGGGAACATGTGGTCAATGAGGAAGACTTAAAGAACATGGGAAGTGAAGACGTCTAAAACTGAATTATCCGTTCACTGTAGAAACACATGGCCGAAGGTGTGACGAAGAATAAACAAGAAAATAGTGATTAGACTTATTTTGTTTAGTGGCATATCAACAACTCTATGGGTTATTTAATCCTTAATCTACATATTTTGAACAGAATTTTATGCCTTCAACTAACTATATCTATAATGCAATTGTATGCATTCAACTACAGATTCAACGTATTGTTTGTCATTTTGCATTAAATATGTATTGTTGGTAATTTTACTATAGATAATTATTGTTGCTAATTTCACTGTAAATAGGTACTATTAGTTGGTTAATTTGGTATAGAATCATATCAAACTCTATGGATTATTTAATGCTGATAGCTGTATATTTTCTACATAATTTCATGACTTCAACTAGAAATATATTGTACATAATTTTATAATTTCATAAAATCTCCAGAAAATATTAACGATGGAGTCGACAAAATTATTTAAGTGAGAATTTTAACACGCCTTATCGTGTTTCAAAAGATTTCTAGTAAAATTAAATTAAAAAAAAAAAATTGACAAATCTCAACATCAAAAACCGAAACATTTGTGTTGGATTGACTTGATTTTACGGTTTAGCAACCTTTTGCTGGTTATTTAAAGCCAGATATGTGTTGGACATAAAAATAATTTGAAGGTAATAATGATTTACTGAAAGAAGTTGTACTAATTAATCAATAGCTGGTGAGGAAATGGTGAAATCATACCTTTGCCAATGTAAGTGAATTTTACAAACCTGACTGTAATCTCCGTTTTCTAATTCCAGTAAGAATTCACATCAGTAAAGTCGAAAAGGGCACCGCTCAATTATATTTGAATAAACAGGGAATTGCAAAAAACTATTATCTCCAATGACTTGAGGAGTCAGGGCATTATGTTGATTGATTGATTCGTCTTCTACGACTTATCAACTTATATAGTAAATTTTTGTGGAAGACAATAATTTTTTAGTGTTACAAGTCTTACTAATTAACCCATAGATAGGGAAAAATAAATATATACTTACCTTTCTTTAGGGTATCTGCGCCTAAGTGAATATAACGAATCCAACGGCAATTAGATCTCGGCTCTCCGATTAGCAATTGCGATTCATTTTTCATTACACCACCTGCAAATCCAAGGTATTTCCAACCGGTTACCAATATAGGTACTGAAGAGGCTGGATCTTGCTTAACTACGTGAATCATACGAGAACCGGTTTTTGAACTTCATATGGACGTAATACTAGGGAAATTGATTTTGTAAACCGAGATCGAACGTCGGGCTAAACCTGTTTATTTTCACTTTGACCAAATACACTTATGAATGACATGTATGCTCTCTTCGTAGAACTTTGCTCAAATCGCTCAATGATCTGCTACAAGTCATGCTACGCTATCTGATAGAGAATAGATTTGGTGCATCAGTACTCGGTCAGACCAATTTCTCATATCGACTTTACCGCCCAGATAGTATTGACAGTAAATAGATGTTAGAGCCAGGCTGATGACAGAAGCCAATCATCTACCCCGGAATTATTTATACCTAGCAATAGTAGCATTTTCCTTCGTCTCGAAACAACCGGCTCATTATCTGCAGTTTTCGATTTATGCTTCGGTTATTTCCGCTTTTCCGCTTTCATAATGCCGCTTACAATTTCCGGTAGAATGGCGCCAATGTCGTCGCGGTGGTCGATGTAAGTTTTAGTTGTCATCGTAATTTGTTTGGGCGTCATTCAAGACGTAGACGTAAAGCTGGTCAATACAATGTCAGTAAATCTCTTTTCTCTTCCTGACATGTTTCTTAAGCAATTCTGCCTACCGTAAAAGCTTCCTCCAATCTTTAACGTCCCGGCGTCAGGTTTGGTAGCAACGATATAATATATATTTGTTCGAATCTTTTGTACAGCACAATAAGATACAGTCAGTGCGATCCGGCAACGGAAAACAGAACTTGTCATGGTGAAAGTAAAGTAATTATGTCAGTACAGTATCATCTTAATATAATCCTGCAGGTTTCTTCCTTAGTTCTTTAGTTGGCACGTACGTATGTATTGCGTTTTGATTGGAAAGAAATGAAAAGATATATCAGAGACACTACTTGACATCAGTGGGAAAATGAAGGAAAGAACTATAAAACTGTTATGGGACCTTACCTATAACGACAGAGTGAACTCTTCCCGACACTATAAATACTGCACCTCTCAAGAAACGAGACGGAATCGAGTCGAGCCGATAGTAGTTCACTACAAAACCAGACTGACAGTCATACTAACACTTTCCACATCTTGTATTATTATTCTGTGTAATATAACTTTGTTATTTCTACTCTTGTGTTCGTGTTGTTCTTGCTTGGTCCTAACCTTGGACCATAACAATAAGGAAAAAAAAAACAAGAAGGGAAGATAGAAAACTTTAACGTCGATTTTAGGTAACTGCAACAAGTTTTGATTTTAACATATCAATGCAGTAAAGTCCCTAAGACGCAAGGGAGCTACATTATTAACGAGGAGAACAATAAAAAGACATGAAATAAGAAAAGAAGAGATAATGATTGGCATTGCATTTACATTTTCAAAGATCAAACTTGACTAGAAGGCAAGAAACCGGAAAAGAGTTCCATAAAAGATAATTGCGATAAAAAAAAAACTGCTAGCATAGAACTTCCCGTTACACATAGCCATGTCAACTATAAAATGATGAGACTTTGCCGCCAATCTAGTACTGCGCTTAAATTCCAAAGAATCTAGCTACGATAGAGCAACGTTCACCGGGACCATTACCATGAAAGCATTTATAGAAAAGGCAAAGTTATGCTTCATTACGGCTGTAGGGAAGAGGTTGGAAGCGAGATGCCATGTCATGAGAAATAACCTTACAGATTTTTTCTTTAAAGTGAATCAAGAATCTCTAAATATATAGCAGGAGCACCAATTCAGATATGACAGCAATATTCACTGCAGAGAGGAATTGTCGCAAGTGGTCCTGGAATTGAGTTGTCACGGTGGGGATTTGGCCGGTGTTATATCGGCGATGATGAAATGTCTCCTCTCGGTCTTCACTACTTCCGCTCATGAATAGAGATGAAGAGTCTGTCATTTCCTACGATCGCATACTCGATTTCTCAAGATCTCGAAACTGATAAGCAATTTTGAAATACAGAACATAACTTCATTATCTATGACAAAATATGTCGATCTTAATAGTATTAATCAATTAAGATAACGCACTCGATCAGAAGCCATGAGGACAGTTCTAATTCAACACTGAATGAACTGTACATGTTTTTCTGCAAATACCATGTGCACCGGGGAGGAAAATGCCTGTCATGTCACAGCAAGGAAGTCACCCACTATGTTTCGAAGTATTATTGTCTACTCAGACATAGTTAACAGTTTTCGTATTATTTAAACTTTACTGAAATGGAGGCGAGCGTCCCACTCACTATTAGGACGATTTTTTCCTCCAATCTGACAATCCCAAAGGATAGAGTTATTAGTGACCTTTTCTATTTACTTTGCTCTTATATTGTAATCATCGTGTATCGTCACATCAGTTATTTGGCATTCACTGGAAGTTGTGTTGGAAACGACTATATCTGGTTATCGGTGTTCAACAATTCGATCACTTTGAATATCATAGTCCGAGACAATCTTTAGTTTGCCTTCTCTTTCTTCTTTCATTACACTGCATGGTACGCGATTGTACCATTTCTTAGACTCTCCATGGTACGTGACCGTACCATTTCTTAGACTCTCCATGGTACGTGATCGTACCATTTCTTAGACTCTCCATGGTACGCGATTGTACCATTTCTTAAACACGTTCAACCATATTGCAACAAATTAAGATCAGTAGACATTATTATTATTATTATTATTATTATTATTATTATTATTATTATTATTATTTCTTTGGATTTCTGTTGTATACACATTGATTTGCAAATCCCGACCAGAGGCTTAAGTTCATTTTTGTAAAAAAACCGAACAGAAATATGATCACACACATTTTAGATAGATAAAGCTCATCGCAATGTGTGTGATGTACTTGTGAATATATTTTTTCTATTTCTTTAAGGCATGGATTATCTGGAGTCCCTCCAATGTGTCTATCGGAACCTGCAACCCACAACAGGAATCTTAGATGTCCTCATGTGCCATCTTTTAGAGATTTTCACTTCAAGATGTTCTTGCATTTTGATAGTTTTTGAAGATCTTCAAAGATGCATTACAATATACTGGGACTGTCATATCAATAAGAAAGAACATTCTGTTCTTGTGATCTTTGATAACGATGTCTGGGCCATTAGCTTTTATTGTTCTGTCTGTGTGTATCGAAAAGTCCTATAAATTGTTACAGGAACTGTTTCTGTAATCGTGTCTGGGTGATGTTCATGCCAGTTTCTTGCAGTTTTCTTCCCGTAAAAGCTAGATATTTTCTGGTGAAGATATTGACCCACTTTATCATGCAAAGTTTTATATTCAGTGGGTGCTAAAACTGTGCAACCTGATACAAGATATATCAACTGTTTCTGAATAATTATAGAAAATCTGTAATTCATGGTAACACAATTTTTCAGCATGTGTGCTTGGTAATTTCTAATTAGCAAGCAGTTGTGCTTTGCTGCAAGATTATTTGAATAGAAGAAAATATATTCTTTAAATAAGGGATATATTCAATAGAAATTAATTTTGGACAATTTCTTCTTAGATGACTTATGGCAAAAGAAATGTGTTTCTACATAAATATTTTAGGAAAAGAATGAAATAAACATGTGAGTAATGACGATGTATTAAAGAAACAGGAAACTAAAAGGACACTCCTAGTTAGAATACGGATAGGACAATTAAAATGAGAAAAGTAGGCTTGGAGAATTAAACTCTCACAAGACACACTTATTTTAAGAAAGACAGTGGAAAGCAGCGAATAACCTACTTATCTTGTCAGGATATGGATTGGGAGACATAGGAAAAAGACAAGGCTTAGTTAAAGCTAAAAAAGGACAGGAAGTTGTGGAAAGACTTGATACAATCCATGGAAGAAGACTATCGTTATTATGTTAAATTTAGAATGAACCTATATAATAGTTTTTATTTACATTTAGTCATTTTAGAATAGGGGAAATATCATTTAATCTATCGCCTTTATAAATCTTGAAAATAAAAGAAGCTACTATTAAGAACAACAATTTTATGGGACTTCACAATAGACGTAGAGAGAACAATCAAAGCTACTCGCCCATACATTGTAAACAGAGAACGCACATATAAAATGCGTCTTCTTACTGACACGACAGTCCATGCAAACAGACCAGGAAAGATGATGGTCACGTCAAATACTTTGTCACGGTGTTCTACTGCATGCAGAGAAACGAGGAACAGTTAACTGGAGGAAGATGTAGAATTTCATGTCAACACAGTGACTTCATCTTGGCCAATCTCAAATGAGACGTTGAATCAAATTGAGCAAGAAACCACAGAAGACTGCTTGATTTCATAGTGAAAGGTGGCCCATTTACAGGAAAAGTATCAGCTTGGAAACCCGAGAATTGCCTGACGTCTGGAACGAGCTGAATGCTATTGATGGACAAATGCTAAGGGGAAACAGGATTGTCTTCCCCTCCATCACCAGAAAGAAATCCTCTGACGCATCCACGATAGACACCTGGGAATTACGAGATGTCGAGAACGAACAAATCAAGAGGTTTGGTGGCCCAGGATATCAAAGGATCTTCAAGATCGCATCGTAGCTTGCAAAAACTGCCATCAGAAGAGTCCAGTACTACCAAGCGAAACTTTGATGCCATTAACACTACATGATAGACCATTCCAGCGTAATGCTGTTTATATCTGTGAGATGAAAGGACAGAACTATCTTGTCTACGTAGACAAGGTTCATTGACACTCACAAGCTCAATCAACAACTCCAGTGCCGTCATCAACAGAAGGATCATTCGTTTCACAACATGGCATTGGAGAAATTGCTGTGTTAGACAACGGGAGACAGTTTACGTCTGGGGAGTTCCAGAAGCTTGATAAAGACTGGAACATTTTTCACATAACAAGTAGCCCTCACCTACTCTCAATTAAACGGCGAGGCCGAAAGAGCAATGAAAAGAGCCAAGGACATCCTGCGACAGAAAGACTATTACATTGCCTTGTTAACCCAATGAAGTACACAGCTCCCTTCATTCGGAGTGAGCCAAGCAGAACTCGTTTATGGATGCAGACTCAGAAGAACTCTACCTACTCTGCTTCAAGCACTCATTCCTCGCACAGAGTACCATGATACGGTGTGAAGGCATGATGGGTCTGAGAAGGCACCACAGAAGCAAGACCACGATTATCGTGCACATGCCCTTCTGAAGTTGAGAAGACTCCATTCCTTTGAAGGAGGGGGGACAGAATTGGAAGCATCCGAGAGAGGTGGCTCAACAGTTTGCATCCAGTATTGTCCAAACCGCTGAGAGGTAACCGCAGACATTTGAAGTTAGATACAACTTCCTGTTCCAAGCAGAGAACAACCACTACTCAAGCCCGAGGGCCCAGGTCACAAAAACTATCAAAATATCAAGACACATGGCACAGTGGATAAAGGCGTTTGCTAGATCCAGTGAGAGAACCCAAAGAGTGTGAGTTCAATACCCGGTTAAGGCAGTGGGGAACTTGGAGAGGAGAATTAACAGGAGATAACTGATAACTGACATCCATTAAACATGGCACATGGAACAAGAACAGTCTACACCAGTAGACGAGATAAAGGGTTCAGTTCGACATTCCAACCACCTGAAGAAGGCCGGAGCGTACAACGGCCGAAACGCTGTAATAAATATGGCGACAAAGAGGAGGACAATAGTCTGAATAATGTAAATAATGTACAAAAAACAAGGTCCTTGAAATTGAACTCTCAAATATGTGGCACATGAGAACATCAACATCTCTAGTTGTAGTTGAAGCCCTCGGATTGATAGGAAAATCTTCAAATAGACTCAGTGAAGGGATTCCTGTTAACCCATGACTTAAAGAATTTTTTTTAAATGTCTACACAAGTACAGCCCACACCTTACGAATGGATTTATCTATGTAAAATATGTGATATTACGTGTGTTTTTTTCTCGAAACATGCTAATTGAAAAAAGTCTTGATGCCATTTCTTATATTAGGTCCCCGTTTGAAACTCAGAAAGAAATTAGCATTATATCAGAAATCAAAGATAATAATAATAATAATAATAATAATAATAATAATAATAATAATAATAATAATAATAATTGCTGCTCTATCGCTATTTTCAGGGAAGATGTTCAGAGAGAGATTCCTTAGTTCTACCAGTTCTAACGTCGGCAGTTATGACCCCCGTGCTCCGTAAATTGTAGTGAACCACAAGCCTTCCCCTCATATACCATTTGCGGAGATGTAAATTACACTCGGGCAGTTTCTTCCCCAGAAATTCTCCGTCCTGTGTAGGACAATAAACGACATCCGCGTCATGGGTAAGACAATAAACTACGTCCAATAGCAAGGCGTCTGATCAGGAAGTTTTGAAGATCGTGCAAACACCTTTTAATTGCTGGTGTTCCCAGGTCCACCCTGACCCATGCTGCTAGCACCTGTTAGGTGGTCCCAAATAAGGGAAAATATTTAACCCCCAAACTGGGGGCAAAACACTATGAAAGTGTAAAGATAGGGTTTAATACCAGAAATACTTTGTAAAACGTTATTAGCAGTAATATTTTTTTAAGAAAAAGTATTACCAGCAATACATTTTTGAAATAAACTATTAACAGCTATGAATTTTGGAAAAAAAAATATTACCATCTATACATTTTTGAAAAAAAAAAATTACAAGCTATACATTTAAAAAAATATTTACCAGCAATATATTTTTGAAAAAATAATATTACCAGCAATAAAAATCTTGTCGACATAAAATAATCCATTAATATACCATAAAACAAACAAACGAAACCAAGCCAGTATCTGTCTATATTAATACGTGTCTTAAGGACACATGGCACAGTGGATAAAGGCGTTGGTTAGGACCCAAAGAGTGGTGAGTTCAATACCTGGTTAAGGCAGTGGAGAACTTGGAGAGGAGAATTAAAAGAGATAACTGATAACTGACATCCATTAGACGTGGAACTAGAACAGTCTACCCAAGCGAGCGAAATAAAGGGTTCAGTTCGACATTCTAACCACCTGAAGAAGGCCGGAGGGTACATCGGCCGAAACTTTGCGATAATTATGGCAACAAAGATGAGGACAATAGTCTGAATAATGTAAATAAAACCATGCCAAACCAGAAACGCTCTTCTCTGGACCTGACTTCACTAGTATGCTTCCCCGATCACTGAAATCTTAACCCGCTACACTCATTGGAGCAAACCGACCTCATTCCCTTTGTATTCCAGATATGCGCTTTGTGTAACCGACTTCCTAGCGACATCTTATCCGGTCACTACAATCTTAACTTGTACACGCATAGTGTTAAACTTTATCTTCCCCACATATGCGCATGTTCGTGTTACTCTGTAACTCTCAACCGTGAGTGGTTCTTAGGCTTTGTACAGGGTGAACATCAAGCTAGGGTCCTCTATCTCAGTACCGCCAGTACAATTCACATATATGATTTGATTATAGTAGCAAAGGATCGATTAGCTTTTTTCCCTCAAAACCGCTTCTTCGTGAAATCAACTCCCAAGTGAATGCTTCCTCGATCCCTACAATATTAACCTGTTCAAGTCAAGGGTTAACCGTTATTTTTCCCGCATAATATGTGCCACTTAGTCTGTAAAATTCGAAATTGAGTGGCTCTCAAGCCATTTAATAATAATAATAATAATAATAATAATAATAATCATCATCATCATCATAATAATAATAATAATAATAATAACAACAACAACAACAACAACAACAATAAATGCCAGGAAGAAACAGCAGCAAAATAACAAAACGTTAATAATAGTCTTGATAACAAACCAACGAGAAAAGCTCCTCGACTTGGCTGAAGTGTCAGTTTTCATGGGGCAGGCAATAACTGCTCGTGTAATTTGGACTGACTTATGGTTTAATCAAAAGTAAAAGCATAAATCTTTGTCTAAAAAATCAACTAGTCCGTTGACTTGACTTAACCGCGAACTGTGCAGACTGCACCTATGCAAAAGTGAACGGCCTGACAGATATTCACTTCAGAATGTGTTGCCGGTGATTTAAAAAAACCACTAAAGTCACCTTGGCGCGCCATCGAAGAATCTCAACACCGTTCAATTATCATTTTAATTTTCACTTATCGACGACAAACTGTCGCAGAGGTTTCCATGTTTTTATTAGATAGTTTTAAAAGATTTTCTGCATAGCCATACTCCCTCACTGGCTATGCTGGTCTGGGCTACTCTCTCTCTCTCTCTCTCTCTCTCTCTCTCTCTCTCTTTCTTTCGCATTTTTTGGATTTAAATAATATAGTTCTCTCCGTCTTAACTTATTCAATTTCTCTCATCCCATCGATCATTCCAACGCTCTCTCAGTCTCTAATAGGTACACTGTAATGCAAAACAAAAGGTGTGCAAGAAACGTATTGATATATACGAATATATCAATAAAAACAATAATCATATCAATACATCAAAATGTCTTTTCTGGCAAAATATTTATTATTATTATTATTTTATTATTATTGTTATTATTTATTAAAAAATGAAATTATAATAAATGTATTAATTAAAATTAGGAAAGTAAAACATATTAAAAATTATTTTGATGAGTTAAATGGATTATAGTCTAAAGTTAGTCCTATAGCCAATATTATAATGCTGACAATACTGGTAAACTAACTACTGCATATCTACTTATATATATATATATATATATATATATATATATATATATATATATATATATATATATATATATATATATATATATATATATACATATATATATATATAAATAAAAGGTAGAGGTTATCGTAGTCCCAACGAGATTAAAGTGTGTATATTAAAAAGAAGAGAGAAACCGCAAACGTTTTTTGTTGTAATGTGGATTTTTACGAAAAATATTATACTTTATTTTCCATCATTTTTTACATAATATATATATATATATATATATATATATATATATGAAAAACTATAGATACATGTTAGCTATATTTATAGGTACTCAATGCTCCAATACATACAACTTGAGTGGTTAAAAATTGGTATGAAGACCATGAAAGTTAGCTAGAACTAATGCAGTGGCCTCCCTAATCTCCAGATATCAATATTTTTGAACATTTGTGCTGGATTTGGGAGCGAAAATTTAGGAGCTGCTATCATCCACCGTCGATTTTTAAAGAGCTGGAGCAGGTGTTAATGGGAGAATGGCTGAAAGTTCCTCTGGATTAAGTTAGGAATGTGTATGATTCCATTCCTAGACGTATTAAAGCTGCATGTGAGCCTAAAGTAGGACAAACTCCATATTAAATAATTATTCTTTGAATTTAAAAACTGCTTCAATTATTTTGTCCAGAGGTAGCAAATCAGACTCAATATAGCGCCGCCCACTCCCATATTCCGTGGTGGAACTCAACTGAAATTCACTGTAACCATAGAACTGTGCCCCCAGGAGCCACGACTACTATCACCAAGCCGCTCAACCATTAGAAGACGGATCAGCCAGTGATATACACATGATATTAATTGTTAGGAGGATTTGATAATTATAATTACGTAATTCATTGAGTCTGCTACCTCTTCGTCACCGAGGCCCGTTGGAACAATTGGTATGACGTTTGCTTGATAACCTAACTGCCAGGGTTTCAATTCTCGGTAGTGTGATGCGCAATTCTGATGAGTCAATGAACTACTTAATTATAATTATCAAATCCTCCTAACAATTTCTGTCATATATATATATATATATATATATATATATATATATATATATATATATATATATATATATATATATATATATATATATATATATAACAAACAGTTTTACTGAAATCAATATGTGAAGATAAGTTTTCGTTATTGTTGATTATTTCTCTTGATAACGTAAATGTACCAGACATCCTTATTTTGCAGAGTAGCAAAATAAAATGCCAGGGAAATTTTCATCCACCTGCATCCTACTGTCATTATGCTAACGCGAATATTATTTATTCATGATCTCTTATATTCACTGATGGGAGAATTAAAATGCAAAACAATCTGAATATGTATTTTATTTTATTCATGAGGAAGCATTCAGGTAATGACACCGGAGTATATTGAATGTTTCCATATACAGATCAGTAAGTGCACAAGTTTCACAATAAGCCATGTATCAACAGTACGGAGAAAGGATTATAATACAGAGCATATCCACCTTAGGCTTTAGGAGAGTTGTGAACTCGCGCATGCGCACGATTATATAGATAGCGAATATTATCTAACGATATATGATGAGACGCCTCCTTCAGCTGTTGATTAAATATACCGATATTTTGTAGGTGAGCGATATAAAGGAGTCAGGTGTATTCGCCTGATACCCTAAATAGTCACAAGACGGTGTACACAAGCGCGCGAGCGTGTGTGTCTGTGTAAATAAATATATATATAAGATGCAGAACAAGCAAGAAACGACGACTATGTTTATCTTATCATTCTGTTGGATTCCGATCCATATCAGATCAATATTTGATCCCAACTCATCACATCACATCAAACACACACACGCACGCACACACACACGTATAACACCAGCGTACGAACGCACACACACATATCTCTCTCTCTCTCTCTCTCTCTCTATATATATATATATATATATATATATATATATATATATATATATATATATATATATATATATATATATATATATATATATTCTTGTCATATTACCTAGGGATTTGATAATGTTAAATTATTCTCCTCTCTCTTTCTCATATATATATATATATATATATATATATATATATATATATATATATATATATATATATATATATATATGTATGTATATATGTCTCTGTGTATGTGTGTGTATATATAAACACACACAGAAACACACAAAATATACACACATATATAAAGAGAGAGTGAGAGAAAGAGAGAGATATTCATATATATAGTGATAAAAATATTTATATATATAGAGAAAGTGAGAGAGAATATTTAAAGTAAGCAAGGAGTTGCTTGCTTTAAATTATATCTATGTCTCTCTCTCTCTCTCTCTGTTTATATATATATATATATATATATATATATATATATATATATATATATATATATACAGCACTGTTCGATAAAAGTTACTAACCTGATATTTTCTTTAAAAAGTTTTTTCACCTATTGTTTTTGGGGTCAAACTAATTTTTAATCTCACTAATACAAAAGACCCCTTCGCGACCGCCTAGTAAAAACGTTTACTCACCCTAAGGTATTCTATTGATATTTATAATTTTGGATATAAATGAGATTTAGGGAAAAACTCTGTGCAGAAATAGTGACTCACTTATTTCCTGCAACTAGTAATCAATAGAAACATAACCGAACAGCTTTAAATAAAGAATAATATAAGTATAATTTATTTATAATTTATTTATAATAGGTAATATAGTTAGAAATATTTAATAATCTATGGGTCCTCCTTTATTTTGAATAACCTTTTCAACCCTTATTGGCATTGACTTGATTAGATTCTGGCAAATCTCATCTCCAACCATTGAATTCCATTCGGATATGAAATTCACAATCAAATCCTTTTTGTTGCTCAACTGCTTTCTCGAGAGCCTGTACTTTATAATGCTCCATAAGTTTTCTCTGGGTTGAGATCAGGAGATTGGGGTGGCCATGTCATAACGCTCACCTGCTTTTCATCAAAGTATTCCTTCATCAATTTTGATTTGTGACAGGGAGCATTATCCTGCATAAAATGAGCTTGATGGGGTCGATTTTCACCCTTTCAGCTGAAGGGAGCAGACACTAACATTCTCTTGTACTGCTCGCTCTTGAGGGTCTTTTCAATATGTTTTAAGAAACCAGTTCCATGAAAAGAAAAGCAACCCCATAACATTATTCTGAACGGATGCTTGACAGTACTTACTGCTAAATTCAAAGAGCTTTCAAAGCTTCTTCGGATTTTCGATCGCTTATCCTTTGAATTTAGCTCAACAATCGTTTCATCGGAGAAGAGAACATTTAGTAAAAAAAAATCAGGTGAGTCATTTTATCGAACAGCACTGTATATATATTTCCGTGTGTGTGTGTTTGTGAGTGTGTATGTATATGTGTTAGTGTGTACGTGCGTGTGTGTGGAATTGTTGTGGTGGAAATTTGAAGATTGTGCTAAGAGGTATAGTCAGCATTTCTGATGTTCCTGAACCTAATATTTTATTGAATAAAAGAGCAGAAGTTGTGCCGCGATGCAGATATTCTAAGACGAAACTCGGATGAAGCCCACATCCGTGTCAATACAGGAACAAAAGAAAATTCGCATTAGTTACCACTGATTTCCGAACATTGATAGTCTCCTGGCGTCTGCCT
Organism: Acanthosepion esculentum; assembly: GCA_964036315.1. NCBI lineage: Eukaryota > Metazoa > Mollusca > Cephalopoda > Sepiida > Sepiidae > Acanthosepion > Acanthosepion esculentum. The sequence goes on from OZ038515.1 coordinate 9,618,673, forward strand.
CTCGCAACAGTTGAGCTACAATTGAGCCACACTTATTGCTACACATCCTCAACTATTGAGGAGTGTAGTGGTAGGAAGCAAAAGAACCATGTTGCCAACTGGGATTTACGGGTACTTTAAAAAGTTCGGGGTTATGACAGAACACTCAATGTGACTAATACAAGTTTAAGACGCAATGTCGCGTATGCCATGTTCATAATTGAAACAAGAGCAGTATGGGTAAAGTCAATTTTTACATTAATCATATATATATATATATATATATATCCAAGTATAGGATTAGCCTATACGGAATAAATTCTAATAAACAAAAAATACTATTCTTAAAAGTGTGGCCAATACAGGGTAGAGCAAATATAATTTATTCGAAAATTATAACATAAGTAGTCTTTCCCTGGACTTATAAATGGAAATACAGGGTGACCCACAAAAAACGGGAATTTTTTTACAATCCAATAAACCCAAGAGTGAGGGAAGAAAAATCTTTAATTCATAGTAATTGAAACCTTAAAACATGCCATTTAAGAAACAATGATGGAATTTTCATTTTTTTAAAATTATGTCCTGTAGATGGCGTCCTCCTGTACGAATGCATTCTTGAAATCTGCTGTTGAGATTCCTCATTGACTGCTGCAACATCTCAGTTGGGATACTGTGAATTTCATTCTCGTTACTAACATGGCGAAATGTTTACTTGCTCATGGTCACTGTCTCGCAGTGTTGCCACTTGCTAATGTCTGGCAATACGCACTTCAATAATTCCCGTTTTTTGGGGGTCACCCTATACATTTACTAATAGCTACGATATTCTGATTCTTCTGAGTAATACCCCTCCATTCAACGCTGAGAATAGAAACATAAACAATGACATTAATATTTTTTTATAAAAATCAAGCGAACGAAAATTATAAACAAGACGAAAGTAGAATTAAGAACATTATAAGAAAAATGCACAACACTAGTTGACAATAGGAAAACAAATTAGATTAATTAGTTATTACAGAGAATTAAAAACCTCTAACGTTATAGTTAAAGAAATTGACTTCTACACAAAGAGAGGGCAACCGTTTTCAGAAGAAAACCGCAATTCAGCATCAAGTGAATGATCTACAATACGGAGCGGTGGAGGTAGATGAGGAGAGAAATCTGTACTGGATCTTGGTATCATAATGTCCAATGCTGAGCATTTACGTCCAGACTTAAGCAGGGGGAATCGTTATAAGAAGGTGATAATTTACTTGACCCCCCCACTGAGTCAGGTTGTGACACAAGGTCGGTTTTTAACGTGGGGACCCGAGTTTTTTCACTCGAGCCGATGGTCTTAGCTGGTCATAGCTTGTACAAGCTGGTCATAGTTGGTCTAAGCTAGTCATAGCTGGTCTTAGCTGGTCGAAGCTGGTCAGAGCTGGTCTAAGCTAGACATAGCTGGTCTAAGCTAGTCATAGATTGTCATAGCTGGTCTAAGCTAGTCATAGCTAGTCTTGGCTTGTCATAGCTGGTCCAGACCAGTGCCGGTCCAAGCTAATCGTAGTCGTGATACTACCAGCGCAGGGACGGATCCCTACAGCGGGTAAGTATCATTGTTATAAGGTGTGCAAGTAACAAATTATCACCTGTGTTTTTCAAACTTTTTCACCCCATCAAGTTGGGCTTTGCTTTTATTACAATGTGGCCGGGCTGTTTGAGGCAAATGACATCACCTGTGATCCCAGCGAGTGTCGTCACTTTCTCGACAAGTCACCCAGGAGCATAATTGTAGTGTTGCTTCACAAAGAGAACATGTATCCATATCTTCCCCTGGTTCAACGGTGGAGCTCAAAGATGAGTAAAGGGAACATTTGGGAGGTAATCAGAGACTTTAAAATAGTGGCCTTCCTCATGTGTCTCCAAGGAGGTTCTAGCAATTTTCAGTGTTATCTTTCCGCTTGAAACAGCAAGGACTCCGCGGCACATTATCAAAGCCACAGCGAACCGAATTCGGTGTGGACTTCCGTAAAGAATTGTTTCTTCCACAGCACTCATAATTGGGCTTTATGAAACAATTTGTCGTAGATCTAGATAAAGAGTCACAAGCTTTTATGTAACTTCAAGACATTTTCCCTAACCTCTATGAAGCAATATTCAAAGTCAGTGGCAGAATGCAAGGAATTCATCAATGGGCTCACTAGGGCAGAGAAAGCAGCGTGGAACGGCTATGTCAGAGTGGTTCGGGACTTCCTGGGGAATTACAATACCGAAAACTATGTGGTGTATGTGGAGACCCTGGTGAAGAATTACTGCAAAATAGGCTGCAGGACGATCCCTCAAATTTCATATCCAATAAGAACATGGACGCGTACTTAGAGGAGCAAGTATTCCCGTAAGATATCTTTAATAATTTCTGAGACACAAAGGCTCAAATTGTAATATAACAAATGGACAATTTTGCTTTTACACGATTTGGACAATTTGACTGTTACATCCGTCATATATATATATATATATATATATATATATATATATATATATATATATATATATGTAAGCAAATATGTGGATGTAGATCCGACGGTATGATGAAAATGTGGGCGGCGCTGCGAAAACGCGATCCCAGGAAAGAGATTTTATCTTAAGTGGAAAGGAGGAATCCTATTTCCTGGGAGCGCGTTTTCACAGCGCCAGTGTAACCGAATCCAAGAAAGAGAACCCTGACTTTAGAATTTCAGTTTTTCTGTTTCTGACTACTCCTGTAGATATCGTCTCTTCATTTAACTTAAATTTAATATAAATATGTCTCCATTAACCATGTCCTGAAGATGGTCTATTAGACCGAAACGTCTGACGTTGACAGAAAAGTAAAAATAAAAAACAGTAAACTCAGATTTTGCTTTGTCTCTTCCACATTTTCATCATATATATATATATATATATATATATATATATATATATATATATATATATATATATATATATATATATATAGGCCGGTAAATGTTATTAATACTATTTATTATGAACAGAGCATTTACTTATATTTTTATCTATAAAAAATAATGTATAAACATAAACATGTCTTAATATATATATATATATATATATATATATATATATATATATATATATATATATATATATATATATATATATATATATGTAAAGTCTTATGGATTCTATTTATGCTTTGGCAATAAAACGTGGTTTCCAAAATTCTGAAAAAATAATAGAACTGAAAATGAATTTCCCCGGTATTACTGGGGTTTATTTGTATGAAAACTTGAAATTTTTTTTCGCAAGTTTTTACATACTACACACTAATATGGATCATATTAACATTAGACTTCTTAAGAAAAAAACAACGACACAATGAACGTGTGAAAGTATCATTAAAAAAGTCCACAAGGCAAGAAATACAGAATGAAAGAATGAAAAGTGAAAAACTATAGAATGAAAGAATGAAAAGAATGAAAGTGAAAAAAAAAAGCTATGTTTAGGTAAGTATGGCTCTAATTTGGGACCAAAGAAATTCTCACTTATATCCGGGTTTCTCTTATATCCGGGTCTCTTATATCAGGGTTACACTGTATCTTAAATTTAGATTCATAACCGGATGTCAGCTAATGGCGACGCGACTTAAAAATGCCAATACCTCTAGTCATGAATGAATAACACACCTAGCATAACCTCCAACCTATATTTCTCAATATTCTGCTTTAGCCTTGATCCGTCTTTTGATTGGTTAACTTAGACATGCCCACAAAATTTTGAAAACCTTTTCCCCCCTTCTTTTTTTACCCTTAGATAAACTACCGCATGGCTTCCTGCTTTCAAAATTAAATCATTTCCATCATAAGTTACTTAACATCGCCTTAACATCGCCTGACGATGGAACAATTTTAAGTTTCGAAACAGAAATTTTAGGTAACGATGTAAAAAGAAAATTAAATAAAAGTATTTTGCTCTACGTTGTATCAAGCACTTTTTAAAAAATCAAATGCTAAAGAACTGTGGATTCTTAATCTGCCTGTTCTTTATATATATATATATATATATGTGAAGAAATATAGTCTTAAAGTGTGCTATATTTATGGGATAAAGTGCTCAATATCAGAGATAGAGCGTGTGTAAATATAAAAGTGAACATAGAAGTCAACACTTAGAGGCGACAGTCTGTTTTATGCTCGTGCAATCGTCAGGCAACAGATATATATATATATATATATATATATATATATATATATATATATATATATATATATATATATATATATATGTTACATGTCCAGAAAAGAAGAATATTCTAAGAAAGTTAACCGCAATACCTTGTCAGTTGTTTTTTATTGAAACTGATATAAAAGTGGGATTACGCCCAAATACACAATTATATATATATATATATATATATATATATATATATATATATATATATATATATGTGTGTATGTATGTATACATGTGTGTGTGTGTGTGTGTGTGAAGAAATATAGTCTTAAAAAGTGCTATATTTATGGGATAAAGTGCTCAATATCAGAGATAGAGCGTGTGTAAATATAAAAGTGAACATAGAAGTCAACACTTAGAGGCGACAGTCTGTCTCATGCTAGTGCAATCGTCAGGCAAGAGTTGTCTGACGATTGCACTAGCATGATTGCACTACCATAAACAGTTGACATTCTCCTATGAATTTCAACTGGGTTGCACCTTTCAGCAACCAAGAACTTGATAACTGACCGCTGTTCAATCCTGGAGCATGTTTCTTGGTCGGCCATCTTTGTTAATCGCCAAAACTCTCAAATTTTTTTTTAATTTGCAAAAGAAATTAAATCCATGTGAAAAAGAAGTAAAACAAAAAAAATAATAAAAAGAGTAAGCTTCTATCTGTATTGGAAGTCCTTATATCGAAAAATTCAACTTATTTATTGAATTACCATCGTATATATGTATATATAAATATATAATATATAAATATATAAAATATATAATCTGCATTCACCGCATGGTAGGGCATGTGGATTCAGGGGATGGACTTCTCTTTTCTTTGGAATCTTTTCGACTCTTCTATTTGTCTTCTCTTGCTTTCGAAAGATGCTGTTTTACACACACACACACACACACACACACACACACACACACACACACACACATACACACACACACACACACACACACACACACATATATATATATATATATAATTTTAAGGTATGCTATTTGATTTCTAATTGTAATTATACCGCTGCATAAATGTCTGTCTCAGTCAGCCGTAGATGAAGAGAAACGGAGGCACATTCGAAGCAGTTAAATTAGAATTCGGCGAAAACGTTCTAAAAGAGGTTTTTTTTTTATATGAATAAAATTTAGTGCATATTGATAAAAAAAAAATTCGTATGCACCTAAGAAAGGAAAAAAATAAAAGAAAGCAAAATGTATAAAATAAAGGTAAGTAAGAAAGACAACACGGACGCATCCGTGGAGGCAGAAAACAGAGAAACAAAGGAGAAAAAAATGAAATCCTTTAGAGAAAAACAACGACAGAATGAACAAGTGAAAGTATCATTAAAAAAGCCCACAAGGCAAAGAAATATAGAATGAAAGAATGAAAAATGAAAAACTATATAAATGAAAAGTAAAGAGAAAAGGGAGATCACCGCCCTCTGTGGGATCAGGTTGAGTTCATACACAAAGAACACCATTGGAAAATTCGTAAACTTAATGAATCAACACATAAGCTAGGCCACAAAATTCTCCTGAGCCGACCAAGCATAGAAATGAATACAATATGGGAACCAGTAATAAGGAGTGCCAGAGAAAAGCGATAATAACAACATAAATTGCAATATGAGCTCTGGTATATACATGAAATATTAACAGCAAAAAAAAATTGCAATATTAGCACTAGTAAAATATCGTAGCTGAGACATTAGGTTTATAATACCGAGAAATTCATACACAGATGTCCTCAAGGTCACGTGGCAGAGTGGATAAAGGCGTTGGTTAGATCCAGTGACAGGACCCAAAGAGTGTGAGTTCAATACCCGGTTAAGAATTGGAGAGGAGAATTAACAGAGATTACTGATAACTGACATTAAACATGGCACGTGTAACTAGAAAAGTCAACCCCAGTGAGCGAAATAAAAGGTTCAGTTCCACATTGGAACCTGAAGAATGCCGGAGCGTACAATGGCCGAAACGTTGTAATAAATATGGCGGCAAAAATGAGGAAAATAGTCCGAATACTGTAAATAGTGTGCCTAACACCTCATCTCAGAAATATAGACAGATACTGGAGTGAAAAGAAGGTAAGCAAAAAAAAAAAAAAGAAAGATATGAGAAAAGAGAAAAACGAAGAAATATTACAGAGAAAAAAGGAGAAGTAGAATTAAAGAAAAGTTTAAAATTTCATAGGAGAGATATAAAAGATTAAAGAATATATAAAAAATAAAGAAAGATAAAAGAAAAATTAAAAAGTTCCTCATAATGACAGCAGTACATTTTAAAATATACAAGAAAGTAAGAAAAAAGAAGGAAAGGAAAATAGAAAGAAAGACTGAAAGAAAGAAAGAAACTGAATTTGATTGTTTTTTTTTCTTTTTGGTAGATAATAATTATTCAACGATTCAAGGCTTACTAATTAACCCATAGCTTGGGGGAAAAGAGAAATATTGAAACCTTTCTAGGTGGTATTTGCCCATAAGTGAATATAACGTACGCAAATTTAATTGGAACTCGCTTCTCCGATTAAGAATTTTCGAGCCATTATCCATACACCACATGCACATACAAGCTTTCAACATCTGGAATAAACAAGCGGCCACCCATATAGGTACTGATCAGGTTCGATGTTGCTTAACTTCGGTAATCGTACAAGAAAATGTGTTTCAAAGAAAGAAAGAAAGAAGATTAAAAGTACCTAGGGAAGGAAGCAAGATGGAAAATTAAAAAGTTTAAAATTAGACAAAAGAATGAGAAAAAGAAAGAAAGAAACACGGTTGAGGAATGATATCCAACCAAATTTAGTTGTCACAAAAGAATTAATCGAAGAATGGTAAACGAAGGAACCAATCAAAGCAATGCGACTGGAAAACAATGGCTGTCATTTACACAGATTTTTTTACTTGTTTCCGAATAAATTAATCTTGGATATTTTATGCGCGTCTGCATCAAAACGAATAAGATGCCAACGAATTTCAATAAGTCCCCAATATAAACATCCAATGAAGAAGGCGCCATAATTTATTGACAAGCAAGTCATTACGAAAGACGCCAACAATCCCAGCGACATTGAAATACATGCGGAAGCAGGATTCAACAAAGAAACCTTGATAAAATATTTAAAGAAAAAAATAGGTCCTGTTGAACGTTCACTGGCATTTATGTTTTTAGGAATTCTTTTCAATTTCAACGTTTTTTAAAAAAGAAATACAAATGGCACGCACGAGTGAGAAAAATTTAAAGACAAACGGAAACTCTAAGACAAAGAAATGAGTATAGAAAAATCTATTAAGGAATAATAAATATTATGTCAGTTCTATTGGATATGAAAAGTAAGATATGTTTTCTCATATCTCAGTTATGTGCCATGCGTGATACGTGATCATGCATCTTTCGATACATGACAGACGAGGACGGTTTTTTCCCGCAGCAGGTTGCCATTTCTTTCTGCTGTTGACCAGTTGCCATCCAAGGCTATAAAACCCGGTCTGTCATGCTATTTACCCTTAGTGTGCTTCTTTAAATGAATGGTGAATCAGTTATGTGCCATGCGTGATACACGCTTAGGCGATCATGCATCTTTCGATACATGACTGACGAAGCAGATTTTTTTCACGCAGCAGGTTGCCATTTCTTTCTGCGGTAGACCAGTTGCCATCCAAGGCTATAGAACCTGGTCTGTCCTACTATTTACCCATAGTATGTTTGATTAAATATACAGTCAGCCAGTTATGTGCCATGCGTGACACACGCTTAGGCAATCATGCATCTTTCGATACATGACGGACGAGGCAGATTTTTTTCCCGCCGGAGTTTGCCATTTCTTTCTGCTGTAGACCAGTTGCCATGTAAGCAAGGCTATAGAATCCGGTATGTCTAGCCTTTTTCCAAGAGCTGGGGGAAAAGAAGGAGAAGGGAATTCCTACCTTTCCCAGGGGTATTAGCACGTAAGTGAATGTAATTGATTCGACTTTAATTCGAACTCGGCTCTCCGATTCCGAAACCCGAGCCTCTCACCATTACCCCCCCCCCCCGTTTTTCTTTTTTCTCATGTAAGTATTCATATAATTACTGAGTGTATTACAGAGAAATATTATGCCTTTTGCCATGATTAATCTTGGGATTCATAGTAGTCATTTCACCTTGCCTTATACACAGTGTTTTTATTATGACATCAACTCAAATTTGCTAGACGTTGTCTCATCAAGATTACTTTTGACATTCGATAAATATGACTTTTTTTATCCTACACAGTTGCTAACCACCCTCTACTGACCCAAGGAAGATGAAGAGGAGTGTGGGCTTCGTCGGCGACTATATGACAATAGAATTTAAGAAATATAACCTATTTGAAGGCTTACACGAAAATATTCTTCTGGCCTTATTCTGAGTACCATAAAATTTGACATTTTCTTACTCCATGCTCTGTGCAGTTTGACCATATTCAACTATAACTTTTTTCTTATATTAAAAGTTTTCCCTCTCAGTTTAACAAAGATTTTTCAGAGCGTTGCCTCGCTCTGTCTTTTTTACAAATACTTTCACGGTAATTGCTCCGAGCAGCTGCTTTCGCTGGTTCCTAGGCCTCATGAATTTAAACGTCCTACGAGGCTGGCATCCCGTTCCCACCCCTTCACCGTTGAAACTTAGATGTAGACGTCTCTTCTACTCCAATAGCCTCATGTCTTGCACATCTCGCCTGTGGAACTCCCTTCCTTATTCCTGTTTCCCTGACAAATACAATCTCCAACTATTTAAGTGTAACGTCAATCGACATCTCCAGTTGCCTTGATCTATCCACTTCCCTTCTCCACATCCTTTCACACTTTCTTTTCTATCTGCTCTCGCTCCGAATCTTCTGTAACCCCCTTGCCTTGATCGGTCCACTATCTTTCTCCACATCCTCTCCTTTACCACTTCTATCTGCTCTTCCTCCAAACCTTCTGTAACCCCTTGCGTGCTAGTGGCCTCCAACCTTGCTGGGGTGATAAGCTTAAAAAAAAAAATATATAACATTTATTCATGCTCGTGTCTAATATTATTTCTACTCCTCTTTCATTTTTTCTCTTCGACTTCATAGATGTCTCCCTACGCATTGCTAACGAAATCCTCATACTTTTTACACCTAGTTTCCATAGTCAGTGAATGTTAATATTTAGCTTATTCCCCTTCTTCTTGATATTTTCATGCTGGTCATATTGATGTAAGATCAATACATTTTCCGTCCCTATTACGAATGTTTGTTTATTGCGAACAGTTGCTAGATGGGGATACGTGAAGCGCATGTCTTCTCTTGCCTGGCCAGGGGTTCACGCCATTATCTTTAATATTTATATTCCCCTTATTGGTCTTGGGATTGATAATGGAGTGACATCACGTTGACTTCTCCACTGTGATTTTATTGAGACAACAAATTTAGTTTGCTGTTCGATGACTCATCAAAAGTTGTTCCTCCCTTTGATAGGGCTTAAACATCTTGTCGTCCAGAGTTAGTAACTACCATTTCCTCCAATGAAATTGAACAGGCGATTCCAATAACGAAATGAAATTTAGAAAATCAGATACTCACGCGTCTTATATAGATAGTCAGCGTATCAGATCAGATCAGAGCCGAAACCATGTTCGTTGACAGGGTGCAGTTTATTCCAGTCAAACGCATGCGACTTAATAAAAAAAAACCCCACTTTGGTTGGATCGATGCCCAAGAAAAAAACAAAGAGACGAAATTTTAGCAGTCGGTAAATTTTATTCCGTTGCAACCTTCTTGAAAGGGCCGGCTGTAAGCGAGCGTGGAAATTTAAAGCAAGGCGAGGGAGCGAATGATCATGTGACTTTCCTTTGTTTTTTTTTCCTTTGTGCGGCGAACGTTCTGTCCTCTGGTCTACCCTGTTAAGGACCATTGTTTTATAGAGGACAAGACATTTTTTGGCCTGTCAGCTTGTGCTTAAAACTGTCATTTATCAGGAAAGCTTGGTTTTTGGCATATTTCTGAAAGCCTCAATATTTACATGAAAAGTAGAGATACATTGAAAATACTTTTAATCTACCCCAATACTCTATTTTGTTTTATTATTCCTATGAGAAACAAAAAACTCGTAAATTATTTCAAAATAGAAGACTGGACCATTCGAACCCAACAAATCAAAATATATAAAACAATTAATTAATTAGCCTCTCTATAACATGTAATAATTGCCACAAGAAATACATAGGAAAAACCTCAAGGAATTTAAATAAACTATTATATGAACACAGAATGGATGTTTTACAAAACAATCATATATATGAATAAGCCAAAACCGATAAATATCCTGCGATATAGAGACAGATATTAACTGTTGGCTATAGATGTTGTTGTCGGGGTATTCATATCTATCTATCTATCTATCTATCTATCTATCTATCTATCTATCTATCTATCTATCTATCTCAGTCTGTTCATATCTATATATCTATCTATCTATCTATCTCAGTCTGTTCATATCTATCTATCTATCTATCTGTCTATCTATCTATCTATCTATCCATCTATCTATCTATCTATAATAAATATAATATAATAGGTGAAAAGATTCCAATTATCATACAAAGATGAAATCTCATCAAATATGAAAATGAAAAAAATATATAAATTGAAAGGCCTCCAAAACAAAACCGATTTTAATTAATCAATATTTCACTCTGCCATCAGAATGGCTGATGCTAAACTCCAGTGAAATAACAAGCTGTGCCTTCTTGGGCTCACGCTTTCCGTTGACATGAAATGCAATTACTATAATGAATCAATTTCTAGGTCATAGAGTAAGAAATTTGGACGTGCAAGATCGTTTGTCTTATCAGAATCCATTTTTCACGTTTATAATTCGTCGAGTCATTGAATATTGCCATTTTTGCTCGATTGCTCTATCACACATCTCGAGATTCTTCAAAGAATTCAAAAAATGGACTGTAATTTAATCGATCCTGATTTGGTATCTCGTCTTCAATCACTTTCTCACTGACGTGACTTGGTTTCCCCGTGTCTTTTCTACAAATAATTTCAAGGCAATTGTTCTGATGAGCATTCCTTCTTGGTGCTTCGACTACATTAATTTAAGCGTGCTACTAGAGTGACAACTTGGTCTCTCCGTTTTACTGTGGAATTTTCTAGATGAAATTGCATGTTATATTTTAATAGTTTCTTTTCTCAAACTTCTTGCTTATGGATATTCATCAGATTTCATGCTCCCCTTCGACTTAAAATCTTCAAAAGTTTAAAATCAACGCCAATGTCAATCTTCTGTCTTCCTTAAACCTGTATTTTTTGTCATTTTTCACCGTTCTAAGTAAGGCCTTCACATTCTACTTCTTTTCCTGGAAGCATCTACGTTCGAGTGGTTTTGACGCTTTGGTTGGGGTGAAATGATTTAAAAAAATAATTATTTAAACCATCTTTATCAAACAAGGCAAATATTGGAGCCCACCAAACCAATCACGACTACAAAAGTGTAACATCATGAGTATGACGATAAACTACATCTAGCAGCATGGCCTGTGATCAGGGTATTTTTAGGAGCGTGAAACTACCTCTGAATTGCTGATGTTTCTAGGTCCACCCGGATTCGGGGTGGTAGCACCTGTCAGGATCCCAGCTATGCACAAATAGTTAACCTCTAGGCAGAGGTCAAAACAACATGAAACTGTAAAAAAACAATTTTTATAGTAAAAATACCAGCAAAAGAAGAGCAATACATTTTTAAAAAAATATTACCAGTAATAAATTTTTGAAAAAAAATATTACCAGCAATATATATTTAAAAAAAAATTAACAGCAATAGATTTTTTGAAAAAAATACCAGTAATAAATTTTTGAAAAACTATTACCAGCAATAAAAATCTTGTCGGAATTAAATAACCAATTGAGGTTGATATGCCGTAAAACAAAATAAGTCAAGGCAAACAAAACAGCAGAGTAGAAATTAGTATAGTTTGTTGCAAGATTACAAAATTAAATGTTATTCTTATAAAATAAAAGGATTAAGACCAAAAACCGGATACAAGTATTTATAGCATAAAAAAACTAATAAACATCAAGGTCAAAACGTGTATTATTACTTCCAGGAATGTTTATAAAATAAATTATGAGAACAAAACAGATCAGTAACGCAACAACGGATTCAATGTATTAGTCTTTCATTATAATCAATCTAAAGGTGAAATCGACTTAAAGAAATAAGTTCTAATGATATGAAAAGTCATTTGCTAAGGCTATATATAGTTAATAGTAAATTTCATACCATATTTCACTATTCTTAATATTATCTACTTTTATCGCAACGGGCGATGTTCAAAGGGTTTTGTGCCAAAAAGCGAAAGAAATTAAAAACATTGTTATTTTTTTTTTTTTGTTCAGCTAAATTATTTCCTCCTGGAAAAGTTATTAAAGAAGACAGAAGAAATGATTAGCGATCAACCATGAGAAGAGATAAGGTATCTCGTTGTCAGCATCAAACTGGTACAGAAGTTCAAACACCTGGGAAGCGTTTTAAAATAGGGTCTGTAGTGAATACGAAATGTTAATAACACCCTTTTCCCACTCCCTTCAAAATCGGTTGGACTCAGGAAAAAGATGGAAATAGATTCGCGAGCCTATGTGAAATTTTCTTTAATCCAATGAAAAGCTTGCCTTTATAAAGACTGATCGGCGAGCTGAGAAAAAGGCGGAAGCAAATTCGCGAGCCTATGTGAAATTAGCTTTCGGCCCAATGAAAACCTTATCTACGCTAAAATTAGCAGTTGACTTATGAGAAAGAAAGAAAAGAAAATAACGAGACTATGCGAATTACTTTTTGGTATAAAAAGAGAAAAAATAAATTAACAAGCGGAGAGTGTCTGAAATCATGTAAAAGGTTTCGTTTCTCTTTACGAGTCCAGCTTGATCTTTCCGCCACTGACAAATTATTCGTCAATTGTATTATCTGTCAACCAAGTACATAATACACAATAAAGAAGTTTTCTCTCATCAATCCATGAGAGCTAAGTATTTCAAACTATCTCTCTTCGTCTACTTTTGAACGCATGCAAAACTTCTGCGGGCAACGAACAATCTTATTTTTGTTTTAAACATTTTTTTTAATATCATTTTGTGACAGATGATTCAATCTACTTCGTCTTGATCTACATATCCTCTTCATGACAATTCGTTAAAAATATGAACTTCAAAAACATCTGATTTATTTTCCTTGAACGAGCTACTTACACGACTTCAAGCATGTAAATTCGCAAATACATGCTTTATCTTGTTTTGTTAAAATTTACCTGTGTGTTCCTTCGCTCTTATTATCCTCCATTAATCTTCTTGGCATGGGTAACTCAGCTGTTCATTTTAACCCCGAAGCCCCAGAAAATAGAAAAAAGTAACAACCAAATCCGAACATGTATTAGAATAGAAAAGGTGCATTCCAAAAGCTAGGCAATGGCAGGCGGGGAACATTTGTGTTGGAAATCTGAAAGAAGTTAAATTCTGCTTACTGTACGTCCAATTGGAGAGCAGAAATTTAACATATGACTTTAATGTATTTCTTACCAGTTTATAAATAGCTTGTGAACTAACGAAAGCCTTGCTTTCACAAAAATTAGCCGTTGACTCAAGAAAAAGAAAGAAAAGAATATAACGAGACTATGCAAAATACTTTTTGAAATAAAATGAGAAAACATTAAATTAACAAGAGATAGTGTCAAAAGGTTTCGCTTCTCTTCACGTGACCAGTTTAAATTTATTTGCAGTTTTCCTATAACTATATATATATATATATTTAAACATGTTGTGTTGAATGTTAAAGACAACATCGTCCTGCATATTTTCTTTTGAATTTTCTCATATTTTCTAAAAAAATGTCTGATTAGAAAATAGGAGAAAATTCAAAAGAAAATATGCAGGACGATGTTGTCTTTAACATTCAACACAACATGCTTAAAATAAAAGTTGCATATGATAGAAATTATTAGGAGGCTTTGATAATTATATTTAAGTAATTCATCGAGTCTAAAACCTCAACAGAATGCAGAAAGCACTGGACGGCCGTTTCGTCCTATATTCGGGACTCATCAGCAGTGCGCATCCACTACCGAGAATTGAAACCCTGGCAGTTAGGTCCTATGGTTAGAGAGAATCACAGTAGAGTTCCACCACGGAACATGTGAGCGAGCGGCGCTATATTGAGTCTGATTTGCGACCTCTTCGCCACCGAGGCCCGTTGGAACAGCCGGTATGATGTTTGCTTGCCGACCTAACTGTCAGGGTTTCAATTCTCGGTAGTGCACTGGTGATGAGTCCCAAATACAGAACGAAATGGCCGTCGAGTGCTTTCTATATTCTGTTGAGGTTTCAGACTCGATGAATTCCATATATATATATATATATATATATATATATATATATATATTCTGTTTAGGTTTCAGACTCGATGTATTCCATATATATATATGGAATTCATCGAGTCTGAAACCTCAACAGAATATAGAAAGCACTCACGCGTCTTATATAGATAGTCAGCGTATCAGATCAGATATATATATATAATTCCATCACAAAGTGCATATTTTAGTCT
>OZ038515.1:9638449-9718449 GCA_964036315.1 Acanthosepion esculentum
AAACTCTTTTAGTAATTAGTTATTTCAATAATTAAATGCGTATCGTTTCTTATGGGGACATTATGTAGAGCATGAAATAATGATGGTGAAAAAGAGTACAAGACAAAAAACAACAGACCTATTGATTTGCAATGCAAGATAACATTTCGCAGACAAATTAACAAACGGAAAATTTAGAAAAAGTGCTTTTTTTGTAACATGTAAATTGTATACGCAACGAAATGTTCATGAATATGTTATAATGAGAACTTTATTGGTGCATTTTATGGGTGTATCGTTCACGGCACTTTTTTGCTTCAGCGTGGAAAGTTCATGACACCAGTTCGAAAGAGGAAAAATCCAGAAGAGAGAGAGAGAGAGACAGAGACAGAGACAGAGAGAGAGAGAGAGAGAGTTTCTTTAGGATGCACGTGTTTTTATATTCAAGAGCTGCTGCTGATATGAATTATATGTTAGAGCTCCTACTGCTACTATGTTTAAGGACAATACACTGTCGTTAAAATTACTGATATAAGGTTTTGATTAAATCGAGGATTTCCGTTACATCAAGATTTTGCATAATTTAAAAAAAATTGAAACAGCAAAAGAAAATAAGTTTAAGTTACAAATGGAAAAATATATTTATTTAGTTAATAGAAAAAAAACGCTTAGAAAATTGCCTCTACGTGTTGCGGAAATACATATTATTTATGAAATACGATGCATAAATACCTAATTACCTAAGAAAATAGATACAATGAGGCTTATGCAAGCAAGAAGGAAATAGTTACAATGGAGCTAATGAAAACCAAAATTGATTTCTTTTCTTACGGCTTATCAACCCTCTATAGTTTATTTAAAGCCTGAAAATCCTTTCAGATTGTGAGAATTGGGGGGATATAATAATAATTTACTGATGCAAATACTACTAATTAACACATAATTGGTGTGAGAAGAGAAGGATTCATGCTTTTCTCAAGGGTATTTGCGCGTAAGTGAATATAACAGAATCGAATGGAATTGAAATTCGGCTCTTCGATATCCAATTCCTAACACTTATCTTTTACACCACTCACCCGCCCATCCAAATTTACACCATACATTATTATATTTTATTTAAAAGGTAAAACACGGATGTAAACAATGCAATAAAGATACCAGCTTACCTCGGTATGGATTCCGGAAATAAAAAAAAAAACGGATGTAGTAATAAGACACCATTATATAGAAGAGGAGTATGAAAAGCCCTGCTTTCATTGGCTGACGCTGACTGACATATGTCAATAAGAACGGTCGAAGTCCAGCCTTGCTAGTTTATTACTGTTTTTTTTTTTTTTTTTTTGCAATGACGCGGTGCGTAGCACGACGCTTTCAAGGAGGCGGCCTGTTTCATCTAGAATCGGTCGGGTTGCTGTTGGAGCCGATATGATGCGAAACCCGAAATCGGCGTTGAGAACAGTGCATCACTGAACACCACCCTTGATGCAACTAAAATGCATGATTTAACTGAAGCTGTCTCCTCTCTTGGTATTGATCAGTCTCGATGTTGCTTAACTTCAAGGTCGTACGTGAAACGCGGCTTCAACTCAATATGGTCGTAAAGCAGACAATTTGCTAACGTGGAAATATTCTGTCTAGATTAAAAATAAACAAGAATACAAGCAGTTTTAATTTAATTGATAGTATTAGCGGTCGGTGACAATTAAGTATTACTTTGGAGATTGAATCCAGTCGTAAAATATAAATACATAAATCCTGTCTTAATAGTAAGTATAATTCTGTTCCATAAGGGCAAATTGACAGCTGTTCTAAAAAAATGACCATCAAAAATTTGTAAACTGGGCAGAAAATGGCTTGTAAATTTTGAAAACTCAATTGTTTTCTATTAATCGCCTGAGAGAACCCTGTATATCATCAGTATAGCTAATGCTAACCACCTGGGGAGTAAGTCGTGTCGCCTTCTCCACTTAGAGATTTCCGCTGATATGAAGTAGAAAGATTATATCGAATCAATTACTAGGTCTGGCGCTAGAAAAGCTGATTCCCTGTGTCGTGTTAGACATTTTTTCTCACCCGAACTTATTAATCTGACATATTTACAAGTTTGCCATTCGTACATACCTTGAATATTGGTGCCGCATATGGTCTGGTGTCCCTACTATATATTTAGAGATTATTGATAAAATCAGAAGAAGAATCTTTAATGTTATTGGTCTTGACCTGGCTCCTCGGCTCCAGTTACTTTTCCACCGTCGTAACGTAGACTCCCTCTGCCTTTTCTATAAATACTCTCATGGTAATTGGTGTGATGAGCTTTCCTCTATGGTACCGAGTCTATGAATTTAATCGCAGTAGTAGATTGTTGGCAAGGTCTCAGCAATTTACAGTTGAAATGGATAGATGTAACCGCAAGTTCTATGTGAATAGTTTCTTCTCTCGAACTGCTTGCTCGGAGTACGCTCTTCCGGCTTCTAATTTCCTGTTAAGTTTGACCTCGAAAAATTCAGTTGCAATGTTAGTCGATATTTTCTATCTTCTTATCTCCTCTTCTTGTTATTGACCGTTGCTCTTTTATAAGAGTTTTCCTTTTTCCTATATCACTTTCATTTTCGAGAAACCCATACATCTCAGTTGGTTTATTACCTTACTTTGGGTAAGGAAATAATAATAATAATAATAACAATAATAATAATAATAATAAAATAACTACCCATTAGACATTGTTCAATCAATTATTAAGAATAAAATTGCTGAATCTAACAAAATTAAACCTGCTATAGTAAAAAGATGTCCTGTGTACCTACTCCTTTCTTAGCTAGGTAGTATCAGTGATAGATATGCTAAGCAGGTTTCTACCGCAGTTCGATATTGTTACTTTGCCGCTAACACTCGTGTTGTTTTCTCTGCCATGCCTGTCTTTCCGTCTATGCGTAAGGATGTTCTTCCTCCACATCATAATAGATTGTTAATGTATTCTTTTAAATGTAGTTGTCGTTCGTGCTACATAGGGAGAACGACGCAAAGGCTGGATGCTAGAATAAAGCAACACGTTCCAGCGAAAATCAGAAACCTTAAGTACACTCCCTCGGACATTTTGACCAATACATACGGGTCTTGCATCGCAGAACACCTAATAAATCGCCATAATTGTGCTGTTAGTTTTAGTGTAGACACATTTACAATCCTTAGCAGGTACCACTCTAATTACCACCTAAAAGATTTTGGAGACCATCTATATTCTATCGTTGAAGCCTTTTTATTAGGCCTCCAACTAATTACCATCTATTTTTCTTTCCCAATACACTTTGTCCATGTTCCCGGAACTTTCTCTCTCTCTCTCTCTCTCTCTGGCCTCTGTACTAGTGCTGCTGTGTTTCTCCCGTGATGTGTGCAGTCTGTAGCATTACCTCTTCTTTCTGAGGGTACATGGTTGACAGTTCCCTGGTTGCTGTTTACGACTGGTAGTTAGGAGCCCTAACGCTTGTGTAGCGTCTTGAGCGGCCGCTCTGATCAACCGTTGTATAATATCTGTATGTCTGTAGTGCCATGTCGCGCATGGATAGGTGTCCCTGCAGTGACCTCCGGTGGGCAACCCTGATGCAGGTTGTGCCAAATTCTCTCTGCTCACGTCACGGGCGATAACCGTCGGCTTCTCTCAACCATAATTCCACATGATGACTTACAAAGATCAAAAAGGTAAACCTAAACCAGCCAAAAATCACCTAAACACCTCAACATTTCGTTCTCCAACATCCGTGGCATTAGAATCAATTTCTGCAGTGTGGAATCCTTCCTCACTGTAAACTGCCCGGATATATTGGCTCTGTGTGAGACCAATCTTGACTCATCTATCTCCTCCTCTGATCTCTCGATTCCCGGCTGCCTTCCTCTCCTCAGAAAAGACTCTCTAACTCACATGCATGGCCTTGGTGTTTACGGCAAGGACCATCTCCCTCTGGCTAGAGAGTGCTCTCTCGAATCGCCGGAACATTCGTACATGTGTCTACGTCTATCTCTTCTCAATAGTGTCAGCTATCTCTTCTTCCTGTATCGCTCTCCATCCTCTTAGGACTGTGGAATACTTGATGTAATTTCTGACAGCATAGACAAGGCACTCTTTCTCCATCCGTTCGAACACATATTTGTGTTTGGCGATTTTAACTCCCATCACAACAAGTAGCTTAAGAATGCTACTACTGATCTCGCAGGCATTTATACTCTTATCTTTTCAGTTTCTCAATCCCTCACGCAGATAGTTGATTTCCCCACGCGTTTTTCTTACAACCGGGATGGTAAGGCCTCTCTTCTTGACCTGTGTCTTACCTCCATCCCCGAGTCTTGTAGTGACACGCAGCCCTGTCGTCTTGTCTGTTAGCTTATCCTTCAACCCCAGCCCCTGCAAAGAGCCTCCTACCACCAGAACCTCGTTCTGCTACCAAGGATCTGACTGGGACTCGTTCCGTGATTTCCTTCGCCATGTCCCCTGGGATGCTGTATTTATGCTCCCCGTTCAAGAATGCTTCTGAGGTCTCATCCTGGGTTAAAGCTGGAATCGACGCTTTCATCCCCTCAAGGAAATTTAAGGTCAAACCGCGCTCCTCCCTTTGGTTCTCCGCTGCTTGCTCAGCCGCCATTGAACATAGGAACCATTTCTTCCACCTATTTCGTAGCGGTATGTCCGACTGCAATAGTCATCTCTTTGCCTCCGCCCGTAACGAGTGTAAGCGTGTCCTCAACGAAGCTAAGTCACTATTTGCTGCTCGGATGAAGGAACGTATTGCAAGGGCATTCTGAACAATATCAAACCCTCTATACCTCCCCTGTTCAACCAGTTTGAGGTCCTGACCACCTCTGCCGACAAGGCTGAATGGTTTGCTCGGGAACTTTCTTCCAATTCAACGCTTGACTCTTCCAGTGTACCCATACCCGATTTCCCTCTCAGAACTGAGGCCCTTTTGAACGGGTTACACATATCCCCATCATTGGTATTAGACATTATCTCTAATTTAGACCCCCACAAGGCTAGTGGTCGAGATGGAATACTAGCCATTGTCTTGAAGAAATGCGCGCCTGAATTGGCGCCCGCCCTCTCTAAATTATACAACTACTGCTTCAAGGAGTCTTGTTTTCCTTCCTGCTGGAAGTCCTCATCCATTGTTCCTGCCTTTAAGAACTCTGGCAACCCCTCCGGCCCTTCTAATTACCGTCCTATCAGTCTCCTACCCCTCTTCGGCAAAAGTCTTCGAAGCCCTTATCAACACTGAAGTGGTTAATCAATATGGTTCCACAGCTGATGTGATTACGGCCATCACTGAATTTGTCTACCAAGCTCTTCATAATAAGGGTGAAGCTCGTGCCGTGGCCCGAGACATCTCCAAATCGTTTGATGCCGGCCTTCTTCGCAAGCTTCAGCGTTATGGTATTACAGGTCGATTGTTTGACCTAATACAATCATTCCTGTCAAACCGTGAATTGAAGGTCGTTCTCAACGGATTCTCCTCCAGTTACTATCCCACGAAAGGCAGGTGTTCCTCAATGCTCCATCCTAGGCCCTACCCTATTCCTTATATTCATAAACGATCTTCCTGATGCCATACATTCCCAAGTTGGCATCTATGCGGATGACACCACAATTTACTCCTGCCTCAAAAACAAATCTAGTGTCGGTGACGAAATTAACCTGGCAGTTCCTCTCGAAAAGGACCTCCAATCGGCTGTGAACTGGGACAGGAATTGGCTGGTTAACTTTAACGTCTCAAAAACAAAACTGCTCTCTATTAATCACCACAGGGATCCTTCCTGCATCCTATTAGAATGTCTGATCCCCAACTTCTCGAGAGCTCCTCTCTGCGGCAGCTCGGTCTCACGCTGTCCGCTGGCCTGAGATGGAACAAATACATTGAGTCAATTGCTTCATCCACCGCAAGGAAAGTTGTCTCCCTGTGCCGGGCCAGGAAATGTTTCTCCCAGGAATCGATCCTTCAAATCTACAAATCAACCATTCGCCCTTGCATGGAGTATTGCTGCCATATATAGTCTGGAGCCCCTTCTGTTTGCCTCGGGGTTCTTGATAAGATTCAGAGACAGATATGCAATGTAATTGGCCCTGATCTGTCATCTCGTCTGAAGTCGCTCTCTCACAGACGCGCTATCGGCTCGTTCTGTCTTTTTTACAAATACTTCCACGGCAATTGCTCCGATGAGTTGCTTTCGCTGGTTCACAGGCTTCATGAATTCAAGCGTCCTACGAGGCTGGCATCCCGCTCCCACCCTTTCAGTGTTGAAACTGTTAAATGTAGATGTCTCTTCTACTCCAAAAGCTTCATGTCTCGCACCTCTCTCCTGTGGAACTCTCTTCCTTATTCCTGTTTCTCTGACAACTATAATCTCCAACTATTCAAATGTAAAGTCAATCGACATCTCCACTGCCTTGATCTATCCACTATCCTTCTCCACATCCTTTCCTCTATCACTCCTATCTGCTCTCGCTCCAAATCTTCTGTAACCCCTTGCCTTGATCTATCCACTATCCATCTCCCCATCCTTTCCTCTTTCACTCCTATCTGCTCCCGCTCCAAATCTTCTGTAACGCTTTACCGTAATCTATCCACTATCCTTCTCCACATCCTTTCCTCTTTCACTCCTATCTGCTCTCGCTCCAAATCTTCTGTAATCCTTGCCTTGATCTATCCACTATCCTTCTCCTCATCCTTTCCTCTTTCACTCCTATCTGTTCTCGCTCCAAATCTTCTGTAACCCCTTGCCTTGATCTATCCACTATCCTTCTCCACATCCTTTCCTCTTTCACTCCTATCTGCACCCGCTCCAAATCTTCTGTAACGCTTTACCGTAATCTATCCACTATCCTTCTCCACATCCTTTCCTCTTTCACTCCTATCTGCTCCCGCTGCAAATCTTCTGTAACCCCTTGCCTTGATCTATCCACTATCCTTCTCCACATCCTTTCCTCTATCACTCCTATCTGCTCCCGCTCCAAATCTTCTGTAACCCCTTGCCTTGATCTATCCACTATCCTTCTCCACATCCTTTCCTCTTTCACTCCTATCTGCACCCGCTCCAAATCTTCTGTAACGCTTTACCGTAATCTATCCACTATCCTTCTCCACATCCTTTCCTCTTTCACTCCTATCTGCTCCCGCTGCAAATCTTCTGTAACCCCTTGCCTTGATCTATCCACTATCCTTCTCCACATCCTTTCCTCTATCACTCCTATCTGCTCCCGCTCCAAATCTTCTGTAACCCCTTGCCTTGATCTATCCACTATCCTTCTCCACATCCTTTCCTCTTTCACTCCTATCTGCACCCGCTCCAAATCTTCTGTAACGCTTTACCGTAATCTATCCACTATCCTTCTCCACATCCTTTCCTCTTTCACTCCTATCTGCTCCCGCTGCAAATCTTCTGTAACCCCTTGCCTTGATCTATCCACTATCCTTCTCCACATCCTTTCCTCTATCACTCCTATCTGCTCCCGCTCCAAATCTTCTGTAACCCCTTGCCTTGATCTATCCACTATCCTTCTCCATATCCTTTCCTCTATCATTCCTATCTGACCTCGCTCCAAATTTTCTGTAACCCCTTGTGAGCTAGTGGCTTCCAGCCTTGGTTGGGGTGAAAAGCTTAAAAAAATAATAATTTAGTTTATTAAACTCGATTTAGCTCTGTTGATCGAGGTTCGAAACCGCTTAGCTAGCACGTTTTTCAGTATTACCACACATGATGATAATCATAATGTGTGGTAATAATAAAATTAATTTTTGTCTATTTATAGCAGTAATAAAATAACTATAAGTTATTGAAGAAAACATTTTTGTTTAGTGATTGAGTGAGTTTTAATTCGCCAGTAATCTTTGAAAATTATTAATGAATTATTTATTAGCAAGTAAGGTAATTCTTTATAATTTCTCTTTTCCACCGGAAATTTTCTGTGAAAAGTTCTCCCTTTTAACGAGCAGGTAGGCCTGAAACTGCTAGGAATGACCAACCAAAAATAGAAATGGGCTTATCTCTCTCTCTCTCACTCACTATCTCCTATCTCTCACTCTTTACCCTCCTCTCTCTCTCTCACTCTCTCTCTCTGTCTCTCTCTCTCTCTCTCTCTCTCTCTCTCTCTATATATATATATATATATATATATATATATATATATATATATATATATATATATATATACACTCACTTTGAAGGAGAAGTAGTTATTATAATTCCACTACTAAGAGCAGTAAAAGAACTCAGTCTGACAATATATGTTGTGCGGTTTAACACCAAGCGAGGAAACCATTCTCCTCATGAAATAATATCGAATTTCTGATTTTCAGTAATAGGCAACGACAGTCCACCTTCCGCATATTTTTCGCAAGAGAGCACTGAAACTGAAAGTGACAACACGACCGACCTGATTCACTTCCGAACAATGCCAACGATTTAAAAGCACTTTTCAGAGCAACGATAAGGACCCCTATTCGTAAAAAAGAATTTGATGATAGAAACACGGAACCTACAGTCATATTTTCAACCATATAAGATAATCTGACAACATCGGAATTATGTTTCCTGGAGAGTAATTTAGATACCATTTCAATATGGACGAAAGTGTTTTTGAAACTTTCACGAAATAGGAAGCTGGCCATTTGAAAACATCATTTAATCAATATGATTTAGCAGATTTGCGGCTGCAAGTTTCCAGACCTTATTCAGAAAATAGGTAACAAATTTCTTTTACCGTTTATAGGTTTCCATTTTCGTAAGGCTAGACAGATCAGAATACAGATATTTACTTCAGACTTACAAATACATATTCTGCTGTGTGATACGTTGTTTCTTTTATAGAGCCATGAATTTAGAATCTTTTAACAGACATGAATCAATGTAATTCTCTGTTCATATATGAAACGCAATATCTCTTCTACAGAGCAGCGTCTAAAAGTTGTTAAACTTGTAAAAGAGTAACCCAGTCAAATTCCAGAATAATTAAATTATTTATTTAACGGAATTTGAATTAAACATTTTCGATCTTGGCAAATATATGTCAGAAAACAAAGTTACTAATGCTCAAGGACAAAGAGTGATCATTTGAATGAATAGCACCACAAGAATCTTTAAAGTTCAATGTTCTAGCGTTTGGATTTTCTCAGAGTACAATGACCTAGCTGAGGTTATCAATCTTTTTTCACAGAGGGCCAGAGAACTGAGTGAATGAAGGGTGCTGGCCGGATAAGCACTTTGTTCAATATAATACACTGAATATACAAAAAATAAAGACAGCAAACATATATTTAGCAAAAACATATCAAAGACGACATTAGCAATAAAATAGTTGTGTCACATCCAGTGTGCACATATCCGAATCTCACAAACTAAGCAGCAAAAAAAGAATTGTGAGATTTATGAAACTGGCGTTTACCTTTTAACATAGAATCAACATTTGCTTTGAAATTCTGCATCGAAAACAAAAGAATTGGTTCATCAGTCAATCTTGTTCGATGTGCTGACTTCAGTTTTGAAAATATTTGCTTACAAAGAGAAGTTGTTTCAAACACTAATGCCATACCAGAAGCAAATTTCTTCAACTTTGAAAAAATCATCATTAGGTAAACAGTGATAAAATTGAAGCAGTTTTTCTTCCCTCTGCTTCTCTATTTCAGCAAGTCACTTGCTTGAAAATCAATGTGTTCCAACGGCATCTCATCAAGTTTACAATCAAAGGGATTCTGGAACAAAAAAATGTCACACTCAATTCTCTCGGGATCTGAAAATCTCTCTAAATGTGTTTAAGTGATGAATAATCTTCTTCGGAAACTCGAGGATGATATCTGCGATTCCAGAGCCACACTCTTTGAAACACTGAAAATTAGAGAAATTTCTTCATTCCAGTTCACTGGATATTCCTAAAACTTATATCCTTGTCAGAGGCAAAAATCAGATTGGTCAAATTTTGGCATTTTTACTTATATTTATTTTAATATTTCTACATCGCAAGTTTAAGTACAATTTATTCATAATTCCATATAAATAATTATATTTTAGATCATTTGTGGCACAGGGATGCAACGCGCTGAATGAACGTATTTGCGGGCTAGATCCTACCAGCGGGCCGTAATTTAGTAGCTCCTGACCCAGAGGATTAAATGTTTGTTTATTAAACTTTGTGTCACAGTAATTGTCGGTTCAATTCCTTGTTCGGGGAATACTTAGACTCAGTAGAAATAGGGCGAGTCATTAGGCATGGGGAAATAATCGTAGACATGTTGGATGTATAGCTAACCACCCGTATCCCTGGATATCAATCTTCTATTGCGGCTATCTTATCCCTGTTGCAGACTCCGGCTCAGGCACATTGTTCTAAGTTCAACGCCCACAGATCCCACCTGATGTTTGTACTACAACTCTGCTCAGAGGACCTTAGTTTTTGGGAGAGAGCGCGTTATCTAGCCTGATAAAAAAATTGAATAAGGCCAGCACACTCAAACACTCGGTCACGATGACTTGTAACTTCCTGCGAGCGAAACCATCGAAATTTCTACCCAATCTCACTCAAAATTTGTGAGTCAAAGGCGGTAAGTTTTTCTGGCATTTTTCAAAGGTGTCGCACGCTGAGATTGCCTTCTCCAGACAGATAACCTCAAGAAGTTACCTTCCTGACAAATTAACCATGGTGAGATTCCAACCGAGGTCTCATGACCAGAAACAGACGTTCTAATCACTCGGCCATATTGAGCGGTATAAGAAAAATCTAACCTCACAGATTG
This sequence comes from Acanthosepion esculentum, assembly GCA_964036315.1. Lineage (NCBI taxonomy): Eukaryota > Metazoa > Mollusca > Cephalopoda > Sepiida > Sepiidae > Acanthosepion > Acanthosepion esculentum. Next base: position 9,649,198 of record OZ038515.1, read on the forward strand.
ATTAACAGGGCGACTTCGAAATAGTGAGGCATTTTCTCTGTTCATTAGAGCCATGAATGTGGTTAAACGGCAGCATCTCTATCTATAAAAGGCAGGATATGTGTGTGTGTGTGTGTGTGTGTGTGTGTGTGTGTGTGTGTGTGTGTGTGTGTGTGTGTGACGAATGCACGGCCGCAATCTTCGACGGATTTGCACCAAACTTTACATGCACATGCTCCAAGTTAGCAATTAAGCCAAGGCCGACTTTGCATTTCCCAACTCCCATTGATAGTGGAAATAATCGATTTTTTCGTGCTTCTACGGCAGTTTTCATGTAGTTCGCGGCCATTTTCTACTAGCCATAGTGAGAGCCTATAGCTGGCTGCCACGAATAGGCAGGAATATTCTATTGGACAGCGCGAGAGCTAACAGCTGACTGACACGAATGTTAACTAGCATGCCAGCATGCAAAAAAAATCGATAGCTGCATTCGTTTCAAGTGGGAAAAATTTTAATCTGCATGGTACTCTACACCAATTGGTTCATTCGCTTGCTTAAACTCAACGTTGATTCTGATACCGCAGAACTGGTTTGGGTGTGAAAAACTATTTGTTGTTAATATTCTTTTTTCATTCGTTTTTTTTTCCAGTTACGAGTCCTTTTTTAAGCTGATCGTTTTGTGTTCATTTTGTTTTGTTCTTTTTACGTAACAGATTTAATGTTTAGTTTAGACCTTAGAAAAAATTCGAAGTGTGAGATAGGCAAGAAGTAAGGCATGTAGCAACATCAGCAGGGCAAAGGGCACTCCTTTAAAGGCAAGGAAGGGCAAAAATATTTTAAGTCAAGTTATAGCGATTGCTGTATGAGTCATACGGTTTTTTAATCAAGCACGGGCAACGCAGGGCCATGATGCTGGTATTATAATAAAATGCACTAAAGCTAAGCAGTTATGGAGTGGTATTTGAAATTAGTATTGTTTGAAAAAACACAAAAACAGTTGGTGCCGCAGCTCGAACCAACACTTCTAGGTAGGTTCTGAAAATTGGTCTACAAGGACGACCGTGAAGCAACTGAGTAGCAATCAAGTTTACCAGATCTAACACTATCAGACTTTTTCTTGTGCGTGTAAAATGAAATATCATGCTTATAGGTTCCTAGCGAGAATGGTTTCTGTATTTAAAACAAGCACTTTCTCTGCAATTAATGTCGAAATGTATTAAATGGTATGTACAAGTAATACTAAGGTCCAGCGTTGTACTGAACATAAAGAACAGCATTGGGAACAGGTTAAATAATTTGTTAATCATAAAATATCATGTTTTAATGTGACAATACATATAAATTTTTGTTAAACTACTGCATTTTTTAACCAATAACAATTTAATAAATAAAAAACAGCATTGCTTTTGCAGCAGTCGTATATAAATTCCCACACACACACACACACAATACACACATACACACACACGCACACACATATATATATATATATATACATATATATATATATATATATATATATATATATATATATATATATATATATATATATATATATATATATATAGGTATGTCTGTTTCGTTAAATAATATAGACAAGTTTGTCTATTTATTTTAAGTAAATTCTTTCTATATTTTAGAATAAGCTTTTTAGCATTATCACTGAAACAAAGATAAAATCACCATGTTGATAGATATTTTTATTGTTAATCCTGTCTAAGCTTTCGGCTTACATAAGCCATCATCAGAGATTATAAGTACATTACAATAAATTATATAATAAATTCTATAAACAAAGATGGTACTTTTTATTTTAGAATGGTAATGCGGACATTGCAACAGTGATAGTTTGTTTTGTTTGCATGGAAGATTGCTTATATAATGCTAAAAAGCTTATTCGACAATATGCATGAGTCAAACAATGGTGCCTAATTACACACAACAAATTGCACACACACACACACACACACACACACACACACACACACACACACACACATATATATATATATATATATATATATATATATCGATAGATAGATAGATAGATAGATAGATATTGAGAGACAGACAGCAGACAGGCAGAAACAGAGAAAGAAAAGAAAACCTATCTTTGCCGAGTCGTTTCGTCTTCTGGTGGGCTTTATCAAGGCAAATGATCAGACGATGAAAGGCCTCGGCAAAGATAAGTTTTCATTTTATCTTTATTCATATTGTTTTTATATATATAAATACAAATATATATATATATATATATATATATATATATATATGTATACACACACACACATATATATATATATATATATATATATATATATATATGAATATTACATTTGTAAATGTCCAAGATGGACGAGAAAGAAATTATCTCAAGACATAGTGACAGAACAATACTCCAAATATCAATAGTATAATTAACAATAACTTCTCAATCCAGATAATTCAAACAAAAACAAGCAGTGTAATTTGAATTTAACAGCAGCAACAGAGCAAAATTGATTTCAGATTTTTCAAATTGTCAAAACATGGAAAATTAATTAAATGGCATATTATGAAAAATAAATAAACTTTACTTGGCTGTCATATTCAACGAAACGTGTTTAAAAAAGTATATATATATATATATATATATATATATATATATATATATATATATATATATATATATAGAGAGAGAGAGAGAGAGAGAGAGAGAGAGAGAAGTAGATAGATAGATGCATACATACATACATACATACATGCATATACACACACACACAAAATAAAACTATTTCTACAAAATTTATCTTGCCCAGTGCACGATTATATTTTTGTATAGAGGTTTCTTTTATTTAAATAAATATCTGTTCTCGAACATGCGTCCTCTTCGGCATATTTTTATTTAATAAGATTTCTCAAATATACAGCTAAACAAAACAAAAAAAACAAATATTATATTTACTAGATAACGGGGCGTCTTCTCAAATGTTTGTATCTATTAAGAATACTTTAATAAATAAAAATCCATTTCTTCTTCCCCAATATATATATATATATATATACATATATATATGTGTGTGTGTGTGTGTGTGTGTGTGTGTGCTTGTGTGTGTGTGCAATTATTTAAAATTTTAAAATCATTTAAGAAAATATAACAACATTAAAAATGTAACGATATTTATGGAAATCTAACGAGATTTTAAGAGTTTTAAAAATAACGACATTTTTACGTATTGTTCGTCTTTCTCCCATTCTCTCTGTCTCTGTCTCTCTCTGTCTATATCTCTCTCTATATATATATGTGTGTGTGTGTGTGTGTGTATATATATATATATATATATATATATATATATATATATATATATATATATATATATATATATATATATGTATGTATACATACACGTGTGAGCGTGCATGCGTGACTTTGTACCTGTGTGTGTGTGCGTGTGTATGTGTTTGCATTTTTGAAAATTTTCACGGATCTTTATCTGCACAGCATAAAAACCTTAAGAACCCATTTTCTATTTTCTTTAAATTTTATTCTGGAATAAATAAAGTGTATAGTTATTTACACTGCGTTAAGGAAATTGAATTTTTATTCATTCTTTTCTGTTTGAAGGGAGTCGATCGTCATTGAAATTTCCCTTGGGTGTGTGCGATCGACCGATCTTGTTCAAAAAGAAGAACATCTGCAAACACCTTCTGTTTTTAGTAAAAAAAAATATTCCTTTCTACACTTCATAAATATTGAGGCCCGCATAGAATGCGTTATTGAGACGGCGACTTTCCACGTGACTCAAAGAAGAAAAGCCCTGCAACTCACAAAAATAAAAATGCCATTCCGTAGTGTTTCGCAGTCGAATTAAATCAATAGAAAGCGCTTTGAAAACCATCACACGCAAGGAGATAACTAGGAAAATTCTTGAAATCCTAAATTGAAAGAGTAAACGTATCTTGTAACATTTTATTTGATGTCACATTTAAACATCAGCTTTGGCACGAATAATATAGCAAAGAGCTAAATAAATTTATTTTCTTAAATTTTATTTCGTCACGCATAAAATATAATGTCAGATTTATACGTCAACTTTGGCACGCATAAAATATAAAACTGCTAAATAAATTTTATTTTGTTAAATTTTATTTCATGTCAGATTTATACGTCGACTTTGGCACGCATAAAATATGAAACTGCTAAATAAATTTATTTTCTTAAATTTTATTTCGTGTCAGATTTATACGTCAACATTGGCACGCATAAAATATAAAACTGCTAAATAAATTTTATTTTGTTAAATTTTATTTCATGTCAGATTTATACGTCGACTTTGGCACGCATAAAATATAAAACTTCTAAATAAAATTATTTTCTTAAATTTGATTTCATGTCAGATTTATACGTCAGCTTTGGCACGCATAAAATATAAAACTGCAAAATAAATTTATTTTGTTAAATTTTATTTCATGTTAGATTTATACGTCAGCTTTGACACGCATAAAATATAAAACTGCTAAATAAATTTTATTTTGTTAAATTTTATTTCATGTCAGATTTATACGGCAAATTGGCACGCATAAAATATAAAACTGCTAAATGAATTTATTTTGTTAAATTTTATTTCATGTCAGATTTATACGTCAACTTTGGCACGCATAAAATATAAAACTGGAAAATAAATTTATTTTGTTAAATTTTATTTCATGTCAGATTTATACGTCAGCTTTGACACGCATAAAATATAAAACTGCCAAATAAATTTTATTTTGTTAAATTTTATTTCATGTCAGATTTATACGTCAACTTTGGCACGCATAAAATATAAAACTGCTAAATAAATTTATTTTGTTAAATTTTATTTCATGTCAGATTTATACGTCAACTTTGGCACGCATAAAATATACAACTGCTAAATGAATTTATTTTGTTAAATTTTATTTCATGTCACATTTATACGTCAACTTTGGCACGCATAAAATATAAAACTGCCAAATAAATTTATTTTGTTAAATTTTATTTCATGTCAGATTTATACGTCAACTTTGGCACGCATAAAATATACAACTGCTAAATATATTTATTTTGTTAACTTTTATTTCATGTCAGATTTATACGTCAACTTTGGGACGCATAAAATATAAAACTGCTAAATAAATTTATTTTGTTAAATTTTATTTCATGTCAGATTTATACGTAAGCTTTGACACGCATAAAATATAAAACTGCTAAATAAATTTATTTTGTTATATTTTATTTCATGTCAGATTTATACGTCAGCTTTGGCACGCATAAAATATAAAACTGCTAAATAAATTTATTTTGTTAAATTTTATTTCATGTCAGATTTATACGTCAACTTTGGCACGCATAAAATATAAAACTGCTAGATAAATTTATTTTGTTAAATTTTATTTCATGTCAGATTTATACGTCAACTTTGGCACGCATAAAATATAAAACTGCTAAATAAATTTATTTTGTTAAATTTTATTTCATGTCAGATTTGTACGTCAACTTTGGCACGCATAAAATATAAAACTGCCAAATAAATTTATTTTGTTAAATTTTATTTCATGTCAGATTTGTACGTCACCTTTGGCATGCATACAAAATAAAATTGCCAAATAAATTTATTTTGTTAAATTTTATTTCATGTCAGATTTATACGTCAACTTTGGCACGCATAAAATATAAAACTGCAAAATAAATTTATTTTGTTAAATTTTATTTCATGTCAGATTTATACGTCAACTTTGGGACGCATAAAATATAAAACTGCTAAATAAATTTATTTTGTTAAATTTTATTTCATGTCAGATTTAAACATCAGGTTTGGTACGAATAAAATGTAAGTGGTAAATCTATTTATTTATCAAATAAAAACAACCCACATTCGAGCCCTCATTCTGTTTTAATTATTTCACCTTATGCAAGACAGTAAAGCCAGTAAGATGCAAGAGGTTACTGGGTATGAAAGAATAAGTAAAGAAATATTAAGGAGCGTGTACAATAAGAGATAATGATTGACATAGGTTTTTAAAAATTCAAATGAGTGGGTGTATGTGTAAAGGAAAACGTCCAGGACAACCACTGGTTTAGGAGGAACAAGTGAGAACTATCCGTGCTGTGTTTGAGGGGTGTCTACGAAAGTCCACAAATAGAGCTTGTCGTGAGTTTGCGAACTTCCGATCCACATTCTGGCGTGTGCTAAAACGTCTATATTTGAAACTTTACAGACTACGGCTCGTTCAGGCATTTACCAAGACATTGCTCTTTGTGCTTAGCCTTTAAGATCCCCAGACCTCACCGTCTTTGTGTGTGTTTGTGTGTGTGTTTGTTTGTTTGTTTTGTAGAGATACGTAAGAGATAGCGTTCATGTTCCAAAGCTACTCAATAACCTCGATGACCACAATCATCGAATGACAAGAGCGACCAACTCAGTGGATGGTGATATGCTGATACGCGTCTGGGACAAATTCGCTTATCGCATTGATGTTTCCCGTTCTGCAGGTGGGGGTCATACTGAACACTTGCAAGACATGAAGGAAAAGTTGATTGCAAGTAGAATACTTGTGACTTGGTTGGAGTTTTCTGTTGCTTTTCCTTATTAAAATATTGCGTAATTAAAATCGGTTCATTATTTTTCAATAACGATATATATATATATATATATATATATATATATATATATATATATATATATATATATATGACTAGTGCATTAGTTAAGTTGTTTCGTGAGTTTTCTTTTGTGCTGATAGATGAGGTTTTTTATTTCCGCTTGTTTCTCGAATATATTGGGTGGAACAGTTTTGGAATTTTATTTTATATATATATATATATATATATATATATATATATATATATATATATATATATATATATATATATATATACAGTTGCGGCCAAAATTTTCAGAACGGCATTGTTTTCCTCAGAAATGTAGGTATATATTTTTATTAAAGTTGATTTATATTCTATAATTTTCACAGACAATAAATACGATATTATTTGTTATTGTCTGAGATTTTGGTGTAATTTGAGGGGATAATACAAAAGTTATGGATGATTTAGTGACTTACTGCAAATCCCATGGCGGCCAAAATGATAAGAACGGTTGAAAAAATAACAAAATAATCAAAAATGACACAGAATACTGGAATTATTTAATATTTAGTGTGAAGCCCTTTAGCTTCAATCACACTTTGACATCTTCGACTGCATGAGGAATTTTAAATTTTCCATTTCTTACTGGGTGATCTTATTCAATTCTTCCTAAAGGGAATTCCATAATTGCTCGGTTGTTTTAGGATCTCTGGCTTTCGAACGTTCTCCTAGAATATTCCACACATTTTCAATAGGATTGAGATATGGGCCAATCCATAACTATAACCTTTTCAGCCTTGCGGAAGTTCATGACCACCTTAGCCTTGTGACATGGGGCATTGTCCTGCATGAATATGGGTGGTCGCTTAGTTGAATTTCTCAGCACAGGCAAGACATAATCTTTTACAAGTTGTTTATAAACTCCTGCATTTACCTTTCCATGTAATCGCATCAAAGGGCCCAAGCCATCTCCAGATATCATGCCCCAAACCATGACACTTCCTCCACCGAATTTAACCCAAGTCTTAATGCATTTAGGCGACAATTTTTCACCTACTTTTCGACGAACGTACCTTTTCCCATCTGAGCCAAATAACATAAACTTAGATTCATCACTGAAATGCACCATTTGCCATTTTGCTTGAGACCACAACACATGTTCGGTTGCAAAGGTAAGACACTTTTTATTCTTGGAGCTGATCAGTAGCTTCACTGCAGGTGCTCTTGCTTGTAGGTCATGTTCAACTAAACGACGAGACACAGCTTTTCGAGATAAAGTTTTCTTCAGTACAATGCTCATTTCCTGAGAAACAGCAGCAGCAGCAGTTTTAAATTCCCTTGCTTCACACGAACCACAATCATCGTAGACCTTAAGAATAGCGTGAACAACACATTTTGACTTGTTAACAATCTTTGCAATAGACCCAATACTTAAATTATCCTTCTTTCGAAACTTAATAATCTGCTGACGAATTGGTAACGGAGTAAGTGGCATTATATTGACAGGGTACACTGCAGATATTCTTACTAATGTTTAGTAAACGAACCAAACAAATTAAAAAATTAGAGTTCGCCGGTTAAATATACTGAAACACGAAGTAAAAGCAACCGTTCTGATCATTTTGGCCGCCATGGGTTTTGCAGTAAATCACTAAATCATCCATAACTTTTTTATTTTCCTCTTGAACTACACCAAAATCTCAGACAATAACAAATAATATCGTATTTATTGTCTGTAAAAATTATAGAATATAAAACAACTTTAATAAAAAATTATACCTACTTTTCTGACGAAAACAATGCCGTTCTGAACATTTTAGCCGCACCTGTATATATATATATATATATATATATATATATATATATATATATATATATATATATATATATATATATATATATATATATATATATATATATATATATATAAAGAAGTCGTTGTTTAAGAAGATGTAATTTGGCTGTTATCAGGGGTAGAGGAATTGACGGCAAAATCAAGGTCCACTCCGGGATCGCACGCAGTCTGCCCCAGGCGTCAAAATCTAGCTATGTATCTACTCTCAAATTATATACACTCGTATGCCTTAACGGTTCTCAAATATGACGTTAAAATTGTATGCATAGTCTTTTCGATTAGTAAAGTAGGGAAGTGAGTTCAATACCTAGTCGGGTGGATATGCATGGATAATTTTAAAATGACAAAAGAGAAAAAGAATGATGTAAATTTGATTAGATTTTAGGAAAGAGAAATGCGTATTCCCATGTTGATATTAACGCAGCTTATTTTTACGTGGGTCTGTCAGTTAAGTGCCAGACGGGAAACACATCTGGACGATCATGTGTCTTTTGGTACATGACTGACTAAGCAGATCATTTTTACCTCAGTACGTTGACATTTCTTTAGGCAGTAGACTGGGTGCCAACCAATGCTAAAAAACGCCAATATATCCTGCTTTTTAAGCCATAGCTTATGGATGGTAGAATCATGGATTTATACTTTTTTAAGGGTATTTTGGTGTAAGTGAGTCTAAGGATGCGATAGAGGAAATTACGGTAATATTATTTTTAGTACAAATTACTTTTTTTTCTGAAAATGAAAATGTATTTAAAGACATTATATTGGTAAAGAGCATCTTCCGAATCTGGTTGAATAATGAAATTAATTTTTGTTCATTTTATTACGTTTTTTTTTCTCATTTTAATCCAAGCGAGGCGATAAAACCTTTAAGAGGCAAGAGGTTACTGAAGATGAGGGGAAATGAGAAAACATTGCTGAGATGACTAAACGATAAATTAGAATAAGATTCAATCTGGAAGATGACAAGGTTTGGAATTGCATTCAAAATCTTGAAGATCTTATTTGACGGGAATATTCTTTCTTTCTCTGTTCCGTGTCCTTTCAGGACGTAGGCGATCATGGCTCTCCACCTACCTCTATCACTTACAGCTCTCAACAACTTCGTTCTTTATGCCACCTCCTTCAGACCGCGTTCTGTCATCTAGTTGCTTAAGCCGGTTAGCTATGTCATGCTTTGTTTTCCCTTGTCTCACTTTCCCTCTATTAGGCCCGTGAGTATCAGATGTTCCTGACCCTCCTTCCTCATTATGTGTCCCATGTACTTCAGCTGTCTCTTCCTGATGTTAAGTACAAGCCTCCTCCTTGTGTGCATGCTCTCTAAGACCTCACCGTTGTTCACAAACTCGATCCATGTTATCCTTAGCACCCTTCTCTAGGACTGTGGACTCGTCCACAGCGGCCAGCTTTATATTTTTTTAGAAAATGCACTCTTCCTATATGGTAAATAACATCTACTTTCATACACAAAATATCAACGAGAAACCATTGGTCAATCACAGTAAATCCGGCTTGCTGATTGGTCAGTTTCAACCAATCAGATCGCTCCCACGTGTCAATTTAGGCGCAAAATTCATTTGGAGCCTCTTACGTGACATAGCGATGATATATAAACCCAACACGTGTGACCAACAAAAAGCAGACAGCCTCACTCTGGACTCCGGACGCTGGCTCTCGTAACTCTCACTCACTCTTCTTGATTTGCCAACGTCATTTCAACACAGCCATCAAGCTGTAACCATTAAGGAACATTCGTCTCAAATTATCAAGCCAGATGTTAAATGAACAATGCTTTATTATATGCAAGTATTATTATTTCTGAACTTTACTAACTCACAATATACTTTCATAATATGAGCTCAATCACAATTTCATCAGGTCTAAGAGACGTAACTCTGTCTCGCATACATTTATATTCATTTCCCAATAAATCCTATTGTTATGTTATTATCAACTTTATCTTATGTCTTGTATTTTTGTCATCTGCTGTTCTACATTAAATATAATTGACATAATACTTTCCACACCGTTTTCCTGTACCAAAATAAATAATTGTGGAGCACGTCTTAATACACGCACAACAAATATGGCCACTTCACTCATACTCCGACCAAATTTCCTCTACAGGACCACATCTCCGTTGCCTCGAGTCTCTTCTTCTTCTTTGAGAAAATCGCCCAACATTCGCTGCCGTAAAGGATAAAAGCCACGTAACAGGTTAGTATTCTTTTCTACGTTACCAAAGGAATTCTCCTGTCTCGTAATATTCTGTAAAACTTTTGGAATTCGTCCTTGGCCATCCCAATACGTCTACGGACCTCAGTGTCGCATTTGCCGTCCTCTGTCAGAACGCTTCCCAGATATTTAAGTTTCCGCGTCTGAATGATTCAAGCGTTCCCAACCTGCAAATCGTATTTCGGGTTCATCCTTTTACTGATGGACATGAATTCTATGTTCTTGTAGTTTATGCTTAGTCCCTTCTTCACACTCTCTGTCGCTACCTTCTGTAGAGGTTTTATAATTTCTTTTCCTTGTCTGCTATCAGTTCTGTGTCATCTGTGTGTCTTATGTTGTTAAGATTATGGCCGCCAATGCTAAATCCCGGTAGGTTTTCCAAGCAAGAAAAGAATTTCACATGTTAAAATTTCAACATTTTGCAGTATCTTTACTCATGTTTACATATTTTTTTTTATCTATACAAGGGTACGCAGAATGCTTCCCTCCATTTCCATAATTTTACTAACAAATCACTCATAATTTATTACTTAATATAATTATACGAAAACAAAGAGTCCACTAGAATGACATTTATTATGTTAATTTCTTAATATTTGTTTTCATCAATAAATACTAATTTCTTTATTAAGAAAGAAAAAAATGCAAAACTACAAACGGTTGTTTCTTTAATCTGCCATTCTCTATCGAAATTAAACGGGAAAAATGCATAAATAATTATTAATATTAATCGTAGTTTTTTGCTTCCGCGTAATTTTTGTTTTTATACAATGTGCATAATCGATGCTGATTACCATATAAGTTGTGAGTAGTTCAAATAAAAACAATGAAAGTTTCAGCGTAACTCGAAATTTTCAACCTAAAAACTTTACACATTTCGGACACCAAATCTTAATAGGACATCAACTTTTAATCATAGCATCTACAACACGCCCACTAATATTTTTGATTCATGGATTCGTTTTCTATGGCTTATCAACTTTTTAAATCCAGAAATCATTTTCAGATTGCAAGAATTTTACGGGAAGAAAAAATGATTTTATTGTTACAAGTTCTACTAATTAACCCATAGCTGGGATGAGAATAGGTTGATTCATGACTTTCCCTGGGTTATTTGCGCAAGGGATGTGCGGTTGGTGTGAGGATACCGGCTTGGAGAGCAGAGTTCGAATTCCAGTCGAGTTCGTTATATTCACTTTCATGCGCAAAACAGTATGAATATCACTCTCTTCCCACCTAACTATGGCCCAAATAATGGGATATGTATCTGAAAAAAAAAAAAACACTGTTATCTTCATAGAATTCTAAATGCAATATTCACTCGCAAAAAATGATACACATGGATAAAGGTGTCCACAATAAGACATAGTGTGTAAACGACGTTTTTGCCAATGACGCAATATTTATAGCAGCCTTTGCCCCTAATGTTTATTGTTTTAAAAAGCGATTATTAGAATTGTAATAAAACCTAAATATATGAAAGTGAATTTATACACTTTTTGTTCAGGAGAATCGCCAGCAAAAATAATTAGCATTATTTATTCTTTTAGTTTGTTTATTTACGGTCGTTCCAATTTGCGTCCGGCCTCGTTTATACAACTGGGCCTCCCACTTGGTTCATATAAGGTCTCCGCACTCTGCTAACAACAGCTAGTATGATCTCGTCTCAAGAACTTTCAAGGACTTCACTCTACTTCCCGTAATTCTGTTGTTCGCGGCCTGGTCGTCACTCCCTGCTACTCTGCGTCACTCTCTGCGACTCTTCTAACCACACTATCACGATCTCTGTGACTCTTCTACGACCTCTCAACAAATCCACTAAAAAATCTCTAACGTCCCAACCACTCTGCTCAACTCTCTACGACATTCTACTAACCGATCTGTTATTCGCGGCCCAAACCCCTGCTTTTATTTTTGGGAACGTTTGGCTAAAATTTGGCTAATTGATAATAAATTCAAACTTTATAACATGGTAAATAATAAAGATTCCTTATTTTATTTTTTTTTATTTTTTAAAGCTTATCACCCCAAGCAAGGGTGGAAGCCACTAGCACGCAAGTGGTTACAGAAGGTTTGGAGGAAGAGCAGATAGGAGTGGTAAAGAAGAGGACGTGGAGAAAGATAGTGGATCGATCAGGGCAAGGTGGTTACAGAAGATTTGGAGCGAGAGCAGATAGGAATGAAAGGTGAAAGGATGTGGAGAATGGAAGTGGATAGATCAAGGCAACTGGAGATGTCGATTGACGTTACACTTAAATAGTTGGAGATTGTATTTGTCAGGGAAACAGGAATAAGGAAGGGAGTTCCACAGGCGAGATGTGCGAGACATGAAGCTATTGGAATAGAAGAGAGGTCTACATCTAACAGTTTCAACGGTGAAGGGGTAGGAACGGGATGCCAGCCTCGTAGGACGTTTAAATTCGTGAGGCCTATGAACCAGCGAAAGCAGAGTTGGCTCTCATATTTCTTTAGTAAATGTTTATTAATATATAAATAAAAATTGTGTTTACGTTAATTTCTTATAAATTGGTATTGAATGGTATTAGTTCTTATTCTATTAGTTTTGAGAATTTTGTAAATATAAAAGTATTCTTGTAAATAAATAATCTAATAAAAATGGGCAATACATTTATTGTAAGTTATCAAGAATTTTAAAAAAATGTATAAATTCAATTTCATCGTGTGTTTCAGTTTTATTCCGGTTCTAATCACAGCTTTTTAAAAAAATTGCGCCCTGGATATGAGAATTAACTACATTCGGCAGCATGGCCTCTGATCGGGAAAATCGGAGGAGCGTGGAACCACCTCTTAATTGCTGTTGTTCCCAGATCCATCCTGAATCAGGGTGGTAACACCTGTTAGGGTCCTATGGGAAAATAGTGAACCCCCCAAAACACTATGAAAGTATAATCATATATTTTTACCTTAAAAAAATGTTTAAAAATTACCAGCAATACATTGAAGACAAAAACCTTTTACCAACAATAGATGTTTGCTAAGAAATTGCTAATGTTTCCCCAACAATTAAATTTCGCCATTAAATGACCCATAAGGAGTTGATATGCCGCTAAAATACACAACAAACGTTAAGTTTAAAAACATCGCCAAAGTGTGACGGTAGTTAAAAAGCGGATGTTATGCGAAAAGTACGCGGATGTAGACATCAAGAAAGCTTTATTCAATTGTGAACACAAGGTTCACGTATAGTGTCCTTTTATAGTCCCAGTAAACAGAAGTAGCTCTCTCTCAAAGTGGAGAGTAACAAAATAAGGGGAGACATCTCTCGAATATTCATAACAGCGGTATCATAGGAAAAAACCTCCTTTTCACACTCTGTGAATGATTAAGAATTATTCGTAAAATCCAAATTACCCACAATGGGTTAATAACTCGTAAGGCAATCAAATAAATAGATCGATATCATTAGCAAGAATATCAGTCGTCTCTTTATGAATATATATCTCAGTTTCCGGGGCTTTTCTATTCATGTTTTCCCTTCTTGGGATTTTCAAGATTAGCCTTTAGAACCACATCTCAGCTGCCTCAAGAATTATACAGCATTCACTGGCATATATAGATTAGGATATTGCATAACTGTTAATCACAGTTGTCTTCGTTTTCCTATTTCGTTGCAGTTATATAAATTCCTGGAGGAGATTTCTGTTTTTCACACAACCCTTCACATATTTGTATCACACATTCCGTCATCTATTTCTAGCTGGCAAATGGTAAATGTCTTGCTGCTTGAATTTGAAATTCCCTGTAAATAACACGCACTTTGTGCTGTCACGCTTTCTGATAACAATATATACTGTCATTTATAGCTAATAGTAATTTCTTTCGGACTATCAGGGCGGAACAAAAAGTCTCTCGGATTTTTCTTTGGTGAAAATATTAAACAAAAATTAACTAAAATTTTGCATCTCTATGTTGTTTGATAATGCTACTAATAGTAATTTATATTATTTGATATCAGTGGTGACTGAAGCACAGAGATCAATGCCCTCAGAAGAGGGTGAAATCCTTAGCCAGCTGGAGTTACCATACCAAAAATAAACTATTTTGTTCACAGCGCATATTTATGGAACTCTCCTGTCATTCTGTTCATTAATGAACAGAATGACATGAGAGTACCATAAGATTTATACTAAGCTGTTTGATTAATTGCTCTTAATAACTAATCAACTAACGGAAAATTCTAAGATAGGCACGATCAAGATTATATTAAGCACGTTTCAGATACATGGCCTTCAAGATGGCGGCGATTCATTCGTTTTGATGCGTTCATTATCAGTACAGCCATTGTTTCATTACAAAGCAAGCAACATTTGTACAAAGACTTAAATGTTTTTGTAGATTTATATATTTTTATACCTAGATTTCTTTTAAAATATAAACTTAAAGAATACAGGCATACTGTCGAAACATTTTTAAATACAATAATAATAATATCAACAACAACAACAATAATAATAATAATAACAATAATAACAAAAAAATAACAATAATAGCAACAATAATAATAACAACAATAATAATAATAACAACGATAATAACAACAACTATAATAATAATAATAATAATAATAATAATAATAATAATAATAATAATAATAATAAATTTTCAATTATGAAGAAAAAGATCCGAAAAGAATATTATAGGAGAGTGCGTTTGGTACTAGAAAGCGAACTTTATCGCCAATAAGATGAATGCTAACAACACCTTAGTTATGCCAGTAGTAACATACAACTTCAATATATTCAAATGGAAGTTGAATGGCATTAAAGTATTCGACGCCAAGACCAGAAAAAAATGCTTATCCAAATGAGAAAGCACCATCCGAAATCAGATGTTGATAGGCTGTCTGTGCGTCCCAAGAGCTTTAAGAAGCCGAGTTCTAATCCAACGTGAACTTACTGTAAAACTACAACAATCGGATTCGAAGCATACCTCACAAAAATCAATGACCCTCTCCTACAGACAGTAAAACACCAATTCCACTCCATCAACAAAGAAGCTACACTCTTCAAGAAACAGCTCAATATACCTGAAAATCTACCAACAAAAAACGAAGCGTATGCCATCTACGCCAAACGATTAAAACAGCAAGCAAAACAACTTGGCTAAATGAAATTACAAAAGAATGGCAGGACAAAGCATTGCGTGGCAAATACCTACAAAGAAGGAAACAAACAAATGTGGATCAACCGAAAAGACGTCATGGACTGAGGAGCACCGGGTTGAAAGCTGAGGCAGGAGGTTTAATTATTCCAGGTCTGGATCAAAGCCTCGCAACCAGATCCTGTCAATGTCACATAATCGAGAATGGAACTAACCTGTTATGCAGGAACTGTAGCGAATATGATGAAGGCTTTGAACACATTAACTCAGGATCTCCGGAACTGGCAGAAAATGAATATACCTAGAGAAATAATAATGTCTGGAAGATATGCAAGAAGCACGAAATCGAAATCACTGAAAGATGGTATGAGCACCACCCGGACACAGTTACCCAAAATAACGATTCTTTGGGACATGCCAATTCAAACTAACAGGGGAAATAAGAGACAACAGACCTAATATTATCATGAAAGACAAGAAAGTCAGGAAGTGTATGCCTATTGACAAAGCAGGACCATCAGATAAAAAAAACCTCCATAAACATTATCAAGAAATTGTCCAAATACAAAGACCTGGAGATCGAGATTAACAGGATATGGAGAATGAAAACCGAGACTGTACTAATAGTAATCGGAGCTCTGGGCCGCGTGCGGAAAGGAATGGACAATGTTACTAACAGTATACCAGGTGTAGTCAACATACGGATTGCCCAGTAGATAGCCCTACTAGGAACATCCCATATACTAAGAAAAGTGCAATCAATTTAATGACAATTCTCGTATTGGCTCTAAGTACCATAGTTTGGGCCCGGCTCCACAGGATACAAAACAGGTAACATAACATGCACAACAACAACAATAACAACAACAGCAATAATAATAATAATAATAATAATAATAATAATAATAATAGAGAAGGATAAATACAAGAAGAAGGAAAAGAAGAATAACTCAGGAATAATGTAGAGAAACTAATTAACTGCCTAATATCTGTATAAAAGTAATATCTGAACAAAATATGTAAATATGTTGATTGAGAAGACAATTGCGTCTGATGGATACGAATGTACAACGGTCAAAAGTAACTCATTGTCTTGGTCGACGTGCCACCGGAAAAAAAAAACAAGGCGGCTTGAAACATATACAATATGGCCGTATACAGTATTCAAAGATTTGACGAACGCATATATTAGGTTGGTGCAAAAATAATGTCGTTTTTTGACGTTCAACTTCAGTCAAAAAACGACATTGATTTTGCACCAACCTAATAATTAAGAAAATAAAATTAAAATTAAGAAAACAAAAAAATTAAAAAATTTGGTCAATACTTGCTTTTGTAAAAACATACAATATTGCAAGAGAAATTAAATAAACATGAACATGAAAACATCATTAACGAATGATTTCTATAAACTCATACCGTTCAATTTTTAAGTGTATTTGCGCCAGAAGCGAATATTTCTTAATGACATCAGACAAAATCAGCTGGCAAACAGCAGTTTATTATGCTAGTTTCAAATGTACAACGAATCTCAGTTAAAGTTTCTCATAAATTCTAAGATTATCGAAAGATATATAGATCATGTCAACTGAGAGCCATGCACGGTAGATCGTTACGGATTGAGGCCTATGACATGTAGTCGATGGGAACAAAGAAATGCGGTTGTTATGATCAAAAGGATGCATAACGATTGACTGTTGATTCGACGAGATTAAGATTATAATATTTTGGAAGGACCCAAGCGGGAATTTGTTCTACAAATTTAGAAATTCCGGGGAAAAATCTGTCTGAGTATGAATGGCCTCCTCAGATTTGGAATACGGGAGTAATGTGGGGGATTCGACTCCGTGGAGGTAGCATGGCGAATCCTGATGCAAATTCTTCAGCTGGTGGAAGTAAAGAATAGAAATCACTTGGACACTTGCCAAAGAAATAGCGTCAGAGAAGCGACAGGCTTGCGAAATTGCATCGGAAGGAATGAGGCTGCAGCGTGGGAAATAACTCACCCCCCAGAGCGTTTAAATGATTTTAAAATTTATCAATACTTGAATGCGCGAATTGAACAGTTCAAGGCCATACAAATTTGCTCAACAGTTAAAAATTGCTATTTTTCCGCCAATGTGCTTCTTGTTTTTTCTACCTGGTCTCCATGGGTGTCTTCTCGAAAGGAGGTTCTGCCTCCCTACCATATTAATAATGTGATATACCGATTTGGATGTAGTTGCGGAGCCGACTACATAGGTAGAACTACCTTACGGTTAGACGCACGGATTAAGCAGCACGCACCCGGAAGAATTGGGAATGGTACGTTCCAATCTGGTGATAGTATCAGGAAAACATACGGCCCCGCCACTGCTGAGCACCTTATAAAAAATCCAAGCTGGGCCACCAATTTCAGCATTGACTCATTTTCCATCCTTAGTCATGCTCATTCTGTGTTAAACTTAAAGGTATTGTTAACGATCTATGTCAAGTCCAGGCAGCCTTCCCTCTGTAAACAGAGAGAATGTCTGTTAACGCTTGACATTATTTCCATCTGATCTATTCACGTTTATTTCATCACATGCTTCACATGGTTTACATTTTATATTGTAATATTTAGTCTTCCCTCGATTTCAGCTCTGTTTGAGTGAAGGCGAAACCCGTCGGTTAGTTAGTTTTTTTTTAAATCATGAATGGTAAAGTTCATGTTGCCGTTTTTATTTCCATAATAAAATTTTATAACCCCAATAAATTAATGTAATAATGGATCTTATTGTAACGGGATTAATGTCGAGGTTGTTAATGTAAGTTACCCACCTTGTTATGGTATTTGTAGTTGAAAGAGGATACCTCCCCCCTTTTTTTACTGAAAATGAAATGAATAAAATGTACAGCTATAACAACAATAAGACTTTGAGACACTTGTTCTCATTAATGACAAGAATGTGTATGTTTTATTTTCTTCATATGAATTACCATATTGGTATTGATCATTAACAGATGTTCTCAGTGTTATTGCCTCTCTTGTTTCTTTAAATGTTTGTGCTAACTTATTTTTGCATCTTCCGAGAAATTCGTGGTTAATGGTAGCATATGAAACCGTCGGTTATGCGCCATATGTGATACACGCTGAGGCGATCATGTATCTTTCGATACATGACTGACGAGGTGTGGCACAATGCCGAAAGTGTGTAGCACCTAATGAGTATTGAAAGCACTTATCAACTGTAATTGATCTAGTGAGACAAACTTGCTAAACATTACACCATATTGAAAGGCCCTGTCATTGTTATGAAGAGAAACGTATCCCTGTTCAGAAACCAGTGGACTGGGACATTTTTGGTAAACATCTGTATATATGGAAGGTTTCATTGTAGTGCCTTTCTTGTGCTCTCCTCTTTTATTCTGGTTTTGTTTATTTCTCGACCTGATTGAGCCTGTGATCTGTTGGTTATATATCAAGAAAACCAGGATGTTCTTGCTTTTGATTCAGTTAGTTATGTGCCATGCGTGGTACATGATTAGGCGATCATGTATCTTTCGAGTCAGATTTTTCTGCGGTAGACCATTTGCCATCTAAGGCTATAGAACCCGGTCTGTCCTGCTATTTACCCATAGCTGGGAGAAGAAGAACCTTGCTCATGGGTATTAGCACGTAAGTGAATTTGATGGATTCGACTGGAATTCTCCGAGGAGGAGCGGGTGGAGAAATGATAGCGACTCGGATTGAGGAATCGGCGAGCCGAGTTCGAATTCCACTCGAATCCATTACATTCACTTACGTGTTAATACCTTTGGGAAAGATATGAATCCTCTTTGCACCCCAGCTATGGGTATATAGCAGGGCAGACCGGATGGATGATCTACTGCAGAAAGAAATGACAACCCACTGCGGGAAAAAAATCTGTATCGGTAGGTAGGTACATGATCGCCTACGCGTGTATCGCCCATGGCACGTAACTGACCGATGAAAATGTCAATTGTCGATTTTCACGGAAACATGGTGACATGACTGTGTTATTCCAATTTTCGAATGCCACTGCTACTCTACTCTATATACGGGACTTTTGCTAGTGGTGGTGGGGTTATTATAATGATAATGTTTCAGATTTTAGAATGATGAAATATCATCATCATATATCATCAGTGGCAAAGTTCTTTGAGAATGATGAAATCCTTATCCACATTTCCAGAATGATGAAATATGCTTATCATCAATCATTACCGGTGGAAGGGGTTGATTTAGAACGATGAAATATCGTCACCATTCTGGATCATAACATTATCTTGGAGTTTGGACAGAACCTACGTTTCAATAGATATTCAAACGAAGGGGGTTGGTTGAGAATCCATCATTCCATCATGACGTGAGAGAACTAATAGTATGATGCTTAACAGAAAAATCTTGAGGCGGTTACCAAGGATTAAAACCGAAAATAACTTTGATAGATCCTAATAATTCGTATTTTACCGCAAATATATTAAACTCAACCATACAGATATTGTTTAAATATTATCCATTAAGTACAAGAAATTGTAAAGCCTCCTGATGGAATAATAAACGTGATATTTTCACAAGAAATACTTCGCTGTCTCATTTAAAAACGTAACCCAGCCTGAAATGAGAGAGAAAAATGTACGCCTGCTTCGTAATATCCGTCCTCCTCAAAGCTGGGACAATTTATTCAAAGATGAAACTCAATCTTCAGACAGCAGAGATATATTTCTTTTTTTCTTTTCTAATCATTTCACCACAAGTAAGGCAAAAATGCCACTAAGACGGAAGGGTTTACTGAGCGTGATATAATCTAAGATAAAGAAAACATTTGATCTTATCCATGTCTATGACCTCCAAACCCCATTTTTCAGTGATCCCTGTTCTAAAATCATATTCTACTATCAAAAATTGTAAGATATAGCCAGTAGATGTTATTCCTGTCTATGGATTCCAGTCTCCATTTTCCATTCATCATATTCTACACTCAAGTAAATATTCTAAGATATAGTCACTAGTTGTTATTCTTGTCTAATATTTTCTGCCAGCCATAAACATGGCTGAAGCTAGACTCCTGGAAAGCAACAGACTGCGTCTTTTTGGCCTCACATTTTTAACTCACTTTAAGTGAAGCGACTACATCAAATCACTAGCTTCAGCTACTGCAAGAAAAGTGTGTCACTGTATCTTGCTCGTCAGTGTCCATCTTGTACATTTACAAATCTACCATTCGTCTCCGCATTTAATATTGCTGCCATATCTAGTCTGTGCTCCTGCTATTCATCTCGATGTTCTAGACAGAAAAACAGACAAGGTTCTGTAATGTAATCGATCCTGATTTGACATCTTGAATGCAGTCGCTTTATCACCGTGACGAGGTTTCCCTCTGTCTTTTGTACAAATAATTTCATGACAAATGCTCTGACGAGCTTTTTTTTCTGCTGCCCATACTACATGAATTTAAGCGTCCTACGAGATGGACATTATGAATCCACCCGTTTACTGTTAAAATATCAAAATGCAACCGTCATGTCTATGATAACAGTTTCCTTGCACACACTGTCCGACTGTGGAACTCCCTTCCGTTCACTGGCTTTCTTGATGACTACAATCATCAATGATATAACTGCCAAGCCAATCGCCCTCTGCCTTCTTAAATCCCGTTTACCTTTTCTCCTTTCCTCAATCCTCGCTATATTCAGTCTTTTCTCTCACTTTCATTCACTGTAACCCCCGGCGTACTAGTGATTTTCCCGCCTTGCTCGGGGTGAAATGATTAAAAAAATAACCCAACGAGCTTATGTTTAATTTGGTTTGTTTGTTTAACGTCTTATACACTCTTTATAGGTCATTTATCGCTGAAATTTTATTTTCTTGTGAGCTTTGGTAAATGTTTATTCCAGTAACTTAGTGCTGGTATTTTTTTTTTCTTAATATGAAAATGTATTTTTGTTTATTTTTTTTCTAATTTTTTTTTAATATTTTCATGCTTTGACCCCAGTTTGTGGGTTCACAATTTACCCGTATCTGGGAATCTAACAAGTGCTACCAACCTGGGTCAGCTTTGACGTTGAAACAACAGCGATTTAGAGGTGTTTCCGAGCTGATCAAAACCTCCCAATCAGAGGTTTTGCTGATGGATGTAGTTTATCGTCTGATCCAGGATGAAACGAGCTGATATAAATGGAAGACAGATCATGCAAGTTGGTGGATAAAAAAAATATCAAATATTGACAAGATCTCCAATAATGACAATATAGGAAGTCGAATAGAGCCATGAATATCCATGACCTGAATCGACACGTTATGTAGAAATTTCTTCAGAAGAAATTTTCTTTTGATATATTTCGACTCCTTAAAATAGTATCGGCTGTCAATTCTGAAAAGGTTTGGACTCATGGAATTAATGAATGGCGGTCATATTTGTCATCAAAATAGCGTAACATGACCTCAATAAGATCGACTATTATCTCCGAATGAATTATATTATGTGTTTGTCGGGGGAAGGGCGCGTCGCTTGACACAGCTGGAGTATTGATCACTGTGGACTTGGGTTGGGTGCCTAAGTTAAGGCCTCTCAATAACGACGATGCATGTGTCACCTGGTTGGTTTTGCAGAATGTACTCTAGATCGGCAAAAATGCTCTGTGCTGGAAGTTAAAACATTCGCTGCGACGACATAGAGGAGTCAATGTACTACCTTTTCCTTATAATTCAGGTTCTCATGTCTTTGTGCACCAAACGTCTCATCGTTGACTCCAGCAAATGGATTTAATTGGTAATGGCCTTCATTGATTGTCCATTTTTTTCTTTTGGTCACTGGAGACAATTTCTTGCCAGTACCCTGGAGATATTTCTCATTTTAAACTCTGGAGCTCTTTTTCAAATCTGAAACCTGGCGATATTTAAGAAAACTGCAATCTCGGAGTTTGTGTTGCTGGAAGCAAAAGCAGCAAGAACTGCATAATAAAGAGACGAAATAGTAATTTTTTTCTCTATTTGTTCGCCCATAGCTATTCTAGAGACGTATTAAAATACATCATGCAACGTGTATATAGTGACAATCAGAATAAATAATAAAACTGAATACAATATTCGCAATAATCATATTTTAATCTTGTGTTGAATACATACCAACGGAACATTCACATTTTTTTAAAAAAATGTCATCGACCTTTAGAACAGATTGGAACATGTCAACATTGAGAAATTTTTGTTTCATTATCTGAGAATTGCTATCAATTATTGGTTAATGTTGTAGCGGGATTTCCCATTGCAGTCTCCACAAATAGGCATAAGCAGTTTCTACTCTTAGACGCTGTGCCAGCGAGTTCAGGAGAATCCGTCAAAAACCCGCTACTATACCTGGAGATTCATGTCTATTCCTATTAGGGCATAAGTGAATGTAACTGAACAAGACGATATTACTTATCCTAATTCTCTCGTTAACAAACACGCCTCCTACGAGATATTTATTTGTTGTGGTGAAACTGATATCCGTTCTGAATTAGGACTCAGAGAACCGAGTTCGAATTCCAGTTGAGTTTGTTACATTCACTTACGCACAAATAACCTTGAGCAAAGGTATGAATCAACCATTTCTATATCAAGATATGGATTGAACAGCAGGACAGACTAAGTTCTTCAGTCTCGGCTGGCAACAACTCTATCGCAGAAAGATATGGCAACGTACTGCGGGGAGAATATCCTGCCTCGTCAGTTATGTATCGAAAGACACATAATTGCCCAATCTTGTATCACATAAGACACTCAATTAACTGATAAGCCTGGGCCTGACTGAAAATGCCAGGCCTCTCATTTGGTATAGATTTAAATGGATTCCTCTGTATTATAATTATTTGTCTATGTTATGTTTCCAGTTTTGTATCCTGTAGAATCGCGTCCAAACTATGGTCCTTAGGTCCTATAGGAGAATTGTCATTTAATTGATAGCACTTTTTCTAGTATATGGGATGTTGCAAGTAGGGTAATATCCTGAGAAACTTGCATGTTGATGTTAGCTGAGACGTCTAATAAAATTGTCCATTCCTTTTCTTGCGAGGCCCAGGGTTTCAGTTACTATTGATACAGTCTCAGTCTTCATTCCACATATTGAATTAATCGCAATCTCCAGGTCTTTGTATTTGAACAATTTCTCGATAATGTTCATGGACGTGTTATTCTTAGATGATAATTCTATGTCAAGAAGCATACACTTCCTGAACTTTTTGTCTGCATCATCATTATTATTATTATTATTATTATTATTTCCTTTGATATCTGGCGTTTACACATTTCTTTCCGGGTCCCGTCCAGGGACCTAAGGTTAGAAATGGCATCATGACACTTTCCACTGCAAAAAAAAAAAAAAATTACATAGATAAAGCCCTTCGTAAAGTGTGGGCTGTACTTTGTCATAACAATTTTTTGTATCTCTTTGAGGCATGGACTTCCAGATATCCCTTCAATCGGCCTACTGGAATCTTTTCCAACCAGTCCAAGGGCTCCAACTACAACAGGGATTGTTGATGTTCCCATGTGCCACATTTTTGAGATTTCTATTTCAAGGTCCTTGTATTTTGACAGTTTTTCAAATATCTTCAAAGATACCTTGCAGTCTGCAGGAACTGCCATATCAATAAGGAGGCATTTTTTTTGTTTGTGATGTTTAATAACAATGTCTGGGCGGTTGGCTTTGATTGTTCTGTCAGTGTGTATTGTGTAGTCCCATAGAATTGTAACAGGTCTTATCTCCGTAACCGGGTCAGGGTTATTATTATTAGTAGTAGTAGTAGTATTAGTAGTAGTAGTAGTAGTAGTAGTAGTAGTAGTAGTAGTAGTAGTAGCATCAGCATCACTTGGAGAAAACGGGATTTAAGAAAAGAAAAAGAAAGAAAAGACACAGTGTTTAACAATATATCCGCAGTATATCTCGCTTGTTGAATTGATGTTTAAAAGTTACATACTAGTGTGAAAATATTAAAAATATTTTTTTTCTATAAATGCCGCTTGTCTTGATAAAAAACGGCTGTACAAAACGAATGAAACGCGTGAATGAAATTCAACCTAAATTTGATTAACCTGATTAAATTCTCGGTTGGTTGATTAGGTTACAGAAGCAATCAGTCAAATCGTTTAATATATGTTTTATGCATATTCCTTGTGTTTTTGTAAATTCACCCCGGCGATGGGATGTTAATAGTTTGCATATGTAACAACTACTATGGGCCAAAGGGTCGTTGCATTCTGGAAATTGTTTCAGAATGTGCACCTTAAGAGGTTCTTCGCAATTACAGTCATTAGTGGAAATGAAATAGTAGATGTTTCTCTTTACTGAAAACTACAGTTTATCAAACAACTAAATCCTTACTACTTACGCGTAAATTGTTAACTCCGAAAAGGCCTTTAAAAATTGTCATAATGTATATCCGCAACAAATTCAAACATGAAATGTGTTCCCTGTCGTTGAAGAATAGAAAAAAATATTGAAGCTACACACGTATAATGTGCTTAAAAAAAGCAATCCTACTGTGAATTCTACTTCCCCAAAATATTTAAGCATAGTCTAGAACTGAATTTTTGCTAAAATACTACAAAGTTTGATAGTTAGCTCAGGGTGAATTTCAATCTGTCCGTCGCCATGAGCAGTAGGAATATTTTTTCGAAAACATTGTTGGCGAGAATTCGAAAACAAATTACAACTGATGAGAAGGAATTTAGAGATTGATTCTGGCATAAATAGAATAATAAATATCCATCCTGGTATCCAGAAATATTTTGAGAGGAACGCTCAGAGTCATTACTCGAATGTTTGTGAAACCTGTCACAGATATTGGAAAAATTATTGGAAGAATCATTTTGTTTATTAATAATTATTATTATTATTACTATTATTATTATTATTATTGTTGTTGTTGTTGTTGTTGTTGCTGTTATTATTATTATTATTATTTTTATCATTATTTGCACTTCCTTTTAGTGTTTTCACCCATGCGGATTAATGCCTTTAAGTCAGAAGTGTTCAATTCCCAAGTGAAATTTAGTTTTGTATTCATTACGGATTTGCAAAATTCCTAATTAATTTTGAGGAAATATCAATTAAAATATTGATTGCTAATCTATTCAAATATTTTTTTAAATATGAGAAAGACCATTAAAATATCTCTAATTGAAATGTCTGCCTTTTTTTTTTGTAGTTGTATCCGCCATGTTAATTTTTGTTCAGCTGAAATAAGTTCGATTGTTTTCTATTATTTTTGCATTTATTCTACATTGTCGTCTGCTTATTATTATGTTCTAAATTAAGACAAGTGGCAAGAAAAGAAACTTTAACAATTACAATAACTGACTTATTGTTAATTCTGTCAGGAATATTTTTTTCCTTTCTTAGTCACATGTCTTTCCATTCTTATAAAAGATTTTAATAGAACAAATTTAGCACAATGAAAATAAGGTGAACAATATTTTGAGGACAGTGACCGCTTACTATCTGGGTGTACGAATTAGTATCGAGTTTCTTGATATAGAAAGAATACAATGATTGACATAAGATTAAGCAGTATATTAGAAGATATTCCCACATTTCCAATTTTGTAACGTAGCTTTTATGAGCAATCTTTAATAATAGATTATGGCGCTTGTTCTAGTAGGCTGTCCTCTTCAGTTGCGCGAATTTATATAAATTTAAGCACTAAATTGGCAAATAAATCTCATATTTCTACTGTTGAAAAAGCTAAGTGTAAGTTTTATTATAATCATTTCTTTCCTTGAAATTTTCACATTTGGAAATCTAGTAAAACTTTATCCGTTCCTTTAAATATAATCTTTAAAAGTTTAAATAGATCTTCAAATTTTATCTTCTGTTTTCTTGAATTTTGTTATTTTTATTCTCCTTTGTAACGTTTTTTTTTTTCATTCCATCTGTTGGATTTCTTCCCAACAAACTCCTGTCACCTTGCTTGCGGTGAAATTATTTTTAAACAAAATGTCGGTATTCTAATCCACCCCATAATGCACATCACGGAGACAGATCTTTGAACTTATGTTTTTCCTCATTTTCATCAACGGTCTTCCCGATATCATAAGTTTCCATCTAGTAATTTATGTTGATGACACAAATATTTAGTCCTGTCTTAACAAGTCAAATCGTCCTGGGTATGACGACAAATTATATCCGCGTCCTGGGTAAAACGATGAACTACATACGACAGCGGGTCATCTGATCGGGAGGTTTTGAGGAGTTGTGTTGCCGCCTCTTAATTGCTAGTCTTCCCGGGTCCACGCTGAACCAGGTTGGTGGCACCTGTTAGGGTCCCAGCAGTTGGAAAATAGCTGGCTCCTAAACTGGGGGATAAAACGTGTAAAAATAGCTTTTAATACCAGAAAAATATTTTGTAATAAATTATTACGTGCAACAATTTTTTGAAGAAAAAATTATTACCAGCAATAGATAAATACCAGGAATATTTTTGTCGTAAAATATTACCAGCAATAAGTTTTTGAAAAAAAATATTACGAAAAATACTTTCTGAAAATATATATTACCAGAAATTGCTGGCATTAAATAACCCCTTAAGGTTGATGAGCCGTAAAACACACCACACCAAACCAGCAAGTCCGATAGGTCAGACAGCTGCTCTCAAAAATGACGCCCAATCATTTGTTAACCGGGGCAACGTCTTGTAAATTTAAACGCCGATGTAGTGAAACTGCTTTCTTTTAATCAACTTAGAGAAATTTTTCCACATCTGTATGACTGATGCTACCCTCTAAGAGAGAAACTCCTTGCCTAATACTTGAGCTCACATTTTCCACTAACATGAAGTTGAGTCCTCGGATTAAATCAGTTCAACTGTTAATCTTCACGAATTGCTCTACTTGGATACACCCCTACCTAGGAAAGGACAATCTGCCGAGCGGTCATTATTTATTAGAGAGACACGTAACGAACGAAGTAATCTGACTAAAGCGTTCTCTCTCCATCATTTGTCCGAGTTTCTTAGGTTCGCCTATCTTTTGAACATGCGTAGAGATTTATCCCATGCTTCCTGTTTAGGATTGGGTTTCTAGTTCAATCTAAAGTCTATTTCAACTCCATACTTATAACGTCTCCGCCTAAATTCTAAAATTTTATTCACTATTTGTTTTACCTCAATAGGAGTAGATAGGTTTGTCTATCGCCTGTTTTACAGTCTTCCTCTGTTTAGTAGAGTTTTATTTCTTTTTTCCTGTTTAAGATTGATTTTCCGGTTGTTTCTAAAAGATTTTACTTCTCTTTCACTCCTAGTTGTCCCCTGCGACTTAGTGGCCTATTGTCTTGCTTGGGGTGAAAAGATTTTAAAAATTGCATTGTCTGCATCTACGAAAAACTGTTCCCCATGTTGTGCCACATATTCTTCTCGCCAGAATACATCTTTAATATATTTATAACTCTACCATTCGTGCGTGCATTGAATATTGCCGCCATATTTGAGCCGGTTCTGTTTTTATATATATCGAAATTTTCGACAACATCCAAAGAGGTATCTGTAATGTTATTGGATCTGACCTGGCATCTCGATTTCAGTTATTTTCCCACCGCTCTGATGGGGTTTCGCACTCCCGTTTTTATATTTCCATGGTTATTTCTCTTGGTAACTCGACCGCAGGTTCCTAATGAATAGGCAACTATGTTTCGTCGTTTTAATATTGAATTAGCTAGATGTTTGTGTAAGGTCTATAATAATTGTTTCTTTGCTCACATTTCTTGTCTGCGGAACTCTATTCCATTTTCGTTCTTTATTATGTTTTTAACCTTTTGAGCCCTGCGTTCCTGAATAATTTTAAACCTTCTGCTCGAGCTCCTGATTCAAAGTATTTTGAAGCTGCAGTCAGTGTATTATGTTTTACTTGAAACTCCATTTGAACTTGTCGGCTTCCTTTATTACTGAATAAAATTTCTTACTTCTTTCAAATTATTTGACACAGACCCTCACGGAGTGTTTTGTAGCTTTCAGGCATCTTTGAAGTCCGATGGTTGTAGTTTTTTTTAAGACAATTCTAGTTGAACTAATACTCTGCCTCCTTCGGATCTGGGCACATAAGGACGCTCAACATCAGTCTTCAGATGATTCATGCAATAGAAAGCGTTCTAGTTTCAGCGTCCATTCGCATAATGTCAGCCATGGTCCAATTAAACCTTTGAGCCCTGCGTTCCTGAAAAAATTTAAATCTTCTGCCGGAGCTTCTGATTCAAATTCGCAAAT
This sequence comes from Acanthosepion esculentum, assembly GCA_964036315.1. Lineage (NCBI taxonomy): Eukaryota > Metazoa > Mollusca > Cephalopoda > Sepiida > Sepiidae > Acanthosepion > Acanthosepion esculentum. The sequence goes on from OZ038515.1 coordinate 9,678,198, forward strand.
AATTTGTATGTAATGTTTCAGGGTAGATATAAAAGTACTTACAAATGTTTACCCACCGTTCTACCGGTGGCTGGGCATTACATCATTTTTCTCTACCACCAGTAATGCAGTGGTCAGCGCTCAAAGGGTTAAAGGACTGTACTAAAGCTGAAATCAATGGGAAATCTTTATCCATGGAAAACGCTTATCACAATAAAAAAGAATGTAGCATTTAACAAGGGCAATTTTTCAAAGAATTAATCATACATGGTATGTCAAAAAGAATAATGACAAAGATATTTAGAAAAATCATGTGAGCGTGTCACAATCTGGAATAGAAAATATTCCGCTCAAAGCTATCGCTTAAAATCATCGCTGAAATTCACACTATGCTCTCTTAATATAATATACACAATAACAGTATAATATAAAATTGTTCATTTATCTCGGATCAATTGGTTAATTATATCAAACAGCAAATATAAAAAAAACTGGAAATAATAGTAGTACTAGTAATAATAATAATAATAATAATAATAATAATAATAATAATAATAATAATAATATCAATAATAATAATAATAATAATAATAATAATAATAATAATAATAATAATAATAATAAAATAATATAAAAACCGGCATGACAGAGTGGGCCAATATCTGCACTGGAAAATTTGCAACTCCTATGGGAAGGAAACTGGAAGAAATTGGTACGAACACCACCCTGACCCGGTTACGGAGATAGGACCTGTTACAATTCTATGGGACTACACAATATACACTGACAGAACAATCAAAGCCAACCGCCCAGACATTGTTATTAAAGACCACAAACAAAATAAGTGCCTCCTTATTGATATGGCAGTCCCTGCAGACTGCAATGTATCTTTGAAGATATTCGAAAAACTGTCAAAATACAAGGACCTTGAAATCGAAATCTCAAAAATGTGGCACATGGGAACATCAACAATTCCTGTTGTAGTTGGAGCCCTTGGACTGGTTGGAAAAGATTCCAGTAGGCTGATTGAAGGGATCCCTGGAAGTCCATGCCTCAAAGAGATACAGAAAATTGTTCTGACAAGTACAGCCCACACTTTACGAAGGGCTTTATTTATGTAATTTTTTTTTTTTTTTTTTTTTTTTGCAGTGGAAAGTGTCTTGATGCCATTTCTGACCTTAGGTCTCTGGGCGGCAGCCAGAAAGAAATGTGTACACACTAGAAATTAAAGGAATAATAATAATAATAATAATAATAATAATAATAATAATAATAATAATAATAACGACGACAACAACAGCAACAACAACAGCAACAGCAGAAGCAACAACAACAATAACAACAACAACAATACTAACAATAATAATAATAATAATAATAATAATAATAATAATGATAATAATAATAATAATAGCAGCAGCAGCAGCCCAGACATCGTTTTCAGAGATCACAAAAAAGTAATATGGCTTCTTATTGACAATGCGGTCCCTGCAGACTGTAATGTATCTTTGAAGATCTTCAAAAAACTATCAAGGTACAAGGACGCTGGAACTGAAATGTCAAAAAAGTGGCAAGTGAGGACATAAACATTTCCAGTTGTAGTTGGAGAACTAGGTTTGATAGGTCCCTATATAATCATTGAAGCGATACCTGGTCGCCCACGCATGAAAGAAATTTAAAAAATGTGCCCACAAGTACAACTCGCACATTTCTAAGGGCTTTATCCCTGTACAAAGGGTGCGATCTTAGTTTGTTTTTTAAATGCTCGGTTGAAAATATCATGAAGCTATTTAGGTCTCTGGTTGGGATACGGAAAGAAATGTGTACAGACCAGAAATGAAATGAAATAAAATAATAGAATATTAGATCGCTGGTTGGGACCCGGCGGAACTAATGCATACCAAAATTCAAAGGATGTAATAATAATAATAATAATAATAATAATAATAATAATACTCTTTTCTTTGAGTGAGAATTTTAATTTTGGTGGCTAACAGGTTGAGAAATTCAAAATCTATTTTGTTTTTTCTTTGTTTCTTTTCCTTTGTTTAGTGAATTCTATGGTGACCCTTCCGCTAAGGTGAAATCACAGGAAGCGAAAAACCATACCATCCATGTACTCAGCAGAGTAACTCTCACAGAAATGTGAAACAGAGACCAGCTTCCAAACATTCATAAGACAAGGTCCAATCAGCACATTGTGCTGATTGAACTTTGTCTTACGCTGCACTGGAATCTCTGTTAAGGGACACACCACTGGGAAACATCACAGAACATAATAATGTCATATACGCAGCATCGTAAGCAGCTACTGGGAAGCTTGACACAAAGAGCCAGCTTGGAAATCAGATGCGAGATATCGATACTAGATGAGATCACATGAAACACAAATATCTTAACACACAAATCCAGGAAGATCAGGCGTAAATATAAAATTAAGTCATTAAATGAAGTTCCAGCAATCAAGGAAACGCTAAAACAGAAACTGAAGTTAAAGGCAAACGGAACAAGACGATACGAAAAGTGTTGTAGGTTCCATCGGCAAAATAAAATATTCCAAACGGACCTTAAGTAATTTTACAGGAAAATTGGAATAGCAAACATACATGTCAAAGGTCACCATCTATTGAAAAAGGGGGAGAATATTTGAAGCAGTCGAAATGAATATAACCCCAATGAAGAATGGATCCAATGAGAAGAACGAATGCTGGATAAACCTCTACAAGTATAGTGTTAGTCAAGCGCTAACGAAATCCTCAAAATTTAAGTTCGCAGGAAATGACAAGACACCCCCCAATTTTTGAGTCTATCATCTGTTATCAATCCATAAACCCTTGTTCAAACTCTATCAATGCTTATTAATTATCCCAATGAAGTCCTAGATTGATCACCAAAGGTATTATATATATCCGGCCAAAAACAGGTGTAACAGATGATCCGAAAAATTATAGACCAATAACATGTGTGTCCACGACGTATCAATTGATTATGTCGGTCCTAAGGAAACGTAATTACTCTTTTCTTAAAGCAAGAAGCATTTTCCCACTGAAACAGAAGCGACACGGGGGAGGTTCATATGGTTGCAAAGATCAACTACTGATAAACAAAATGATCTTGGAAAATTGCAGGTGACGACGTAGAAATCTTAGCACAGCATGTGTAGATTACTGTAAAGCCTTTGATAGTGTTCCTCACTCTTGGATAGTGAAAATTTTGGAAATGTACAAATCCCCACCCCGTGATAGTAAATTTCTTTAAACACAGCATGGGAAAGTGGAAAATCACATAATAAATGAATCACACAAGAGGCACTGCCACCGCCAACCGCCTGAATATCCGATGGGGAACCTTTTAGGGAGGCTCCCTGCCACACCTGCTGTTTTGCCTCTCCTTAATCCTCTTTACGCATGAACTAAATAATAATAGTTATGGATACAAAAAAAAAACAAGAAAGTGTTCAATCATCTGCTCCATGTGGATGATCACAAAATCTTTGCCGAACATTTACAATGAATTGAAGGGTCTCATCAGTAATGTAAACTGTTTTATTGACAACATAGGTATAGATTTCAAATTATAACATTGTACATAAGTAACATTCAAGAAAGGGAAACTCACTCAATAATTCTAGATTTTGTCATAAAGAATAGGGAACTCGATCTAGAGAAACCTTAGAGTACGTAGGAATTAGCGAAGGAGATGGATTACAGCATAGCCAAATGAAGAAGATAAGATAGGAGTAATAGATAAGATAGAAGTGTGCGTCTGCTACTGAATACAGAGGTGAATTTAAAAAAAAAATAGAATATCAGCCATAAACACTTTGCCTGTTTCTCTGGTGCAATAGAGGTTCAACATCCTCAAGTGGGCCATAGCTGACATTAAGCGGATGGACGCCGAAACAAAAAAGCTTCTCACTTGCCATCGCATGCATCATCCGCACGCTGATGTTGCTCGTCTGTATGTGTCCAGATCTTATGGAGGCAGAGAATTAGTTCAACTAGAACTGTCTTAAAAATCTACAACAATCAGACTTCAAAGATACCCGAAAGCCGCAGAAGACTGGACGAGGATAAGTGTCGAATAACATGAAAAAGTAAGAAAATGTATTCAGTAATAAAGAAAGCCGACAAGTTCAAAATGGAGTTCCAAGTGGGGGAAGAAATCCAAGTAAAACATAATGCATCGACTGCAGCTGCAAAATACTTTTAAAAAATCCCAAGTAAAATGAAACCGACCAGATACAGAAACAATGGAACCGCATCACAATCAGTGCTCTGCCCATAACAAACCAGCTGATGTAGACAAATCCCGTACCCATTAGTGGCTACGTAATGCAGAGTTAAAAGCTGAAATCGCAAGTGTCATTCTTACTGCTCAGGACCTATTCTGTGTTAGCCCAAGATGCAGATTCTGTGACAAATATCCAGAAACCATTGATCATCTTATATCAGGTTGCACGATATTGGCACCCACTGAATATAAAACCCGGCATGACAGAGTGGGCCAATATCTGCACTGGAAAATTTGCAACTCCTATGGGAAGGAAACTGAAAGAAACTGGTACGAACACCACCCTGACCCGGTTACGGAGATATGACCTGTTACAATTCTATTGGACTACACAATACCCACTGACAGAACAATCAAAGCCAACCGCCCAGACATTGTTATTAAAGACCACAAACAAAATAAGTGCCTCCTTATTGATATGGCAGTCCCTGCAGACTGCAATGTATCTTTGAAGATATTCGAAAAACTGTCAAAATACAAAGACCTTGAAATAGAAATCTCAAAAATGTGGCACATGGAAACATCAACAATTCCTGTTGTAGTTAGAGCCCTTGGACTTGTTGGAAAGGATTCATGTAGGCTGATTGAAGGGATCCCTGGAAGTCCATGCCTCAAAGAGATACAAAAAATTGTTCTGACAAGTACAGCCCACACTTTATGAAGGGCTTTATCTATGTAATATATATATATTTTTTAATTTAATTTAATTTTTTTTTGCAGTGGAAAGTGTCATGATGCCATTTCTAACCTTAGGTCCCTGGGCGGGACCCGGAAAGAAATGTGTAAACGCCAGATATCAAAGGAAATAGAAATAATAATAATATTTTTTCTTTCAGTGAGAATTTTTAATTTTGAGGGCTAAGGCATTGATGAATGCTAAATCTATTTTGTTTTTTCTTAGTTTAATTTCCTTTGTTTAATGAATACTTTGGTGAGCCTTCCACTAATTTTTAGTGTGGGGAGATTTACCGTATAAAACTTGAGTACTATCACTCTCATTGGCGGCGAAAATTTGAACATTTGTCAGATGGCGTTCTCTGTCCGACTTCAAAATCTAAAATTTTATACAATTTGAAATTAATTTTTTTTTTTATTAATTTTATTTTGGAAGTCTCCTGGAAGACCAATACTTAACGAAATACAAAAATAAATGTTCTCGCAAGTACAGCCCACACCTTATAAAGGGTTTTATCTATGTAAAATATGTCTGACTTTTAATTTTTTTTTAAATGCTCTGTTGAAAATTTCATGACACCATTAGATATTCTGTCGGGATCCGACAAGAAAGAAATTATTATACAGCAGAAATCAAAGCAATAATAATAATAATAATAATAATAATAATAATAATAATAATAATAATAATAATAATAATTTATTCTGTTATAAGATACTCAGAACTCTTCCTAAGATAGACAAGATAATAACCAAACGATTTCTTTTGCAACATTAAAATGTTTAAAACATGTCGTTAGGATTTATAAGAATCGAATGTATAGTAGACATTAACAAATCACAAATTATTCATCAAATTTCCTCCTTTTAGTACGTTTTATTTGTACGTTTTTTGTTCGATGTACCATGGATAAAATTGCCTGTTATAAATATTTAAAATACGTTATTTTGATGGAAAATGTTCAAATGAGTTCCAGTCATTATTTTCACCAGTTCAGACCATTCCAGCTTGGAGAGACCATGTTATTTCCACAGAGTCTAAATATATAAGACAGCTTCTTTTCAGGAAACATTACGTTGTATAAAAGACACCCGCGTGAATGCTTCGTTGATCTTCAAAATCTTCACTTCCCTGCGTCAATAGTCACTAGTTATCTTTCCTTATCGTCCTTAAGTCTTCACATCCTCTGAATAATAATAACAATAATAATAATAATAATAATAATAATAAACATCGAGATAATACTAAAAGTCTGTGATTCTGTGCCTGCCTGCCTGCCTGCCTGCCTGCCAGCCTGCCTGCATTTGTGCTTGCATGGTGCTTCCGTCCAACAAATAATTATTTACGAGTTCTTTATACAAGTAAGTATTTTTATTTTAAATTTCTTCAAAGAGACAATATTTTAATTAAAATATTTAAGTCAACGACAGACACATAGAAATCCCGCTTTGCTGTTTCGTCCAGTTGTTTGTAGAATCATTATTTATATTTCAGCTTTAGATTTTATTTCATCAAGAATCTCGAATTCTAACTACCCTCACAGGTTACTGAAGACAGAGACATGATATTTCAGTAGTTATCTATATAATAAAAAGTCTGTGATTTCATGCATGCTTGTGGTGTGCGTCCATTCTGTGCATAATGATTTACGTTAATCTGATTGAAGTGAATATGATTTAAAAATGCGAGTTGTTTATATAGTAAGCATTTTTATTTTAACTTTCTTCAAACAGACAATTATTTTAATTAAAATATTATTAAGTTAAAGACAGACACAAAGATATCACGCTTGGTAGTTTCGTTCAGGTTTTTGAGATTAATTATTTATTTCAGCTTTTTTAAAACAAACAATATTTTCATATTTAAAAAAATTAAGTTAATCTGATTTTTAAAAAAATATTTTAAGTGAATAAGATTTAAAATTACAAGTTGTTTATGCAGTAAATACTTTTATTTTAAATTTCTTCAAACAGAAAATGTTATACTTTATATATTTTAAATTTAAATACAGACACATAGAAATCCCGCTTTGCTGTTTCGTTCAGTTGTTTGTAGAATCATTTTTTTTATATTTCAGCGTTCTTTCAACAAACAATATTTTAAATATTAAAAAAATACTTTTTGGCATATTTGAAAATATTTTCAAATGAATATTATTTAAAAATATTTTTTTGGCATATTTCAAAATTATTCTTACATTAATCTGATTTATATTTCATGTTCATCGCGGAAGTTCTTTTCTTGTTACATGTTTTAAAAATGCATTAAATCGTTTAACAGAAACTTGTAAACCAGACCAATAATGAAACGAACGAACTGAAATATTACACTGGATCATAATAAAATTAAGTTTCATTTCATAGGAATTTTGAAATCAACCTCAATGTTTTAGAAATTGAACCGTCACTGACCCAACAACTTAAGGATAATCTAGTGAATAAATAAAAATGCTTCTTCAGTCATTCCTTTCATGGCTTCTGATCTTAATTAATCCTAGCTATTAAAATATACATGCATTGCTTTGTGAACTAAAATTGTTCAGAGTAAATAATTTGTTCAGTACCATTGATTGTATTCTCATCTGCCGGACGTAAACCAGTTAGTCAGACCTTCTGACGCACTGTACATGAGAGTAATGGTCACATTTAAAGAGGGTTGTAGTTTGTGTTTTTGTGGGGTTTTTTTAATTTGGAAGAATGATTTAGTCATGGTTACTTGTGACATACACCTATCAGCTTCCTCAATCGGATATCGTATTAGCGAACCGGAGTTCAAGGCCAGAAGGTATTTTGAACTGGGCTTCACTTGAAATGTTTTTCGGTTCTTTTATCTAAATTTTTTTACATATCGCGCGCATTTGGCTGTGACCGTCCTGGCTACATTACACCCGAAAGGAAGTCCTCTGACCGGAAGATTTTGAGGAGCATGGAACCACCTCTTAATTACTGTTCCCAGGACCTCAGCCTGTTAGAATCCCAGTTATGGGCAACTAGTTGACCCCTCACTAGGGTCAAAACACGATGAAATTCTAAAAACATTTATAGTAAAAATACCAGCAATACATTTTAATCATATAAATTTACCAGCAAAACAAAACAAAAACAAAAAACAACAATACATTACTGTCAAGAAAAAAACTACCAGATATCTATTTTTAAAAGAAATTACTAATTCTGCCATGAAAATAAAATTTCAGTATTTAATGACCCATAGGGATTTGATATGCCTCTAACCAAATAAACAGTTTGGCTGTTTTTTTTGTTGTTGTTTTTTACAGTGATGGTCACCCTACAAAAGGCCCGTGGGCCAATCTTGGTAGAGGCCTTATTGTGCCTGCTAAATATATTGTCAGAGTGGGGTCGTGATAGTATACTGAGTCCCGTTCATTGCTACCCTAATATCAAGTAATAATAGCATTATAAGAAGTGGCAGAGGAAGAGGAGGAATGGAAGCAGAAGGAGATATATTCTGAATATTCCGAACAGGTTTTTTTTGTTGTTTTCCTTTTTTGAAAGAAACCAATAAGACAAAATAGTACCTTTAACCTTTCCAAGAATGCAGATAATGTAGGATAATGCAGCCAATCTCAAGGCATTGCATAAAAGTTAAGAACCATGGTCCATCTCTAGATGAAGGTCAAAAAGTTTAATCAGTGCAACATTTGAAAACATCACTCAAATACTTACAACGAAGGGAAGCTATAAAACATTAAGGACATTCGTACAATTTGATTCCGCAAGAATATCTCGAAAGATGTCGATAAGTAGAGCAGACATACTGTTTGTATATCCTGATCGGTAGCCAACATGAATATACTGGGGTCTTGGATAATAATAATAATAATAATAATAATAATAATAATAATAATAATAATAATAATATACACTGACAGAACAATCAAAGCCAACCGCCCAGACATTGTTATTAAAGACCACAAACAAAATAAGTGCCTCCTTATTGATATGGCAGTCCCTGCAGACTGCAATTTGTCTTTGAAGATATTCGAAAAACTGTCAAAATACAAGGACCTTGAAATCGAAATCTCAAAAATGTGGCACATGGGAACATCAACAATTCCTGTTGTAGTTGGAGCCCTTGGACTGGTTCGAAAAGATTCCAGTAGGCTGATTGAAGGGATCCCTGGAAGTCCATGCCTCAAAGAGATACAGAAAATTGTTCTGACAAGTACAGCCCACACTTTACGAAGGGCTTTATCTATGTAATTATTTTTTTATTTTTCTTGCAGTGGAAAGTATCATGATGCCATTTCTAACCTTAGGTCCCTGGGCGAGACCCGGAAAGAAATGTGTAAACGCCAGATATCAAAGGAAATAAAAATAATAATAATAATAATAACAACAACAACAACAACAACAACAATAATAATAATAATAATAACGAGACTATACAAACGGATCATTAACTTCGAGACCAATCAACAACGGTATCTTCCAAGGAGATTCATTGTCACCACTCCTCTTCTGCCTTGCATTGACGCCACTCAGCTGCCTTCTGATACAAGTGAGAGAATGGCAAACTGAATCACCTCTTCTATACCGATGATCTTAAAATGTTTTCCAAGAATGACAACCAGCAGTAAAACCTACAAACCACTGCGAAAAAAAACCTTCAGCGAAGATATTAGGATGGCATTTGGAATGGAAAATGTAAAAGGTCTACCTTCAAAGGCGGTTAACTAAAGAAAACTACAAATTTAGACCTTAATATCAACAGCAAGATTAAGGAACTATACCAATATGGTACATACAAATAATTAAGAAATAATGAAGTAGACGGCATACAACATTCAATGTTGAAGAAAAAGATCCGAAAAGAATATTATAGGAGAGTTTGTTTGATATAAGAAAGTGAACATAAAGGGTCAATAAAATGAAGGCCATCAACAACTTTGCTATACCAGTAGTAGCAAACATCTTCAACATTATCAGATGGACGTTGAATGACATAAAAAAGATTGGACAACAAGACCAGAAATATGCTTACCCAAATGAGGATGCACTACCCAAAATCAGATGTTGATCCACGAAAAGACGTTTGGGATGCCGATGTCTCATCCAACTTGAACTAACTCTAAAAACTACAACAATCGGACTGGAATTATGCCTCATAAAAACCAATGACCCTCCCCTACAATTAGTAAAACACCAGATCCACTCCATCAACAAGAAGCTTCACTCTTCAAGAAATAGCTTAATATTCCTGAAACCCTACCATCAAAAAAATGAAGCGTATGCTATCTACGCCAAACGATTAAAACAGAAAACAAAACAACTTGGCTAAATGAAATTAAAAAAAAAATGGGAGGACAAGGCGAGGCATGGAAAATGCATAAAAAGAACGAAAAAGAAATGTGGACTAACAGAAATAATATTAGTGGATGAGGAGCACCGGGTTGAAAGGTGAGACAGAAGACCTAATTATTTCAGATCAGGACCACGCAAACAGATCCTATCACTATCACATAATTGAGGATTGAACTAACCCGAAAAGAAGGATCTGTGGCAAATATGATGAAACTGTAGACCATATTATCTCAGGATGTCTGGAACTAGCAAAAAATGAATATATCCACAGCGCTTAAAAGATAGGAACATATCGTCACTCGAAGATATGTAAGAAGCACAAAACAACTGGAAGATGGTATGAGCACAAAACAGACACAGTTACCTAAAATAACGATGTCAATATCCACTGGGACATGCCAATTCAAACAGACAGGGAAATAAAAGCAAACAGATTTGATATCCTATCATAAAAGAAAAGAAATTCAGGAAGTATATGCCTATAGATGTAGCAGTACCATCAGCGACAACGACATCCATGAAAATTATCAAGAAATTGTCCCAATAAAAGGGCCTGGAGTTCGAGATTAACAGGATATGAAGAATGAAGACTGAGACAGTAACAATAGTAATCGGGGCTCTGGGCCGCCTGAGAAAAGGAGTGGACTAACAATGTCCCACGTAACATGAACATACAAGTTGCCTAGAAGATCGACCTACTAGGAACAACCTATATACTAAGAAAGATGCAATCAATTAAATGACAATTCTATTAATAGGTCTAAGGACCATACTTTGGACCCGGGTCTACTAGATATAAAGAAGGAAACATAACATACACAGATAATAATAATAATAATAATAATAATAATAATAATAATAATAATAATAATAATAAACAAAAACAACAACCTATTTTATAATGTCCCGGTTTCTGTTTTTTGTTGTTATTGCTTGTGAGGACAATATGGTTAAATACTATATTTCGAAGTTTGCAAATTAATAAGAAATGTTTAGTCTGCTCACCCCGACACACACATACTAAAATTGACAACAACCGTGAAAGGAAAACGACCATGTAGATGACAACCCATTTAAACCCGCTATAAATACTGAATTGGAATAATAAGGCGATTATTTTGGCGTGAAAACAATAGTTTTAAATATTTAATAAGTTTAGTGTATACTTCTTTAAGGAGAATCTCCAATTTAAGACAATAAGTATGTGAGTATTCAATAATAAAACCTCGTATCAACGGGAATGTTGCGGTGGGTGCTGAATATTTGAAGCAAAAATTATGATGATAATAAAACAAGCAAAGTGCGTGGTAGGATTTTGAGGGTGCTGAATAACAGTCAATTACAAGGCGTACGCACAAACCAAGTTTCCATCGACACCGCTACACACACATATGCATATATATATATATATATATATATATATATATATATATATATATATATATATATATAGATAGATAGATAGATAGATAGATAGTTTATGTCAAATGTGTGATCCGAATAAAATGTGAATACTTTAAGGCAAATAAAATTTTGCTTGGACGAGAAGCTCTCCGTAGCCGAGCGGACAAGTTACTCCGGATAAGACGAAGATTTATCCTTTAAAGGTGGACGCGTTTTCGAATTCTCCCGACAAAAGGACCTGTCGACAAAGAGTGCCATATATATATATATATATATATATATATGTATATATATATATATATATATATATATATATATATATATATATATATATATATATACACACACACACACACACATACACACACACACACATATATATATATATATATATATATATATATGTGTGTGTGTGGGTGTATATATATATGTATATATATATATATATAAATATATATATATATATATATATATATATATATATATGTGTGTATGTGTGTGTGTGTGGTGAGTTAGCGATGATTTTCAAGCGAAGTCCTACTCGAACTGATATTGCACAAGGCTGCCTTAAATGTTAGGTATGCATATACTTAGAAAAATTCTAATGGGGGGCGGGGGAAGAATTTATGTGGTGATTGATAGAGAGCAGTTTTGTTTTTGAAGTGTTAAAGTTAACCAGCCAATTCCTGCTCCAGTTCACAACCGATTGTTAGTTTTGTCAGGTTAGTATTGTCAGTGACACTAGATTTTTTTTTAGGTAGGGGTAAATTGTAGTATCGTCCGCGTAGATGCCTACTTGTGAATCTATGATGTCAGGAAAATCGTTGATGAAGATAAGGGACGGAGCAGAGCCTAGGGTGGAGCCTTGAGGAACGCCTGCGTTCGTGGGATAGGAGAAGAATCCGTTGAGAACGAACTTTAATTCACGGTTTTACAGGAATGGTTGTATTAGGTCAAACAATCGACCGGTAATACTGTATCCCTGAAGCTTGCGAAGAAGCCCGAAATGCCAAACCCTATCAAACGCCTTGGAGATATCTAGAACCACGGGACGAGCTTCTCCGTTATTTTGAAGAGCTTGGTAGACAATTTCATTGATGGCCGTAAGCACATCAGCTGTAGATCGAGCAAAGTGGAAACCATATTGCTTGTCTGAGAGCAGATCATGGGATGTAAGGTGGTTAACCACTTCGGCTTTGATTAAAGATTCGAAGAGGGGTAGGGGACTGATAGGGCGGTAATTATGAGGGTCAGAGGGGTCGTCAGTGTTGTTAAAAACAGGAACAATCCATGCGGTCTTCCATCAGTCTCGAAAACAAGATTCCTTGAGGCATTAGTTATATAATTTGGAGAGGGCGGGCGCCAGTTCAAGGGCAACTTTCTTCAATACAATGGCAGGTATTCCATCTCCACCACTAGTCTTGTGGGGGTCTAAATTAGAGATAATGCCCACTACCAATTACGGGGTTATGTGAAACCCGCTCAATACAGCCTCAGTTCTAAGAGGGAAATCGGGTATGTGTACACCGGAAGAGTCGAATGTTGAAATGAATGAAAATTTCCGAGCAAAGCATTCAGCCTTGTCGTCAGAGGAGGTCAGGATCTCAAACTGGTTGAACAAAGACGGTATAGAGGTTTTGCTATTGTTATGTACACTCTTGAAGAGACACCAATAATCCTTGGAGCCGAATTTGCGAGATGTAATACGTTCCTTCATTCGAGCAGCAAATTGTGACTTAACTTCTTTGAGGACACGCTTACACACGTTACGGGCTGAGGCAAAGAGAAGTCTATTGCAGCTGGACATGTCGCTACGATATAGGTGGAAGAATTGGTTCATATGTGCAATGGCAGCTGAGCAAGCAGCGGCGAACCAACGGGAGGAGCGCGATTTGACCTTATATTTCCTTGAGGGGATGAAAGCGTCGATTCCGGCTTTAACCCAGGAGGAGACCTCAGAAGCACATTCTTGAACGGAAACGTAAAGATAACATCCCAGGAGACATCGCGAAGGAAATCACGGAACGAGTCCCAGTGTGCTCGTTGATAGCAGAAAGAGGTTCTAGTGGTAGGAGGTTCTTTGCAGGGGTGGAGTTGAAGGAGATGTTGACAGACACTACAGCATGATCGGAGTTACCTAGAGAGCAGAGCTGTGTGGCGCTACAAGACTCGGGGATGGAGGTAAAATATAGATCGAGAAGATAGGCCTTACCCTTCCGGTTGTAATCAAAACGTATGGGGACGTCAACTATCTGCGTGAGGGATTGAGAAACTGAAAAATGCCTACAAGGTTAGTAGTAGCATTCTTAAGCCACTTAGTATGATGGGTGTTAAAATCGCCAAACACTAATTTCTGAGCAAACGGAGAGAGAGAGAGAGAGAGAGGGGGGGAGGGAGTGAGGAGAGAGAGAGAGAGAGGGGGAGGGAGTGAGGAGAGAGAGAAAGAGAGAGAGCTTTGTCTATGCTGTCAGAAATACTATCGATTATTCCACTGTCTTCAGAGCCTGGAGAGCGATAAAGGAAGAAGAGATAGCCGGAGACACATGTACGAATAGTCTGGCGATTCGAGAGACAACTCTCTAGCCAGTGGAAGATGGTCCTTGACGTAAACTCCAAGGTCATGCATGTGGGTTTGAGAGTCTTTTCTAACGAGAGGAAGGTAGCCGAGAATCGAGAGATCAGAGCAGGGGATAGACAAGTCAAGGTTGCTCTCACATAGAGCCAGTATATCCGAGCAGTTTGCAGTGAGGAATGATTCCACACTGCAGAAATTGGTTCTAATGCCATGGATGTTGGAGAATGAAATGTTAAAGGCTTTAGGTGATTTTTGAAAGGCTGGTTTAGGTTTACTTTTTCGATCTTTGTAAGTCATCATGTGGAATTATGGTTGGAAGATGAGAAGGCCCGAAGTAAAAGAGGCAGACGGTTATCGACCGTGGCGTCGGCAGAGAGAAGTTGGCACAGCCTGCATCATAATGTGGCCTCAGGGTTGCCCACCGGAGGTGACTGTAGGGACACCTATCCATGCGCGACAGGGCACTACAGACTCCCCGATATTATACAACTGTTGATGAGAGTGGCCGCTCAAGACGCTTCGCAAGAGTTAGGGCTCCTAACTACCAGTCGGAAACAGCAACCAGGTAACTGTCAACCATGTACCCTCAGAATGAAGAGGTAATGCCACAGACTGCACACATCTCGGGAGAAACACAGCAGCACTAGTACAGAGGCCAGAGAGAGAGAGAGAGAATTCAGGAAACCCCTTCCTAAACAAGAAACAATGTGTGAGCCTCTACTCTTGTCGAATAGAAGGGAGAGCCGTAGTGACCGGGCGGTAGGAAAGCCTACCTACTCCTATTACCTATAACAAATACAACAACAACATGGACAAAAAGAAAAGAGGTGGGGGTAGTTGACAAATTGTCCAGGGATGACACTAGGAGATAGGATAGATGTACTGAGGGATAGGAATGGTATTTTAGGCATAAAAACCTACTTACATATGGCAGCAAGTGTTCGTATTCGTCCGCTTCCATTCTCATCGTCACTTAGTGAAAGTTCAGGCTGGCTTTATCACCAAGATCTTTGTTTCAATGAACGCAGAGCTGGTGGGAGAGGGGCATTCTCGCCACGACCAACAATGGGCTTGGAGTACTGGTCTATTTTATCTAGCAAAATATTCGGCCCACAAGAACAGAAGAATTCCGACAACGTACGTTCACACGCTGTCCAAGGCATTTTTTTTGTGTTGAGTCTTGACTCATTGTTGAATCTCGACTAATGCATGGAATAATAATGCAAGACAAAATGTACTTAGAACAAGAATGTATTATAACAAGAAAGTGTACACAATATTTACATATAGTATTTCTGTATATTTCTGGGAAGACGTTCCTGGAGAATGTGTTGACTAAGTCGCAGTCGGGCAGAGTCTCTAGCTGGATCTCTGTATTCGCCCCTCCGTCTTCCGGTACCAACCATTATTTATATAGTCGGTAGTCACCTATGCAGATTAGGTGGATCCTACCACAACATTTTGGAAGAGTTATTTCCAACTTAAAGAACTTACAGTGTTACAAATTAGGTTAGAATAATTAGAACACAAATAAATATGTTAGATTAATCAAACAGACAGAAGGAATAAAAACACCAAATAAAACAGAATATTTAGGTTGGCAAATACAGAGAGAGAGAGACAGAGATAGAGACAGAGACAGAAGAAGAATGATAGTCAATGCTTCTTAAAACATGTGGATATAATAAGCTGGTTAAAGTAATTCAAGATATAAACAAACAACTAATATACTAATATTGTAATAAAATGATTATTATTTTTTGTATATTAGAACGCCTTCTGACCAATTTTAAGCATGGCGAGAAAGATCTGTATCATTTATTTCTCAACAAAATGACAAATTTAAGAGGAAGTGGGACACTTGAATACAAGAGACAAGGTGCTTTGTTTAATTTTTTTTCGATTTTGTATACAATTTCTCATATTATATAATATTTGTTTTCTTTTCAGATGATAAATTATATAAAAAATAACTGTTCGATTGTTCTTTTAATCCGAGCGCTTTCCTCTATACATTTAGTCATTTTCAAGGATGCAATATATTAACTGTTTACAAAAAATTGTTTGTTGTACGTATGAATTTATATAATGTTTTCATTTTCAAAAGATGGTCAAGATAATGTTTCCATGTTTATAGTTGATATTATTGAGTGTTGTTTTTTTTTGTTTTTATTATTGAGGCTTCCATTATTTATAACCTTTTTATGCATGTAGACGATGCTATTATATTTGTGTTGTCAACAAGTATGTTACGAATAGGGAAGAAGGATTTCTGCCTAAATACACAAGTATATATATATATATATATATATATATATATATATATATATATATATATATATATATATATATGTAACGCATCGCTATTCAGTTATGAATTGAGCGGTGTTGGCTACTGATTTGGCGTTTGTATACATCACGTATAATAATACGTTAGAAGATACCTTTTCTCTGCCATGTTCTTATAGCTCTCGGGTAGATTCCCTGATTTATGCCAAATTAAGGAGAATAAAGTTTTCCTTGAATTTAAATCAATCTAAATGTAAATTATCTGCCCTTCGTCAATATTTTGTCTTCTAGCGATTTATTTGCTTCCAATACCTCATTAAGAACTGCAGCCATTTTAGAGAGAACGACTTGGTGATTTGCTAATAAGTCGATTCGAATACAAACCAGTCAAAAAGGTTCAGTGTTTATGGACGGAAATTTTAGCACCAGCAATTCAAATAGGTCATTTGAGATAAATGTCAAATATGCGCAGAAAGTGTAGTTTTCTTAGAAGATTTCTCAACAAACTAAACGTGAAGCTCATTACTTGTGACGACGAACCAGATTGGACACCCCGTACGTGTGCACGTCTGTTCAAAGTCAGGTTCACTTAATAACTAACATGCTCCTGAGAATATTTCAAAAATGAAATGAACGTATAGAAAAATGGCTTTAGTTTAATCTGGTAATGAGTTCAAAAACCTTTTCGGTGCCACGCTACAAATAAATTCTTAGAAAGATAGGAATGAGTTCGGTTCTTACTAAGTGAGTTAAACGAGTGCGAGAACAGATGTAAGCCATCAAAATATCAATTCTCAAACGCAGTATGGTTGAGCAGTAATTGGCATGTTAATTCTCAGCACTTGTAATATTGTTACAAATTTGGTTCCCAGCTTGAAACAATCGGGTGTCTAGACATACAATGATGAGCAGTGATACAGCGAAACAGGCTTCTTTGTGGTTGGCTATCTATCTATCTATCTATCTATATATATATATATATATATATATATATATATATATATATATATATATATATATATATATATATATATTGAATTGGACAGAGTCCGACAATTTATTTAAAGACATTTTTGATATGTTTAACGTTCTTTTTATAGATACAAGTGTTTTAGTAAATGCTCTGTTTATAATAAACAGTATTAAATAACATTTATCGGCTGAATGCAGGATACAGGTTCGATTCCTGTCGGAGAACGAAAATTTTCTATGAAAATTTCTCGGACATTCAGGTCGGTAAATGTTATTTAATACTGTTTATTATAAACAGAGCATTTACTTAAATACTTGTATCTATAAAAAGAACGTTAATCATGTAATTCATATATATATATATATATATATATATATATATATATATATATATATATATATATATATATATATATATATATATGCCCAAGTGTCTTTATCGGTCTCTATGTCTATGGTAACTTGAATGCACCTTCATTGTATATGTAAGTTTCTTTTTGTTTTTTTTAAAGGGCCGTGGAGATATTTCCTGTGTCGTCACTTTTTTTCTGTGTATAAATCTGAATCTATCTGAGTGCTTATGTATTATAATCTGATTGTGTATGTATTGTCTTTTGCAAGATGCCATTCTCCCCTGCCTATGCTTAGAATTCAGATGTATGCATGTTGTCATGAAGTTAAGAGCAGTCGATCTTAACGTTTATTTCAACTTAATTTCAATAAAAACAAAATAAATAGAATAACATGTATTTTTTCCTCAGCAATTTTATAATTTTAAACTTAATAGAGATTAAATCTAGATTTTAAAATGGGTATTTTTTAATTTTTAATTTCAAATTTTATCGTATAATTTAATATTTATTAGTTAGAATAAACTCTGTTTTAGTATAACCCTAACTTTAAAACATTAAATTATTATAACCTTAGTTCGTTGACAAGTTTTTTGAATTCTCGTATACTTATATTTTGATTGGTCATTCCTGCTTATGTAACAGCGTTTCCCCTTGCGAGGGGTGGTTAATTAATTTGAACTTTTTAAAACACTTTATTCTACATTCAACATAATCACTTCATAAGACACCAAAGGTGTTGAAACAAAATTACAATTTTTGTAATGATTTTATAACATATTTATGTTATATTTTTTAAATAAATAGTCTTACACACACACACACACACACACACACACACACACACACACACACACACACACACACACACACACATATATATATATATATATATATATATATATATATATATATGCATCAACTTAAGTAATTTGGTATATGAATTTAATTGCCAGTACGCTGCTGGTTATGTGGGGGTACAGCCTTGCATTTGGAAACAAGAATTAATCAACATGTACCTTCTTAAATAAGACTTGGGAAAATAGATAACATATATTATCTTCCCTCTACAAATATGGAATCGGCTATTGCTCAACACCTAGTAGAGAATATAGCCTGTGCTAAGTCGTATACGAAAGAGTGGTTCCAAATTATTCACATAGCTAGTTCCAACAATCATTTGAAGATTTTGGAATCAATTTGTATAGGATTACAGAAACCTTCTCTTTGCCGGCAGAAGGGTTTTGTGAAGACCCTTAATTTGTTGGGGGATACTTTAATTTAACTGTCCCTCGCTAATTATTTACACGCAATTTCCCCTCCCCTCGTTATAAGTATATATACTTATACGTTATTGATTTTAGCGTGTTTCCCCCCCACACCAAACCTTTTTTGCTCTTCATTTTTGTTGCCGTTCTTTTCGTTTAATTTATCAATTTTTCCAACGAGTTTCTCCTGATGAGATGTTGGACGAAAAGGCCTTAGGGACTATTACCATTAATCATTAATCATTTCCTTGTTTTTAAACAGTATATATATATATATATATATATATATATATTTATATATATATATATATATATATATATATATATATATATATATATATATATATAACGTTAATAGAAGAAGACAGGTTACAGTGAGATAAAGAACATGAGAAGATTGATAAGTAGGAGAATTGTGGAAAGGTTAAAAACGTAACATTTTTCAAAGCAACAGGAAATTGTATTTATCAAGGAAGCAAGAAATCGGAAGGCAATTTCAAAGGTGGGAACTTCGAACCCAAAAAAACTGTTAGATTAGAAATGACGGGTGCATCTAGCTAATTTAACAATAAAACGATGACACATAATTGCAAATCGATGAAAACGCTTTAGTTTATGTAGTCTTAATGAAACACCCTTTATATATATATATATATATATATATATATATATATATATATATATATATATATATATATATATATATAGTGTCTATGTTACCCGAAAAATTATAGTCTCTTTGAAGAAAATGTGCTTGTCAGTTTTATATTTCATGCTATGTTTTCCCAGACGGTCCCAGATGCTATAAAGACACCATGTCTTTCTGAGAGTTCAGGCCGTTCAACGAAAGACACGATACAAACCTGACGCAAGGGTCAGTCGGAATCACTATGAGCAGAATGAATTGCAATAAATGCGCTAATCGTAGTAGGCTTAGAACTTAGCCTCTGTACCACTGATAGTAGAAGATCTGTATATTAACACGGAAACTGTCCGGCAGATTTTAACAGAGGAATTGGCTACCAGTAGATTGACACATGAAGAGTTTTTGGCTAAGAAATCCATTACAAAAGTGGATTCATTAGAATTAGCAACCCCTGTGATTTTCGGCTTTTACCAAAATTGAAAAATGCCCTGAAAGGACTGATATTTACCTGACATCTATCCAAACCTGTCTACAATACAGAAATGTATTCCGGAAAACGAATTTCAATTCTGTTTCTCTCGATGACAAGAATTCCACGAATTGCTTTTCAATAACACGTCTCACTGAGTTGCTTATCTTCGCAAGGGAAGAATATGGAAGATGACAGCAACCAATAAATGCCAGGTAAGCAGAATGTGCTTTCATAGATACCGTCCAGGAATTAGATTGTTACTCCATGTTTGACCTGTTAAAATATGGGAATTTTTCAATGAAGCCTGCGTCGCTACCGAATGAGACACAAGGTCGAAGTTAAAGTGGGTTTACCGACAATGGCACTTTTTCCTTTTGGGGTCTCAACAGTAGCTGCGAATGAAATCCAGTTCCCTCCAGTAGGAGAAGTAATTCCTGGTCTCTCTCTCTCTCTCTCTCTCTCTCTCTCTATGTGTGCGTGTGTGTGTGTGTGTAGTGGGGGGATCTTGAGCTAATATTATTTTCAAGTTTTCCGGCAGAAAAATTCATATATGATGAAGGGAATATAAACATCATTTTAAAGGTAGTTCGATCAAGAAAAAAAAACAACAATTTTCTATATTTTATATTAAATAATGTCCACCGGTAAAATTACAGCTGGTCGTGTGATCGTACCAAAATTTTAAGCAAGAGACAGATAATTATTTTTCCTGTGACAGTTTTTTTTTTTTACACACGAGAGGCCGTTTTCAAGATTCATCATCGAACAGACATTAAAACATCGAAGTGTTTGATTTGAAATTGTTATAATAGCATATAAACATGTCATTATTAAACCATATACATAAACACAAAGACACGGATATACATACATACATACATACATACATACATACATACATATATATATATATATATATATATATATATATATATATATATATATATATATATATATTCCATAACTACAAAGGATAAATTAAAAAATTTCAAATAAATACAGTGTGCGTTCGCACGTGTTTTTCAAAAATGACCATCATAATGGAATTCGGATTTTTCTGGTGTCGCAATAAATCTGTCTTTGAAATCTAAACCTGAAGATGATCTCGTAAGAGAGCCAAAGTAATTGGATTCAAAATAACTGCAGCGCCTTCCTTAATGAATTTCATCTTAACATCAAGAAACCGCTGAGAGAACTGGAATTCTTCAGTAAATAGACACAAGTATGCCTGTATTATTCAATGAAATGTTTGAATGAAGATATGATGCCTAAATACACATTATACACACAGATATATATAAAGAATTTCTCAGTGTTAACCTGTAGAAAAAGACAATATTTCTGAATGTAAAATACAATAGGATCACTGTCATATTAGCCAACGCGTTTCGTCCAATGTAGACATTTTCAAGGAAAAAACGAAATGAATTTATTAAAACAAAGTAACTAATAATAACAAAACAAAATGTCCTTAGCAACTGCAAGAGTTTAGAAAATATAATGGAATAAATAACGGTAATTTGTTTTAATAAATTCATTTCGTTTTTGCCTTGAAAAAGTCCACATTGGACAAAACGCCTTGGCTAATATTACAGTTTTTCTATTGTCTTTTACATTAACAGATACATACATATATATATATATATATATATATATATATATATATATATATATATATATATATACACATAAAGACATTTTTATGTTTAACATTCTTTTTATAGATACAAATATTTAAGTAAATACTCTGTTTATAATAAACAGTATTAAATAATATTTACCGGCCTGAATGTCCAAGAAATTTTCATAGAAAATATTCCTCCTCCGATAGGATTCGAGCCTGTATCCTATACGGAACCGTCATATAGCCTGACGTTCCATTTTACCGATTCGGCCACAGAGGATCGTTCGGTAGGCAAATCAGTAAAAAGCACGTCAGGTTACAGAGAACTTCAGTAGAGTTCCACCACGGAATATGTGAGCGAGCGGCGCTATATTGAGTCTGATTTGCTACCTCTTCGTCACCGAGGTCCCTTGGAACACTTGGTATGACGTTTGCTTGATAACTTAACTGCCAGGGTTTAAATTCTCGGTAGTGGATGATATATATATATATATATATATATATATATATATATATATATATATATATATATATATATATATATATATATGTTTGTATCAAATCTAACTCTGAAAGTTAAGACACGCCTTGCCGCGAACACCACGAGGAGCCACCCCCATTCCCTTTCTATTCCATTAGTGAAAATTAAGTTCCACTCGAACAGCTTCCTCCCATGCAACGCTACTTTGTTGAACCAACTTCCACAGGAATCCTTTCAAAACCACTAAAATCTTAACCTGTTCGACCTTGGCTCAACCGTTATTTTCCCCAGATATGTTCATAAAATTAAGATCTTATCTTTTAATCTCACTGTTTACACCACTCCATCAATAACCGTCAGTCTCATATGTCACTTGGGCCTGGCATAAAGTGAACATTATTAAAATATTTATATACATTGGTTTGCAGATTGTAGAAAATATTAGTATTACCATATATTTTTTTTTAACACTATATTTCTATATGCATGTGATGATTAGAACGTTTGCTTTCCGATCTAGGGACTCCGGTTCGAATCTCATCATGGTCGATATGTCAGGCACATGACTTCTTGATCTTATCGGTCAGCGGAGGTGATCCCAGCGCACGGTACCTTTGCAAAGTGGCTTAAAACTATATCACGGACTGACCGAATCATTTACAGTGTAAACTATGTAAGACGAAACTGTTTGGGAACCGTCAATGGTCCCGTTAGCACGAAGTCTCAAGTCAACATGACCGAGGTTTTCAATGTACTGTCGTTGTTAAAACCTGCCTATATGAGAGATTATGCGGTCTCTTCCAGAAGCTGCAAATAATGCGAGCCGAGCATAAATGTGCTATAAACCACATTTGCACACTGCCGTTGTTGGTCACAAACAAATATGCTCGTGCAGGTGTCTGCAACAAGGAATAGTCACCCCCGTCCCTCTTAACAGATACGTGTGCACTGAAAACGGAAGTAGCCAGACATTATATATAATATTCACATTTGCAGAAAACCTATATAATTTCAACCTGTTATCATTTACATAAATACAAACATTTTCAAACCTGATTACACAAATAAACACACACACATAAATACATACATACATACATATATACATATATATATGTTTCTGTGTGTGTGTATATATATATATATATATATATATATATATATATATATATATATATATATATATATATATTTGTGTTTGGTAATATTTTTGGCCCGATTTATATATATATAACATTTCTAAACACGAATTGCCTGAGGGTTACTTCTCCGTGACACACTGCAAGAGAGATAATCAGTGTCGCCGATAATCTCACGTTTGCACGCAAGTAAGTCGAATGAACTTGTTTCTAGAAGAGAGGAGTAATATCGATCCGACATAAGTTTTACCTTGTCTACTTTTCATTTCGATTCTGTGGGCCTATTTCCCTCAATTCTTCGAATCAGCTAAAGAGACTCTCAATTGAAAAAAAAAAAACATTCCCAAGATAATAACGCCCAGACATAGAAGGCTATATATCCCCGGTATATATCGATATGTGTTAGCAGACTGTGATCGTCAGTGTAGATGTTACGTCTATTGAAATATCGTCTGAGAGATAAAAAGAAAAACTCTGTCGTAAATTAAAATACCATCCGTTACGACCCTCCCCAATTTCATATCTTTCAATATTTTATTTATGATTATCTTTCGTTTAAAAGTTTTAATTATTTCTGTACAAATAGATATAAGTTTTAAATCAGAGGAAAATCCCTATAAATTGAAATTCGAAATACATTGGTGAAAAAAAAAAGAAAAAAAGAAGGAAAAAACACTGACCAGCTCTCGTTCCTCACCCTACTGAGCGCAATCGGCGAAATAAAATTTATGTACACCAGAGACGAAAGAGTATGGAATTTGATTTCTACACCGAAGATACCAAATGTAGATATATTAACAATACTATATATATATATATATATATATATATATATATATTTATATATATATTGTTATGGTCTAGGTTAGGACTAAGGAAGGACAACACGAACACAAGAGTAGAAATAACGAAGATATATTACACGGAATAATAATACAAGATGTGGAAGATGTTAGTATGACTGTCAGTCTGGTTCGGAGTGAACTACTATCGGCTCGACTCGATTTAGTCTCTCTGTCTCTCTTCAGAGGCGTAGTATACATAGTGTTAGGAAGAGTTCATTCTGTATTTATAGGTAAGGATCCATAACACCCCCTCCCAAGCTTTTAACTCGCAGGAGTCTTGAATATTTTTTCCTCTTCGGATTAATCACCAAAGGCTCTGTAAATTTTCTTTTTCTGCTTGATTTCCGCGGTAATGAAATTGCTTGAGGCCCACTACTACTACTCACACCTGACAATGGTTAATTATAATTACACAGAAGGAAAAAATTAATTCCTTTAAATAATATGTGGAATGACGTGCTATACCAGATGCTTCCATTGTATCTAAATGGTATAGCACGTCACGTTATATGAGGGTTCCGTGTAGGATACATGATCGATTCCTGTCGGAGGACACATATTTTCTATGAAATTTCTCGGTCATTCAGACCGATAACTATTGTTAATACTGTTTATAATAAACATAGCATTTACTTAATTATTTGTATCTATAAAAATAACGTATAAGCAAAAATATATCCAATCTTCACACTTAGTTCATTTCATAATATATATATATATATATATATATATATATATATATATATATATATATATATATATATATATAGTTTTTCATTCTAACCTTTGAACAGTGTCGTTCGTTGTGATTCTCAAACCTTAATTAATTACTCACAATTTGATATATTTATTCGAGTATACTAAATTGCTGAAACGTCTTATACGAACCGAATTATTTGTAAACACAGACAGTATTATATACGAACCGAATTCTTTGTCAACACAGACAGTTGTATAAAAACCGCTTCGACTGACGCATTGGCTACTTCCTAGCATGTTGCTACAAGAAAATTACACACATACAAAAATCAACGTAAAAGGGTTACACACATATTCTCAAATATAGACGTATTCTGTTTTTATTCATAGAACACCATTGATTCGGTTCTAATGTAAAGAAGATAAACAAAAATATTTTCGTGTTATTTCGCAAAGAATCTTTGTAATTCATATCTTTCAATTTGAAAGAAAACTAATACTCTATAACATAATTCTATTCAAATTTTTAGGGCCGTGTGAAAGATAATTTATTTCTTTATTTATCCACGCATGCGCAAAAAACGTCTCGATTTTTTAAATAGTGTATATTTCGTCTAAAAACTGTGTATTCTACTCAGATACGAGTATCCACTAAAAATAATGTTAAACGTAACAGAAATATGCCGGATTACAAATAAAAACCGTTAGTGTATATATATATATATATATATATATATATATATATATGAAATAAAAACAGTTTGCTTTAAGGTTCCATATAATAAATTATTTCACCACAGCCCTTTTAAAGGACAGTGGATCATCGGATTTATTTCCAAATCTTGAAATGAAAAAATGAAAATAAATTTACACATTTATGACGGGCAATAATAAGGAAACTCACGAAGTGGGGGCAGTGTAGGGGGGTAGAGAGACAGCATTGAGTTAGATGTAACATTTCTATTGTTTCAAATTTAAATTTTCGCTGAAATCTAGACATTGACACTTTAAATCTGTTAACGGAAGTTATATCTTGATTAGGAAGTGGGATGGACAAAGAAGTATATAAAGAGAAAAGAAAAAAGAAAAAAAAGAAAAAGAGAGAAAAAAAGAGAAAGAAGTTGTAAAAAGTGTCATTAACTTCTATTGGAATAGTCGTTGTTTTTTTTCTTTACTTTGAGATTTCGTAAATTTTTCAGTTTAAACAGTCTAAGCCATTTAATTATATGTTACAGTTTTTTAAAAAACCTTATATATATATATATATATATATATATATATATATATATATATATATATATATATATATATATATCACAGTGGGATTTTTTCCTTTGACATGTTTCGTCATTTAGGACTTCATAGGACTACACAAACGCACGGACAAGGGATGCTGGAAATTTTTAATTTTAGTTCACTTTTTAGATAATTTTCTTTTTATTTGCATCAATTTTGTTACTAAATATCCCACATTGTAATTAGACAAGTACTGCTTGCAATGGTGAATTAGGGTAAAATCCAGAGCGAAAATTTATTGTATACGACCTTGCGATCAAGGCACCCTCTAGTAATATTCATTGCAGTGAATAGTTTTCTCCTTTGATCAGAGTAGCATTTTTATGTCAGAATCGTGGTCAGTCATGTTACAGTCTGCAACCAACGCATTGTTTTGTAAAATGTCATTTGTGCGTGCATATAATCTTTTATCTTTTATTAGATTCCTTGACGTTTTTGCGATGCATTCTTTGTGACAATTATTACAGGCGATCGAATAAATTCCTCCTTCAGGTTTTATTTTGTAGTTTTGTTTAGTATTGACCAAGTCTTTTATTGTTTTAAATGTAGTAGTATCAGATTTTTTGTAGAGTTTCGATAGATTCTTTCCAATTGTAGATGTGATAGAGTTAGTTGGTAGGACAATATATTTTGTTTGTCAGGAGGGGCCGTGTTTTTTTTTTTATTTTGGATTCTTGTATGAGCCACTTGTTTCGTGTAGTCCGATGCAAACGTAAAGGACGATATGCGTCACTGGAAACGTTTTTTACCACTTTTTCATAGTTCGTGATATACAAAAATATATAGCTACATTTCACCCCCCCACACACACGCACACAAACACACACACACACACACATATATATGTGTGTGTGTGTATTAAGCAGCGTTACTTCATTGAAGCATATTTCATTGAATAATATATACAAATTATGTCTATTTTTATTATAATCATTTTCCAGTTGTCTAATTAGCTTCTTTAAGTCAAGTTAAAATTCATCAAGGAAGGCGACATAGTTTTTGATAACCCAAGTACTTTCGATCTCCTCTGGGATATCATCGGGTTGAATTACGAAGAATAACTTCATGTAACCGTGATTTTGTTGTATACACTCATGCGCGCACTTTGTAATCGTTATTTCATTTTTTTATAATGTATCCATTATAGCTACGATTTATTTTTTGCAAACAGGCGTTCACAATGTAAGGGAGCTAACCAGAGATAATAAAAACGCAACATGACGTTAAACGTTAGTCAAATGAATATTAAAAAATTGCTACTACACTCGTAATAAATTATGTTTAGTGTTGGTTAGTTGCTTTAGTTAAAGAGGACTTCGTGAATTTCAAGTTTTTCATTTATTATTTTTCATGGCATAGTATATTGCTATTGCCAACAAGCATATAGTAATTAGCTAAGCTCCACTTATTGTAGGTATATATATATATGTCCAACGGCACTTAACATTTTTTATTTTTATTTTAATAAAATTTCAGTGTTCAGTAAATTCTCTATCCGTAAAAGCCAGCTTTTATATCATATTTTGTAGTTCAATCTCCCTCCACCCGAATCGGAGGAGCTTTTACTCGACCCTGAAGACCTTATCACGCATCTGTGAGATCTTGCTCGCCCAGTTTCCGGGAATCACTTAAGTAATGTTTCTTCTTAATTCGACCCACGTCATTAACCCGACTCTTTTGTTTCTCTATTGCCAAAATCAAATAATTATTTCACAATCATTTCATCTTTCTCTTTCGTCTCATCCTATACATCCGCTACGATATCAAACCGATTCTTCCATTGTTGAATACAATAGATAATTTGATAATGTTCCGACTCGTACAATTAGCTTTCCTCTCTTCGTTTGATGATGTAAAATCGTTCGACATTTAATCCGAATTAAATGCTAAACATCGCTTACCATCTGGCAAACTAATTTTCCCTAAACGATGAATTAAATTCGCTTCATGTATTATTTAACATTTGTTGTATTATATACGTATAAACAATTCGCGTTTTCACCCTCACCAACATTATTCATACAGATATATAACAACAATGGTGAACTCCAAATTTTGAAAAAAATACCGAACTCATATGTTGCCAGCTATACGTTTTTGAAACAATGATGTTGCCAGCTATACGCTTTTGAAACAATGATGTTGCCAGCTATACGTTTTTGAAACAATGATGTTGCCAGCTATACGCTTTTGAAACAATGATGTTGCCAGCTATACGTTTTTGAAACAATGATGTTGCCAGCTATACGCTTTTGAAACAATGATGTTGCCAGCTATACGCTTTTGAAACAATGATGTTGCCAGCTATACGATTTTGAAACAATGATGTTGCCAGCTATACGTTTTTGAAACAATGATGTTTCCAGCTATACGTTTTTGATATATCTAGTAAATACTGGATCTGGCATTAAATAACCCATAGTAGTTGATATGCCATAAAACCCCAAACAAACAAACAAACAAACAAACGACCTCATAATTACGGTTTGGGCTTTTTCAAATAGATATGTGATTGAAAATATTAGCTTTAGGAAAAGTCGATATTTTTTTACGTGTATTTGTGCCCCCGAATTTATTACTGGGTAAATGACATTTTACCGACTATTTGCGAGTGACAAAGAATCGTGAAAACTATTGGGAGAAACTTCCCAGCTCGAACTTTTTGCAGAGCATGCATTTCCGCATACATTTTGTTGCAGGAAATCTCCAATTTCCGCTAATTGTTTATCCATCTTTTTTTATTGTAAGACTTTTGTCTATCATGTGATCCTGTGAAATATATTGTTTTTTTTAGGAATTATAATTATTCTACAACATCATGGGCGACTGTTTTCACTTATGGATTTTTTCATCTTCATCATTAACCTATACCTTATTTCATTTTACACGCATAATGCTGCAATATGTTTATAAAATCCGGAATCTTATTCCAGACATCTCGCATTCTCTAACTAATTTCCAAACTGACCAAATATTCTATTGGTAAAAAAATTATGATAAAAATAAAGTTTTAGAATGTTTAGTGACTATAGAGAAATAAAAAGATGAAATTTAAATTTGATTTATATATTCCTTTACTATATTGTCTGAACTTGATTCTATCAGAATGATAGACTAAATTGTTTTTAACTTAGACAGAGGATGTAAGCTCATTGCCCTGTTATTTTGTCTCTTTATTTAGTTTAATTCCCCAACGCCCGTGTTGTATTCCCCCGTTCTGGAGGGGGGTATTTTAGTCACTGCCCCAATTAATACAATGTTGTGTCTTCTCTCTCATCTCTTTCTTCTATCGGCAACGTGTTCTTGTGTCCAGTGATGAAAGCGCTCAAGAAAAGGATTTTAAACTTACTACTTTATTAATACGTCGACATCTACATTACTAACTATCGGTTGGGGTCGCAACTGCGACACTATGCAGTTACGAAAGGAACGCCTATGCGTTGTATGACGGTTTAGACTCGACTCCGCAAAAAAAACTTTCCCTGTCATTCCCACGCTGGTTCCGCCAATCAAAATCGTCTTCTTTTGGGTTTGTTCTGCGTCTAGACCTGAAAAGTCAAACTGAGGATGTCACATCAGAAGACGCTTCTCTAGAAAATGATAGTCCGCTGATCTATTATTTAACAGCCAGCAAATTCGATGAGAGAAATAAAAGATGATAAATTGTTGACAGCAGACACAAGAATGGAGACTACAAGAATTTCTCCAGAATGTAACGAAGGAAACGAGTAAAAAGGAATAAACATCAATCGCCAAAACCAAAACAAAATGGACGATTCTGAGTAACCGGAAGAGCACAACATCTAAATTACAATTTCTCGCATAAATTACAACTATCGCACTCCCCGGCCTTTGTTAAAACGCTTCCCAGAATTTGTTTAAATATGGTGTCTCCAATTTGAAATTGGCTTCATACATTTTGTTTACCTATAATATATATATATATTTTTTCCTTTATTCCCGCTTCTTTTACTTATTTTGTTGAGTTTCCTGTAGTTTTTTTCCTGTTTAGAATATCTACATTGTTCAGACTATTATCCTCATCTTTATTGTCATATTCCCGAAGTTTCGGTCATTGTACGCCCCGACCTTATTCAGGTGATATAAGTTGGAATTTCGTCCGAACCCATTATTTCGTCCACCAGGGTAGGTTGTTCTAGTTTCACCTGCCATGCCTTTTCTGGATATCTCAGTTTCAGTCATTTCCTTTTACTAACTGAAGTTTGCAATTTTTTGTTCACCTCTGCTTTTGACACAACTCTTTGGGTCGTCGTAAATTTGACAGTAACGATGAGGACAATTGTTCAAACCATGTAAATAGTGTAAATAGTTACAATACTTCATCTGAGAAATACAAACTGATATTTACTTTATGTCTGCTATCAACACTGCGTCATTTGAATATCTAAAGTTATTTTTTTATGATTTTGACCGCCTATAGAATGCTCAGGAATTCTTCAATGTCTGGTGAGAAGATACATACTTGTCTTGCGACACTTTAAAATAACTGAAATAAATTCCTCTACCGTACCACCTGAACAAAATTCTACCAGAATTTGTATGTTATTGATTATAATTTTTGTGTTATCTTTAAAATAACAATTTGCAAATACATTTACTGCGAATATTAAATTTAGAGTGAAAAAAATATTTAATAACTTCCGTTATATCTCGACGCTTGAATAAAAGTTATTATTATTAAATAACATTTCAGACACGATAAAAGGGAGAAAAATGAAATGAATTTAAAAAAAACAAAACTTCCGACTTTTTAAAACAAATCAACGAAGCTCAGTAAATTGAATGAATTTATATATATATATATATATATATATATATATATATATGTGTGTGTGTATGTGTGTGTGTGTTTATGTGTGTGTGTTTGTGACTGTGTGCGCCCGCGCGTGCGTGTATACATGTTCTTAGATAATGTATCTGAAGAAGAAGCGAAATGAATAAAAAGTGACAAGAGGAAAACAATACTTAGCCGAAGATTTTCCTCCTATTTTTAATTTAATATTCACAGTAAATGTGTTGCCTTGATAAAGCCCCTCATATGGCGCGACGTGTCGACTAAGTATAGTCTTTCCTCTTGTTTCTTTTTGTTGATATATATATATATATATATATATATATATATATATATATATATATATATATATATATATATATATATATATATATAAAATTTAAAATTGGATGTTAGACAAATCGAGATAGATACAGAGGGAAAGATATATTTTATTTCTATATAAATCACTCTATAATACAATTTTACCAAACTTTAAATTGTTAAGTCAGAGAATAGATGAATAAATTGTGTTATATTTTGTGATTTGCTCAGTTGCAAGTTAAATTTTACTCATTTTCCATTTTCTCTTTGTATAACATTTCAGTGATTACCAAAATATTTACTATTTAAGACATAATAAACTTATTCCCGATTAATCGACATTTCACCGAGTTTTCAAATGCTAGTATATTTATTGTCGTTAATTGTATATATATATGTGCTTGTGCTTGTATCTGTTTGTGTATTAATATACAACATAGCTCCAAAAAATAGTGGATAGAAAAAGTGTACCTTTATTTATGTTTATGTATAAGTATATATATATGTATGTATATATGTATACGTGTTTATATTGTTGCGGACCCGATAGCGGTGCAGATCTGGCTTACGAAAATAAGGCCTTGTGCCAGACGCTACACACTACTACCGAATCCACAGACAAAGTAATAAAAAAAAAGGAAAATATAAAGACGTGCTCTTTCCACCGTACAAACGTACAGAGTGAAAAGAAGTAGACAGGCAAAACAACAAAAGGTTAAGAACAAACATACATTTTATTTAAGTTTAACAAGTAATGTCTTCAGTGAAGACCTTCAGTAAATGTACTGGAAAATGTAGTTGAAGAAGAGGCCAAGTAGATTGTCTTCAGTAAGGTACTGGAAACGTTGTAGAGAATGAAATTTAATTGTCTCGAGTGAAGACCATCAGTAAGATACTGGAAATATGGTAGTTGACAAGATAAGAATCCGCGCCAAAATTCAAATCCAATATGGCTATATGGCGGGAACGAGTTCTTCGAGAAGAAAGGTTCAGAAAGTCAGTTGTAATGCATAGTGAACGTACGGCAAGGAAAAAAATACTCACTGCGAGAGTTTACAATTGTGAGTGTATGTAATTCTTTTTAAAGTAACAGGTTCTGAGAGTATGAGTTCGAAGAATGTGAAAAATGCTCGTTCATCAGGTTGGAAGTTTTTGGAAAGTTCCTGGAATTGGGAGCTCTATAAAGATGTTAGCCTCGGGACAAGAAATCTGTCATCGCAAGGTGACGAGCGTGTCGTATGTGTTAAGATACCGAGACGAGCCATAAGGTCTAGGCAAGGTTTTGCCGAATAAAATTCTCTGCCAGTATCTATGGGTTCACCGGCGAGAGGATCAGGTGAGCCGGCCCGTGCCGATGGTCAAACGACCACGGGGGCGACTAACTTTGAAAAACCAAATTTGCCGTGACGTCAGCGCAAAAGCGCGCGAAAAATGAATTCTTCCTCATCTTCGGCTAAGACAACGGTCTACTACTATGACTGACCGAACGTGAGAGGAAGGGGTGAAAAGTCACGCGTGCGTCAAAAATGAAGGTGGGGGTAACGTGAATCCCACAATATATATATATATGTATATATATATATATATATATATATATATATATATATATATATATGTATGTATATATATATGATTATTTATTCAAATATTATAACAAATATGTTATAAAATCACTACAAACTAGCCATTTTGTTTCAACACCTCCGGTGTTTTATCAAGTGATGTTGCTGAATGTAGAATAAATATTGATTTATTGTACATTCAACATCATCACTTGATAAGACATCGGAGGTGTTGAAACAAAATGGCTATTTTTGTAGTGATCTTATAACATAGTTATGTTATAATATTTAAATAAATAATTATATCTGCTGTACTCTGTATTGAGCACTCTTTTAAGAAAAATAATTGTTGGTTATTGAAATTTATCCGTATATACCAGTCCAATACTTGTATATATATATATATATATATATATATTATATATATATATATATATATATATATATATATATATATATCGATAGATAGATTGATAGATTGATATATATATATATATATATATATGTGCTTCATACACGTGTAGAAATTTGGATATAACTAGAATTTTTGTTTTTATCTTTAAAAAACAGTGCTCGATACAACAATACAGCCTATATTATAATTATTTTTTGACGACAGAGAACTACAACAACTTTTTATTTAAAAGAATTACTTCGGACTTATAAAAAAGCTTATAATAACAAGTAAATATGGTAGATAATATTAACAGAACCAGTAAAATATTACTGATAAATTAAAGATAAGCGATAGATTAGGCAAACCTGCTGAGAAGGGATGCTACATCACTCTTAAGGACCACAAACCGGATTTTGCGGAAATCCCTAGTACTAGAATGAAAAATCCAACCCGACCCGACATCAGAAGAATAAGCAAAGGAATCAAATTAAGGACTAATAAGCAAATTAAAGACTACCTTGGATTAACACTCTGGATTAATACCAAATATGTCATTAAATGGTATCAACGAGTCTAATTGCACCCTAATGCACTTCGATATTGTGGATTATTACCAGCCAATATCAAGAAATCTAATAACGACTGCCCTAGAGTTACCTCCGATATATTCAGACTTAACAGAGGAAGAAATGAACATAATTCTTAATGCAAAACAAATCTCTCTTTATTCATAATGGGGACCAATGGATTAAAAACACTGAAGACCATTTTGACATATCTATGGGATCTTTAGATTCTGCAGAATCTTCTGACTTTGTCGGTCTATTTATACTATATAACCTAACCGCGCAACCGTGAATTAGACATTAAGAACATCGTGCTATATAGGAATGACGGGATCATGGTAGTGAAGAGTTCCACACACAGATAAAATTAGAAAGATACTACATAGTGAATTCAGAAAACTAAATTTAAAAACTACAGTTAACAAAAAATCGAAAATGGTAATCTTCCTTGACATAACGTTAAACTTAATGAACAACATATACCTAACTTACAGAAGACCTAACACTAACCCCTCGTATGTAGACCCCAGTTCAAACCACCCTCCATTCACTATTAAGCATATACCCTTATCAATAGAAAAAAGAATCAGCATGAACTCCGCAAATGAAGAACTATTCCAGAAACACAGTAATTTTTACAACATAGCTCAAAAAATAGTGGATACAAAAACGCTAACATCAATTACATAAAAAACAATAGTACAAACCAGAAGAAAAACAAATAAAGAAAAATCATTTGGTATACCCACCATCCATTCAATCAAATGGTTAGTAATAAGCTAGGGCAAATATTCCTACTGATAGCAAACTTCGCAAGATGTTTAATAAAACACCTTAAAATTAAGTTACAACTAGACTGAAAATCTAGAAGGAATCATAAAAAAATCATAATAAAATCCTAAAAAGACACGCATGACAAAATCAAATAAAATGATAAAGCTAAATTAAAATTAGACAAAAATAATGAAAAAGTTTGTGATTGTAGAAACCCTGAAGATTGCCCGTTGAATAATAAATGCCGCATAGAATCTGTGGTATACGAATGAGAATTCAAACATTTAAATTATATATATAGGATCCAAGAAAAATGAATTTAGAATAAGGTGGAGACAACACAAAATCTCCTTCAGTAATATTAGAAATAGAAATCAGACATCCCTATCTAAATAATTTTGGCATTTAAAAGAAACGAATAAAACACCAAAAGTGAAATGGAAAATAATAAATAGAACAGGAACATGTAAAACCTTGGATGACCAAGTTTCTAAAAAACGAAAATTTATTAAATCAAAGACATGAGATAATGGATATTTGCCGACACCAACAGACATTCGCCTTAAATAATTAGCTTAATTTTTTTTTAATATTTCAAAGTATATAAACAAGTTCAGTTAAAGCAATAGTTTTAAAAACTTAACCCAATCATAAGCTAAAAAAACCTTTAAGATGCCGTCAACAAAAAACAAATTGTAGTTCAATATGATGTATTCATACACAAACAGCAATTTTAGAAAAAAAATACACATTTAACGGCGTAACAAAAATGCCAAAAATTTTCTGTCGTTGAAAGAGACCAGACGATATACGTTGAACAGATGTCATCATTCGTTTGAAAAAAGCACCCCGACCCTACCTTGACTTAAAACTTTTTTAAAGTAACTAATATGTTGATACGATAGCTGTCAGTGAAAATGAATACCCTACCGTCCCTTATCAAACTTTTCTCCATATCCATAGAGATTAAAGTTTTCTCCATGTTTTCTCCATATCCATAGAGATTAATATTACGAATGTATATGCTTATACATATATATAAGTTAGTTATTCCAAAACTCGCGTGAGGATGAAACAGAACTAGCTGCTTTAATTTAATTTATTTTCTATAAATGAAATTGAAGTTTTTAACTTCTGTTTTTGAAATATGAAAACTCTTATGTAGCGATGGAATCATATTTAAAAAACATATATATATATATATATATATATATATATATATATATATATATATATATATATATATATATATATATATATATATATATATATATATCAATGTATCATTCATACAAAAAGTAAATTAGTAAAGTTAATGATACAAGATGGCGAAATACCTTCGCTAACAAAATTTTAAAGGTGCATTAACCTACAAATCACTCGATGAATGTTATGATCCTTGTTTTTAAAAATTATAAGCTGTATAAGGTCTTTCTTTAATACGCAAATATTTCGAATGTACATTCACTCATCTTAAGGCCTGGAAATTGTTTTGTTTTTGGTTAAATTCATGTAGCATCCTAGACGAAAAAATATAATGTGAATCGAAATATGTTTTTTTAAATGTGATATTGATAACGGTTCCAAACTTTTGGAAGGTGCAGTCGCAACGCTAAGCTTTTTTTTTTGAAAATTTAAGAGAGTGCGTTTTATACTAATATACTTGAGAATCTTTTAGTTGTAGGAGTTTATCAGTCAATGGGGCATGAAATAAATAGTTCTATATTTATATAACATTTAATATACTATTTATATTTTAATATTTATATGGCATATTCTGTTGTTATTGTGCATCAGGTATAATGTATGAAGTATATATATATAAATATTAATATATATAGCTAGTTCTGTTTCATCCTCAAGCGAATTTTGGAATAACTTATTTTGAAATTTACGGAGCTTTATAAGCATATACATTCGCAATATTAATCTCTATGGATATGGAGAAAACTAATCATTTGATATTATTATTTTATATCCTTAATATATATATATATATATATATATATATATATATATATATATATATATATATATATACACACACACACACACACACACACACACACACACACACATATATATATATATATATATATATATATATATTTATATATATATTGAACAATAAAAATATAAAATTTAAAATCTTCAGACACACTGGGTTGTATATTAATATTATTTCGTTTTTATTATTATTTCATTGACATTTCTCGACTAGTTTCGGTCAACATGGCCATCGACAGGAGAAAAAGATTTTCTTCTTGCTCTAGCAGGAAACTACAGAAATGAATATATATATATATATATATATATATATATGTGTGTGTGTGTGTGTGTGTGTGTGTGTGTGTGTGTGTGTGTGTATCAACCGAACTTTAAGAAACTTAAAAAACTAACACAGACTAGATTTGGCATAATTTTACTAACCACCTGCTAAAAGTTGCGTTTTCTCCCTAGAAGACTTAAATAAAAAAAAATACTAAACTCTACGAACACATCGCTTAGATCTAAATCTCAACAGATCTACATTTCTGCCTCTTCCCAACTACTCAACCTCGCTCTTAAAGCAGCCTACTCTAGACTACACACTCTTTCCACTCTTTTTTAAAACACGGGTTCTATTCTACACAATTCACTAGAATTCAACGAATCCTCCGAGGTGATTTACGCTCTATAAATCATATCAAACAAATTTTCTCACATTATGCTTGATGCACAATGACAACAGAATATGCCATTTTATGAATAATAAACATTACCTAAAACCTCTCAATTAAACATTAAATTTTATCCAGACAAACAAACCTCTTCGTCGTCTCCAGCGACATATCTAATCCAACACCCATATTATTCCACAAACCAACTACATCAACATATACAACAACAAGGTTACCTGGACTTTGTGTAATGGTTAGCAATTTTGCCTCGCTAGAGCCATTACA
Source organism: Acanthosepion esculentum (assembly GCA_964036315.1). Taxonomy (NCBI): domain Eukaryota; kingdom Metazoa; phylum Mollusca; class Cephalopoda; order Sepiida; family Sepiidae; genus Acanthosepion; species Acanthosepion esculentum. The sequence goes on from OZ038515.1 coordinate 9,715,890, forward strand.
ACTGAGTAGTGAGTTCGATCCTCACTGAGTGCCCAATATTTTCGACCTTGTGCCACATCTAAGCTACGCTTGGATATCCAACTACAAACCAACAATTGAAGAAGAAACAGTATTTTCCAAGTTCAAAACTGATCCCGTGGATTTATGTTACGACTTTTTCCGCAAATTAATGGAATGTAATACGTCTCCACTACATACAACAACCACGAAACTTCTACCACCTATGACATAATGTACACTATAACACACATGTCTACACACTGGAATCCACCTAACGGACGCAATCACCACATAGATCCGTATATAAAAATAGCCTGGATCCAACTGGATAAATACATACAAAGCTACCCCCATCCAAACAATAGCAACATTACCAGAGAGGAACGGAATAAAATCTCTGCAAGCAAACAAGAGCTTAATTAACAAACAAGCTGACATATGTGGTTTAATCAGCATTATAGACAAAATTAAATACATCGCAGGCCAGATAACCAGCATAATCAGACGAGTTTTTATTAAAAAAAAAAAACACCTACTCCTCTATCCCACCAAACATATTACGTCAAAACTCAACTCTCTAATCAGCAATCTGGAGCACAGCACCAGTCAAGGATTTAGTTCCGGAAAAGTCCCAAACCTGTCACCATCCCTCAATTACACAAACTCCTTAAAATAATCACAGACACAACCACCAACGTATCCAGAGAGGACATGAAGAGAAACCGTTACAAGAGGCATAACTTGATAGAATCTCTTAAGATTCATCCGCCCACATGCATTCAATTTCTCACTTTTTTGATTGGAATCACCGCCTTTATACCATCATAGGTTCTATCACAATTACTTCTTTAGATACAAGATGATGTTATAAGAGAAGTTTAGTGAATATACATACTGATTTTGTACATGTATTTATATCTATACGTGTATATATATATATACCGATATGTTCACATATTTACGTATGTGCATCTATATATGTACGCGAGTTTTAATCTCAGTTTAATCATTATTTTTTAAAATACATTTTTACTATATTATTAACATATTTTTTTATATTTCATTATTATATTTTATTTAAATGTATTTTTAATAGTAGATTTTCCACTTTTTATCAATATTTTGTTCCTTCATGTGATATATTAATTTTATTTCATTATTATTCATTTTATTTTATATTTAAATGTTACCTTTTTTTTCCCCTTCATTTTTTTCTTTCTTTCCGTTTCTCTTTCTATCTTTTCATCACTACTTATTTTTAATTGGTTTCTGCAACATGGAATGGCCATCACCCACTTAGAAGACGTGTGTTCTCGGAAAACGGAAGTAGCCAGACATTATAAATAATACTCACATCTGCAGAAAACCTACATATGGTGAATGTTTTATCCTCTACATAAACGTTTTCAAACATGCTTACCATAAATTAACACACACACACACACACACACACACTCTCTCTCTCTCTCATACACACACACACATAAATATATATATATATATATATATATATATATATATATATATATGGAGAAAACAACTGAAAAGTTGCAAATTTTAAAAAAATTGAATGTTTTTTTTAAGTATTTATTTATATTTTTATATATATATATACTTGATATTTCAGATCTGCCCCGATATTTCGTCAGAAATAAATTAAATTATTTAATTTAATTATTTAGTCTATTTCTGACGAAATATGGTGGCAGATCTGTAATATCAAATATATATAAAAATATAAATAAATACTTTCCTAAAAAAAACATTCAATTCTTTTAATTTGCAACTTTTTAGTTATCTTCTCCATATTATATACATATCAAGAAAGTATATGTGGCTTCTCATTATGCTATATATATATATATATATATATATATATATATATATATATATATATATATATATATAAAACAGGTGTAACAGCAAAATACTCCAAACCATCTAACACGATAATTGCCCATGCCACAAAATATTTAATATCTGAAAATCACTAAACTAACTGAGTTTATTTTTTCCAGGGTTTCAGATAAGACGTTTCATCATCTTGACACCATTTGTTGTAATAATCACTTAAAAAACTTTGAGCTATTCAACTAGAAAGAGAACAGGTTAAAATAGCTTTGTGTCCGACCCACTGTCTTTCCAAATGAGCAATGAGTAGATAAAAAAAGATCGTTCAGGTCTTCTGTAATTATAGCCTGGCTTCTGTCCATTCATGAACCATCAAGAGAACGGTGAATAAGGTTAAGAGAGAGGAAATAGTTGGGAAGAAAAATGGGTCAGGATGTCAGAAAAGGAAGATGACTCAACTTAGAGCTAAAGAGATCAATTACAAAAGATTGAACGCAATTCGTAAGACATTTAGCACGTGAGAGAGGAGTTTCAGCAATGACAGTCCAATGAAAATCGTAGGTGAAACGTGTGAGGAAACGTGTTACCTCAGAACAGAAATTTGGAAGGTTAGAGAAGGCGAATTTAAATGTTGAAAATGTTGGAAAATGATCTGGAAAAAATATAGTTAGAACTTAATTTCAAACTTTCATAAGATTCCGATCCTTAG
>OZ038515.1:9723449-9738449 GCA_964036315.1 Acanthosepion esculentum
AAATGAAAAAGGGAAAAAAGCAAAAGGAAAATAAATATGTGGGATACAGGCAAAAAATGTCTACATTATGATTATGACACTTAAATATTAATATTGTATAATAATAATAATAATAATAATAATAATAATAATAATAATAATAATAATAATATCTACAACTCAAATTTAAAAAAAAAAGCAGGAACATTTTTCTAAGAGTAAAAAAGGTGGTGTAAAATATTTGTTTTTTTTAAAAGATGTAAGGAATTTTTTTCAATTTTGTTTTATTTAAATACACACACACACACATACACACACATACATATATATATATATATATATATATATATATATATATATATATATATATACAATACCCATGCACACACATATGCATATATATATATATATATATATATATATATATATATATATATATATATATATATATATGTATGTATGTATATGCAAATATATAAGTACACACACGCACTGACGTGGACATATACTTACATATATATGTATTTTATTTTTTCAATAAAAATGTTTGTTTTCAAATTTTATAATAAATAAAAACTTAAGAAAATTCTATTAAAGTTTAACAATATAAAGGAAATACTTTCCTTCAAGATATAAATAGTAATAAAACAAATACAATGAGAATAACAGCAACAACAATAATAATAATAGTAATAATAAGAAGAAGATAGAATCAAATAAAGGTAAAAAAAAAAATATTTTGCATATTATTTTGCCAACGTAATTCTGTATTTCTTTTTTTTTTTTAACATTCAATTTATTTACCATTTTTTTAAAGTGATCATTCATTTATCAATAATAATATTTAATGTAAGTATCTGAACAAAGATATAAACCTTTAGCGTTGTGTTAAAGTACCTCCCTACCCATTTAGCTTAAACTTATTTGAAAAGTTGAACGTCAGACTTCGATACATCTTACGAAATAATTTAACAACTTTTACTCTCCTTAAGTAAATTGTCTAGGATTTATATGCAGACAACTTCATGTCGTGAACTTTATAAAAAAAATACGGTGGATTATAATTTAGTGAAGGTCACATTCAATTGGTTAATCACGGCAAAGCGCACAAGCCGATTTTTTAAATGTATTCGGCTTCTTAAATTAAATTAAAATTTCGCTCACTAGTAGTTTGTAGTAATAGGAGATTTTGTTTTAATATCCTGAAATTAGTAATATTACGCACACACACACACACACACACACACACACACACACACACACACACACATATATATATATATATATATATATATATATATATATATATATAGAATGACAAATTGGAAAAAACAAGTTTTTTGTGACGCGTTTCTTCCATTAGGATTTCATCGGACTGGGTTTTGTTGATGTTGGCACCTATGCATATGAGCACGAAACGAAGGACGCTGGTAGTTTCCAAATGTTTCAAAGAATATTTTTCAATGCATTATTTTGAGGAATATTTTTTTCAATCAAGCCAAATTCATCTGTATCCATTTTCTTTTTTTCTCTTTCTCTCCATCAACTTTGTCCCTGATCATCTCATATTGTGACAACAGAAAATATACTTTCTTTTGTGTTCATCTTAACTTAGTTTATCTAGAAGATCCGATATGTTTACATCACGGCGATATATAATCACACATCATTAATATATCGGAAGTAAGTTAAATGTTTGGGTAAAAAGTTTCAGGAAGACATAGACTCGATAAATTTCAAGAAAATACATAGCGTCACTCGATTTACCGGATCTCGAAAATAAACTAAACAACGTCGAACACACAATAGACTTTACATACGAAATAGAAAAAAACAGCACTTCAGCTTTCGTAGACATCATGTTACACTGAGATGACAATAGCCTGAAAATTAGTGTACACCGAAAACCAACCAATAAAAATGACTTAATAAACATCTATTCCCATCATAAACCCAAGTTTAAATCGAGTATGATCATTGCATTCTATTTAAGAGCACTCAGAAGTTGCAGCCCTTAATATTTACAGGAAGAGGAGAAATATATTAAAAATCTTCCAAGATTATTCAACGCATTATTTCATATTTAATGCGTAACATAAAGGCTCATAAAATATTAAAAAATAGAAGAGCTGTCCTTCTGGAGAAATCCAACAAATCAAAAATATATATTACTCTACCAAACGACACTATCACAACTACAACTGAAACGAATGTATCTACACTCAACATAAAATCTGTGAAAACTATATCTAAAACAATCAAAAACTTAATCAATAAAGAACAAAACAACACACCAAAACATTAAGAGAGACTTTACTCTATCAACTGCAGGAACTGCCAGAATCAATACATTGACGAAACCACAAGAGAATTAAAGAGAAAGACTATATGAACACAAAAGGAACATTTTAAAACACAACACACAAAAAGCATTGGTTGCTCACCGTAACGAAAGTGACCACAATAGTGAATGCTAATTTGATTAAAAGAGAAAATAATCTACTAAGACGAAAATGTCTGGAAAGTGACTTGATCGCTAGTTCCGCCACGGTAAATTTGCATCTAGGCTCTTACACTATATCACCATTCTTTGCAGTTTTTCTCTAGGCGCAATGTAGCATAGTCAGGGACAAGAGTGATGGAGAAAGAAAAGAAAATATATTGTTGAGTCTTGACTCAATGTTGAATCTCGCCTATTGCATGGAATAATAATGCAACACAAAATGTACTTAGAACAAGAATGTATTATAACAAGAAAGTGTACACAATAAGTACATATAGTATTTCTGTATATTTCTGGGAAGACGTTCCTGGAGAATGTGTTGACTAGTCGCAGTCGATCAGAGTCTCTAGTTGGATCTCGTGATTCCTCCCCTTGTCTTCCGGTACCAACCACTATTTATATAGTTGGTAGTCACCTATGCAGATTAGGTGGATCCTACACAACATATATGTAAAAGAATATGGATAGATTGAAAAAAATATCCTTTTAAGATATTCTTTCAAAGATTTTGTAACTACAAGCGCCCCTCGAATGTATAAACGTGGCCACATCCCAGACCGATGAAACTCTAAGGGATGAAACACGTCACAAATCTTTTTTTTCTAACTTGACATACTATTTTTCTAAATAATGTTTGCTGATATATAAAATTATACATATATATATATATATATATATATATATATATATATATATGATAGAAATTATTAGGAGGGTTTGATAATTATAATTAAGTAAATCATCGAGTCTGAAACCTCAACAGAATGCAGAAAGCACTAGACGGCCGTTTCGTCCCTATATTTGGTACTCATCAGCAGTGCGGATCCAGTACTGAGAATTGAAACGCCGACAGTTAGGTTGTCAAACAAACATCATACCAACTGTTCCAACGGGCCTCGGTGACGAAGAGATAGCACCACGGAATTTATGAGCGAGCGGTGCTATATTGAGTCTTATTTGCCATCTCTTGAACCGGCTTCTAATGCTCAAGTTTGAGCGGCTTGGTGATAGTAGTCGTGGCTCCGGGGGCACCGTCCTATGGTTAGAGAGGATCTAAGTTGAGTTCCACCACGGAGTTTGTGAGCGAGCTGCGCTATATTGAGCCTGATTTGATAACGCTTCGTCACCGAGGCCCGTTGGAAAAGTGGGTATGATGTTTGTCTGACAACCTAACTGTCAGTGTTTCCATTCTCGGTAGTGGATGCGCACTGCTGATGAGTCCCAAATATAGGACGAAACAGCCGTCCAGTGCTTTCTGCATTTTGTTGAGGTTTCAGACTCGATGAATTACTTATATATATATATATATATATATATATATGTATATTTTGAATTGAACATAGTCCGACAATTTATTTAAAGACATTTATAATATGTTTAACGTTCTATAAAAAGAACGTTAAACATATTATAAATGTCTTTAAATAAATGGTCGGACTATGTCCAATTCAAAAATATATGACGTCATTTGTTTACATTTGATACGCTAGAGCAGATATATGAATAGAAGAGATTCATGGAAGATTTAAGTTTAAAGATAGTAAAATCGACCTTGCTAACCAGAAGCTTCTCTGTGGCCGAAAGGTTAAGGCACATCACGCGAAATGATGGTTCCGTATAGGATACATGTTCGATTCCTGTCGGAGAACGAAAATTTTCTATGAAAATATCTCGGACATTCAGGCCGGTAAATGTTATTTAATACTGTTTATTATAAAACAGAGCATTTGCTTAAATACTTGTATCTATAAAAAGAACGTTAAACATATTATAAATGTCTTTATATATATATATATATATATATATCTATATATCCGGTCTTTAATAAAAAATAACATTTTTCCAATTAAATGTTTAGGTTTTCCAAGAAGTTTTCTTCTTCTATGTTCCGTGATTCTTAAGGACGGGGTGGTCATGCTCTTCTACATATTACAGACATTTGCAGCTCATAGTAATGTTTGATTGTCTTGTTTCATTGCGCTTCAGCTCCACATCCTTGTTCTGCACATCATTTAAACACACTCATTAAGTATGTCATGCGCTGCTCTCCTCTGTCTATCTTGCATTCAATATATTCTATGTGAGTCAAACTCTACAAGACCCCCTTTCTCATCATGCCCAAATAAATTTCACCTGTCTTTTTCAGATTCTCTTGCTGATGTTAAGCGTCAGTTTCATTTCCATGTTTCAAAAAACTTCGTCATAGCTCACATGTTTGATCCATGGTATTCTAATCATCCTTCTGTCGAGCTAGATCAATGATGCCGCAATACGAATGCTGGTTGTTATTTTACTGGATACACATATAAACCTCTGAAATTGAAAACTTTCTCCATTTCACTGAAACAGCTGTTATACAATTCTATCTTCCCTTCATTCTTTCTTTCCTCACTGTATCCAGCTAGTGTCTTTTCCCCTCTTTCAATGCGATCAATACGGAATAGTCCATTATATTGTGAAGTATTGACAGAAGATATTAAATACCGCAATCTCCCCGTCTTTCTTTCTTTTATTTTCTCAAAGAAAGCAAGTAGACTCTTTTCCTCTTCCCCCGCGATCAAAACAGAATAGTCCATTATTTATGATGCAGTAGAAGACAGACTTAAACACTTGTATTAATGCTGCCAAGAAGTTCTTTCATTTTCGACCTTTTTCTGTGAGCAAGTAGTGTATTTCCTTTCTCTTTCCAAATAATTAAAACAGAATAGTCCATTATTTATGAGGCAGTAGAAAGCAGCGTTAAACACTTCTATCTTGCCTGTTTTCTTTCATTTTACGAACTTTTTCTGAGAGCAAGTAGTCTATTTCCTTCTCTTTCCTAGTAATTAAAAAAGAATATTCCATTATTTATGAGGCAGTAGAAGGCAGCGTTAAACACTTCTATCTTGCCTACTTTCTTTCTTTCTTTTCGCAACATTTTCTGAAAGGAAGTAGTTTCATTCCCTCTTTATCCAAGTGACCAAAACGAAATAGTCCATTATTTATAATGTATTGCCTAGACATAACGGTCGTTCGGGCTAACGAGGGGTAGCGCAAACACAATTATAATAGGATATTTTCTGTATCATTAAGCTACAGATCTCTATATACACTAATGTTTGCATGAATATGTTTGCATATGGTCGCTAATTGCTGCTGGTGTAGATGTCTATGTTTTAGTCATACAGTGAAACTCTTTTGCAAAGAAATGCTTTAAATCTGCATGAAATGAGATGTCACTATCTTAATTCATTTTCCGCAGATTGTTTGTCAAATCCATGATAGTTGGATTCAAACATCAACGGAGTCAATAAAAAAATATCTTGATTGAATTTTGTTGTTCGGCACAAATGAACAGGCATGATCTCCCATATTAATGCTTAGGGTATCAGCGTCAGATGAAAGCGAAAAGAAGGTTAATGTATAGTTCGACGATTTGTTTCTGCTATAGTAAAATGTACAGCGTAATGCAAATATCTATGAACATATCTCTTACGTAGAATAACTGGACAAGTACATAAAATTACGTGGCATACAATAATTATAACCTCATCATAGCTCTTTCAGGTGTATCAGAACACAAATATAGAATCAATGTTAGTAAAATATACTATTTGGGTGGTTACAACTGTGCCCCTATCAAGGTATCAGATACAGCTTTAGCTGGTGCCTGGCGAACTGCAGTCATTGTTTGGTAGCAGGTCGTATCGGCTGTCGTCGCGTAAATACCAACCACATTTCGCTGTCTCGATATCTCACTAAACGTTAAAAAGCCGTCTTTTCACCAAGAGAAATAATTTCTTGTAAGAATAAACAGTTCAACGCATTTGTGAGTGTATTCGTCAATTTTACTGTCTCCTACAGGGATATGTTGTCGACTAATCGTCAGTTTACGAGGAGAATACTTTGTGTAAGTGAAGGTTAATATTCCATACATTTTTTTTTTCATTTAATCTGCTCACTAACAAGTCAAAAAACTTACCGAACAATTTTGGATAACATTTTTGTATCTATTTTCTTTTTCTTACCTTCGAGCTAGTTATTGATTCGTCAATTCACGGTCCAACAAAATGTCACCGCGATATTCCGCTTCACTGTTTTTTTTTTCAGAAACACGATAGAATCCCAGCAAAATGTATGCCTATTTGCTTTTTCTATTTATTTGTTATTTTTTAGTTAAGTGTTTTGTTTTTTTTTATTTTCTGGTCCTTCATTTACTCCACGCCTCTTACACACACAATATTATGATTAGGCAAAACAAATGACTCATTTTTAGTACAAACTCCTTCTGTACAGAAAACGGTATTCTTAATATGTATAAAATTAATATATTTATAAAATACAACTATAAGAAATAATAATAATATAATAAAATACTACTACTACAACTGCTAATAATAATAATAATACGCATATAATAATAATAGCAATAATAATAACAATAATAATACGCATATAATAATAATATACATATAATAATAATGGCAATAATAATAATACGCATATAATAATAATGGTAATAACAATAATAATAATAATACGCATAAAATAATATTGACAATATTATTATTATTATTAATAATAATAATACTCATATAATGATAATGGCAATAATAATAATACATATATAATAATAATAATTTACATATAATAATAATCGCAATAATAATAGGCATATAATAATATAATGACAATAATAATAATACGCATATAATAATAATGGTAACAATAATAATACGCATATAATAATATTGGCATTATTATTATTATTAATAATAATATTAGGTTGATGCAAAAATAATGTCGTTTTTTGACGTTCAACTTCAAAAGATCATAACTCCTTTCATAATAAACTTTATTAATCGAAATAAGAACCATTAGAATCGACACATTTTTGCCAACGAGAAACAAGTTTATTTATCCCATTAGCATAGAAATCCGGAGTTCTGGAAGCGATGAAGTCATTGAAGGCCGATTCGGCATCATCTCGGCATTTGAAGCATTTTTTTCGCGCAGGAAGTTGTCCAGATGCTTGAAAAAGTGTAATCGGTGGGCGGAGGTCCGGTGAATATGGCGGATGAGGCAGAGTCTCGTAGCCCAATTCGTTCAGCTTCTGCAGGGTCAGTTGAGCAACATGCGGGCGAGCGTTGTCATGGAGGAGAATTGGTACCTTCATATTGACCAATCACGGGAGTATACGTTGGAGCTTCTGGTGCATTTCGTCAATTTGTCGGCAGTACGTCTCCGCCGTAATCGTTTCGCCCGGATTCAAGAAGCTGAGATGGATGAGACCGGCCGCAGACCACCAAACAGTGACCATAAGCTTTTTTTGTGCAATTTCGGCTTCGGGAAGTGTTGTGGAGCTTCTCCGGCATTCAACCACTGTGCCGAACGTCGCCGGTTGTCGTAGAGGATCCACTTCTCATGACACGTCACAATCCGTTCGAGAAATGGGTCGTTTTTGTTGCGCAGAAGGAGCGTAGAAGACACCTCAAAACGACGATTTTTTTTTATTATCGTTCAATTCATGCGGCACCCATTGATCCAACTTTTTTGACTACCCTATTTGCTTTAAATGGCGAACGACTGTTGAGTGGTCGATCTCGAGTTCAACAGCAACTTCTCGTGTGGTTTTGCGAGGATCGGCTTCAATTAAGGCTTTCAAATGTTCGTTATCAACCGCAGCTGGCCGGCAGCGACCGTCTTCATCTTCGAGGCTCTCGTCACCATTGCGAAATTTCTTGAACCACCGTTGTGCCACACGTTCGTTAGTGGTTCCTGGGCCAAACGCATCATTGATATCACGAGCTGTCTCGGCAGCTTTTCGGCCTAGTTTGAACTGGAACAAGAAAATCGTGCGGATTTGAATTTTGTCCATGCTGTCGAAAAGCCTGCAAAAAATGAATGAAGAGATTGAGAACGGTAACGAATAACATGATTCAGTAGAATGAAAAACGCGCTTCAAAATGATATATAACATGGCTATATATGTCAATGAATTAATTCAGCTACGCTTGACTCTTCAGGGGTACCCTTGCCCGATTTCCCTCCCAGAACTGAGGCCCTCCTGGACGGCTTGCGCATAACCCCGTCGTCGGTATTGGGCATTATTTCTAACTTAGATCACCACAAGGCTACCGGTGGTGACGGAATACCAGCCATTGTCCTGAAGAAATGCGCACCTGAACTGGCGCCTGCCCTCTCTAAATTGTACAACCGCTGCCTCAAGGAGTCCTGTTTTCCTGACTGCTGGAAGTCCTCAGCCATTGTTCCTGTGTTTAAGAACTCTGGCGACCCCTCCGACCCTTTCATTTACCGTCCTATCAGTCTCCGACTTCGGCAAAGTCTTCGAGGCCATTAACAACGCCGAAGTGATTAATCACTTGATATCCCACGATCTGCTCTCAGAGAAGCAGTATGGTTTCCGCTTTGCCCGATCTACTGCCGATGTGCTTACGGCCATCACTGAATTTGTCTACCAAGCTATCCATAATAACGGCGAAGCTCGTGCCGTGGCCCTTGACATCTCCAAAGCATTCGATAGAGTTTGGCATGCCGGCCTCCTTCGTAAGCCCCAGGGTTATGGTATCACAGGTCGATTGTTTGACCTAATACAATCGTTTCTGTCAAACCGGGATTTGAAGGTTGTTCTCAGTGGATTCATCTCCAGCTCCTATCCCACTAACGCAGATGTTCCTCAAGGCTCCATCCTTGGCCCTACTCTGTTCCTCATATTTATAAACGACCTTCCTGACGCCATAGACTCCCAAGTCGGTATCTACGCTGTCGACACCACTATTTACTCCTGCCTCAAACACAAATCTAGTGAGGCGGACAAAATTAACCTGGCAGCTCAAATTGAAAAGGACCTCCAATAGGTTGTGGACTGGGGAGAGAAATGGATGGTCAACTTTAACGACTCTAAAACAAAACTGCTCTCCATTAACCACCACAAGGATCCATCCCTGCATCCCATTAGAATGTCTAAAGACCAACTTCTCGAGAGCTCCTCTCTGTGGCTGCTCGGTCTCACGCTGTCCGCTGATCTGAGATGGAACAAATACATCGAGTCAGATGCATCATCCACCGCAAGAAAAGTTGGTTCCCTGTGCTGAGCCAGGAAATTTTTCTCCCCGGAATCGATCCTCCAAGTCTATAAATCGACCATTCGCCCTTGCATGGAGTATTGCTGCCATATACGGTCTGGGGCCCCTGCTGTTTGCCTCAGGGTTCTTGATAAGATCCAGAGACGGATATGCAATGTGATTGGCCCTGATCTGTCATTTCATCTGCAGTCGCTCTCTCACAGACGCGATGTTGCATCGATCTGCCTTTTTTACAAGTACTTTCACGGTAATTGTTCCGAGGAGTTGCTTTCGCTTGTCCCTAGGCCTCGTGAATTTAAACGTCCTACGAGGCTGGCATCCCGTTCCCACCCCTTCACCGTTGAAACTGTTAGATGTAGACGTCTCTTCTACTCCAATAGCTTCATGTCTCGCACATCTCGCCTATGGAACTCCCTTCCCTATTACTGTTTCCCTGACAAATACAATCTTCAACGGTTTAAGTGTAGCATCAATCGACATCTCCAGTTGCCTTGATCTATCCACTTCCCTTCTCCACATCTTTTCGTCCTTCATTCCTATCTGCTCTCGCTCCAAATCTTCTGTAACCCCCTTGCCTTGATCGACCCACTGTCTTTCTCTTTCTCCACATCCTCTCCTTTACCACTCCTATCTGCTCTTCCTCCAACCCTTCTGTAACCCCATGCGTGATAGTGGCCTCCAGCCTTGCTTGGGGTGATACGCTTAAAAAATAAAAAATAAAAATAAAAATATATAAAAGTAACATATGTGAGAAAACGACATTATTTTTGCACCAACCTAATAATAATACGCATATAACATTTGATACATATTTACTGTTGAAATTGAACCTTAATAAACTGTTATACAAAGGAGGTAACTTATATTATACACACATATTTGAATAAATTTGAATTCAAATATTCCATGCAGGAGAGCAAAGATGTAAACACCAAAATCTTATCTAACTTACCGACAATATCCAGTTCGTCTTAAGAATTTAGACGGTCGATATCACTTAATGAAAAAGAAAAGAAAATCATTAAACTAGTACATTTTATCTAACATTTTGATTTTTATGCACGTCTAATTTGAAATAGAAAAAAAGTAAATCTAATTTAAAGTTAAAGAGGCACAAATGTTCGGTTCATATTAACAGAACTTCTTTACAGAGACACACACAAACACATATTTTATGTGTGTGTGTGCGAATGTGTGTGTGTGTGTGTGTGTGTGTGTGTGTGTGTGTGTGTGTGTGTGTGTGTGGTGCAAGGGTATATAAAATATCTGGACAATTTTTATATTATTTATGTCCTGAAAAGAATATATATATATATAACACATGAAAAATTAAATAAAAAATACTTAACCACAGCGGCTTCTCAGTCGATTTTAATGAAACTTGGATAAAAGAACGACTTCTGCCAAAATACACACACACACAATATATATATATATATATATATATATATATATATATATATATATATGTTTCATTTAAGACGACTTACAAGGTACTGCGATTAAGCCAACACTCAATAATATCAACCACGAACATGGCTACAATGTCCTGACTATGTGTGGGAAATAAAAGAAAAATCCCTATAACTCGAGACGAATATATAAAAAACTTGTATATTCAGTTAAGAATAACAAACAAAAAAATCGCCCTTGATAATGGCTAGAAGAATAGAAACATGTATGAAAGAGGTGTTGTTGCCTAAATATACAATACATATGTATGTGTGTGTATGCGTGTGTGTGTCTGTGTATTTAGCTGTTAAATATATCTGTATTAATGCTGCCAAGAAGTTCTTCATTTAATGAACATCCTAGGGGTAAGCATGTTTTTGGAGCTTTAACATATTGAAAAATATTTACCACTAACCCAGTACGACCCAGCGTTATCCAACATTGCTTCCAGACATTTTATCGTAGTCATAGGATTTTCTTGTTATTTTAAACCCGGATGTCGTTTCATATATCGAATGGGCTATAAAGTAAACTTTCTGAAATAACTTGTGTGGAGATTCCATATATATATATATATATATATATATATATATATATATATATATATATATATATAGCATAATGAGAAGCTACGTATACTTTCTTGATATGTATATAATGTGGAGAAAACAACTGAAAAGTTGCAAATTAAAAAAAATTGAATGTTTTTTTTAAGTATTTATTTATATTTTTTATATATATATATATTTGATATTTCAGATGTGCCCCGATCTTTCGTCAGAAGTAGCGTCCGTCGCGAGACGCGGACGTCACGTGATGTGGAATGCAACTGTGTTTGAATATTTCTAACGTAAATCTAACGGTAATATTTTAGTTGTTGTTTAAAAAGGTTTTTTTAACTATATGTAAAAAAATTCTTTTAACTATTTAAATATTTATACAGATTTAGTATTCTCAAGTCTTTGTTTAACCCTAGTTTATATGTGTCTAATGTTAAAATCCAGTATTTTTCTTTTTTTCTGCGTGTGTATGTGGAACTAAAATCGGAATTTATCAATAAACATTTACAGTTGTCTAATGAGTGTCTTGATTGATTAAAGTGTTAAGCTATGGGGGAATAAGCAATATATATATATATATATATATATATATATATATATATATATATATATATATATATATATATATATATATATATATATATAAAATAAATAAATACTTAAAAAAACACATTTAATTTTTTTTAATTTGCAACTTTTCAGTTGTTTTCTCCATATTATATATGTGTGTGTGTATATATATATACATACATATATATATATTTGTCATCCACAGACAGACTGTTTTGCTGTTTCACAGCTCATCAGTGTGGATAGACGTCCGGTTGACTCTAGCTAGGTTCGAAACCCGACTGAAATTGCGTCAGTCGGAATTTCTCGCACTAAGCCGTCAGATGATATCATCACTTGATAAGACACTGGATGTGTCGAAACGAAATGGCTATTTTTGTAGTGATTTTATAACATATTTATGTTATAATATTTAAATAAATGATTACATATATATATATATATATATAACAGACACAATAACATGAATATTCCGTTCAAGTATGAAACAGACCGCCATCGTTGCTTGGTGCTGACCTCCCTCAGTATCCACTTTTATATTTACAACGTTCTCTAGGTGTTACTAGGCAATCCATTAATATAGCATGTTTAAAAAATCTTTATCATACGCACACAGACATACACTGACACACGCAGACACACACTGACACACGCAAATATAAATATATATATATATATATATATATATATATATATATATATATATATATATATATATATATATATATATATAAAAAGACATTTATGATATGTTTAACGTTCTTTTTATAGATACACGTATTTAAGCAAATGGTCTGTTTATAATAAACTGTATTAAATAACATTCATAATAACATATCATAAATGTCTTTAAATAAATTGTCGGACTCTGTCCAATTCAAAATATATATATATATATATATACTTTTGGACGTCAGTTAGCATTTCATTTTCTCAATTAAGAAAATGCAAAAAGGAAAAAACTACTGACCTAGATTCCGAAAGATTTTGTGGATTTTAATTAATTTCGTGCACGTTGATTATATTTTCTGGTTGTTAAACATAGAAATATGGGAAAAATATCATTTATTAATTTACAAAATGTTTCAGGAAATAATTAAAATTTAAATTTATAAAGTGTTTTCCTTTTCGGAAAAGCTACTTTACGTAGACAGATAAACAGAGAGAAATATTTATATATTGTGCCCATTAATTAGCAATACAATTTCCACAGTTTATTCTATCTATTAAAGTAAATCCATCAATACAAATCTTTGCATTCTAAAGAATTATTACGAAAGATTTAATTTATATATAGTTTGTTCTTTTTAATCCATTTATGTTTGTTTTTACATGTATTTATGTTAAATGTTTTTATTATTGACCTCTGACATTTAATGGAAATCAAAACACCGTAGGAGAAACGCAATATATTCCCTGGTTTATTCGAGAAACTCAGGAGTGTTGTGATATATATAAAAATTTCTGTGGCTTCCGTTTGTCCATCCGTCAGTCACAACATCCAAAATAGCCATAATTTGATAGATCGAAACCAAATTTTGGGGATAAATGCAAACAGGAAAAGAGATACAATGTACAGTATTAATTTTGTTATTAATATAAATTTACGTAAGCTGCCTAAACTAGTTGAAATCAATTGTTTTCTAGTGAAACAACTCGATTTTGACTACTTTTCTAGTGCTTTCGTAACTTTGCAATGACCATTTTTTAATAAGAATCCAGTAAACGCTTCGCGCGCCATTTGCAAGTATTATAAAAAAAAAAACAGAAAAAGGAAAAGAAAACAAGACCAAAAGCTTTAGAATATTGGAATTTGGTTCCAGAAAGAAATATTTACGTATGGCCAGTTGTATGATACATTCTCGAGAGTACAATTCCTAAAAATTTATGTTCGCTGTTAAAAAGGAAAAAAAAAAATTCTAAAAAAAAATTGTTTACCATGAAGACCTATTAAATTAAATTAAAAAAATGTATTATACCTTGTTTTAGTCAAAGCATTTTTCTCTGCTTATTTAAATTTCATCGATTGATCTGCGAAATTGTACGAAACATAGAGTTTGGAAATCTCGATAAAAATATTAGCGATAACTTTAACAATAGTAAATACTGTGATGATTTCAATATACGTCAGCGTGTTGCAAAACATTTCTAGTTACATAAAAAGTATTAAAAAAATGTTGCGTTAGCATCCGAGGAATGGCAAAATAAGTGTATGGAAAAAAGTAAACTTGAAGAATAAAAAGAAAAAACGGGGAACTGGTCATCGTCGATATTCGATATATGCTGCGTGCAAAGAATGTAGAGCATAGGGAAGACATCCGATGGTTTGAAAAATGAGTCTGCTTTATGCTAAAACGTTATCTTCATAGCTTGAAGCCTGCGTTTAAGCATGAAACAGACTGTCAGCCATAAATGTTGACCTCAATGCCCACTTCTATATTTCCATCCACTCGAGCGCTGATTCACTTTAACCTGTAAATATAGCATACACACACACATACATATATATATATATATATATATATATATATATATATATATATATATATATATATATATATAATTGATAAATAATTACGGTAATTTGAATATTGTATGTCAAAACGTAATTTATATTCGTCATCGGAATACTGCATTTTTAATGGTCCCTGATATAAACCAGAATAAGAATTTTCCGAGTTGAATTCTCGTCCAAATTTTAATTCCAAACACAAATCCTCACGCATATATATATATATATATATATATATATATATATATATATATATATATATATATAGATAGATAGATAGATAGATAGATAGATAGATAGATAGATAGATTGACAGGTTTTTCTAGGTTGTGTTATATA
>OZ038515.1:9740949-9773449 GCA_964036315.1 Acanthosepion esculentum
CTAGATGGTTGCTGTAAGGAGGGATGCACGGCTGGCATAATTGATGTTAATCAGAGAGCCGAGTTCAAATTCTACTTGGGTTCGCTATATTCACTTGCAAGCCAAGCCTCTTGGCAAAGGTATAAATCCAAATCTTCTCGCCCAGCTATAGGTCAATTAGTATTGTATCAATAATCATTAGTATCCGAAAAAAAATTTGTGAGGATGAATTTTGCTTTGTAACTATACGTACGCTCTTAGTAGGAGAAGTTCGAACTGACGCAAATTCAGTCGGGTTTCGATCCTAGCTAGATACTGTCTGTGGAGGACAAAGATATTAGCTCATGAAAAATTAATTTCGGTTGAGCCCTCTGTTTTGAGGTGTTAATTTGTAAATAGTGACTATTTAAGCTAATACTGCACGATTCTTCGACAGAATTGAGTCACTCTCAGTCACTGTGTGTTTATCTGAATCTAAAAATAAACACGCTAAAATTCACGTACCGTACGCTGACGGCTTAGTGGGAGAGGTTCCGACTGACGCATATTCAGTTGGGTTTCGATCCTAGCTAGAGGCAACCGGACGTCTAGCCACACTGATGAGCTGTGAAACAGCGAAACAGTCTGTCTGTGGATGACAAATATATATATATATATATATATATATATATATATATATATATATATATGTATGTATATATATATATATATATATAAGAAATTCTTGATTAAATCCAAAGAAGATTCAGCAATATTATTGATCCTTACCTAGCGTCTCGGCCTCAGTCATTTTACCACCGCTGGAAGGATGGTTAACTGTGCCATTTCTATGAACGATTTCATGGTAATTACCGTGATGACTATTTTGCCATAGTACCTTGATTTATGAATTTAGGATGTATGTGCGTGTATTTATATGATTATATCGAATAGGCTGTATGTGTGTTTACATATGATTATGTAGAATAGTTTGTATGTGTGCGTAACTACTTCTGCGTGAGTTCAATATTCTCGCAGATTTGTGAAGATGAATTTCGCTTTGTAACTGCATATATATATATATATATATATATATATATATATATATTTATATATATATCAGGTCATCCCATAAGTTCTGTCCGAATTTTGAATAAAGAAAACAAGTGACCAAATGTTACATTTAATTACAGATTCAATCAACAATGTATTTTCCCTGAATATTTTTGACTTCTTCTATCTATTAACAAGATTACTAATTCCATTACTGTTAAATTATTTTGGCTTTGATTCGAAGAACTCAAAAATGTCAGTTTTAACCTCTTCCTGTGTTACAAAAGCTGTTTCTTCCAAATGATTCTGTAAGCTACGAAACAAATGGTAGTCTGTAGGAGCAAGGTCGGGAGAATAAGGTGGATGGGGAATTTTCTCCCAAACAATCTTTTGTGACGTGATTCTTGCTGTGTCAGGTCGCGCATTGTCCTGATGAAACATCACCCGTTTTCGATTCACTAGAGCAGGTATTTTTTTCCTCAAAGCTTAGTTTAAACGCTCTAATTGCTGACAGTATATTTGAACATTTATTGTAGCATTAGTTGGTAAGAATTCAAAGTGGATTATTCCTTGGCAATCCCACCAGATTGAAAGAAGAACCTTTGGCCCATGAGGTTCCCTTCTCGGTTGTGGCTGGGGTCTTTCCCCTTTACCAAGCCACTGTCTACGACGCTTAACATTTCGATAAAAGATCCAATTTTCGTCGCAAGTCACAAGTCTATCCAAAAAAGGTGAAATAGAGATAAGAGCAGATGTCAACTCGGGATTGAGGTTGTTTTCAAACAATTCATGAGGCGCCCATTTTCCAAGTTTAGGAACTTTTCCAAGTTGTTGAAGATGTCGATGAACAGTTGTATGGTTTGAACTGAGAACCACTGCCAAATACTCAACAGATAAAGCAGGATTTTCTTCAAGGGCTGCTTCAAGAAACTTTTCATCAAACCCAACTGGACGTCCGGTTCGATCTTCATCTTCAAGGGTGAAATCTCCACCTCTGAATTTTGCAAACCATCTTCTGCAAGTTCTTTCATTCACACATTCCTCTCCATAAACCGAGAGAATGTTTCTAGCCGTTTCGGCTGCTGAGTTTCCTTTCTTGAACTCATAAAGCATTATGTGCCTCAAATGATTCTTGGGTACTTCCATGTTAGCAGGGTTTTAATCAAACAAATTTAATTTTATTGTTCTCTGAAATAAAATTTGATCAGTTTAAATGTATCTAAACATAAAAATAATGTTCATCTCCATTAGGCATTGTAAAACAATCTTTAAATTCCTTTCGTGTTAACAAAAAGTTAAACTTATGGAATGACCTAATATAATTTAGAAATTCTTTATTAAATCCAAAGAAGAATGAGTAATATTATTGGTCCTGACCTAGCGGCTAAGCCTCAGTCACTTTCTAACCACCATAGAGATATTTCCCTGTGCCTTTTCTTTGTATGGTTTCTTGGCAATTATTGGAATGAGCATTTTGCTATGAGAGCTAGATTTATGAATTTGTGCGCTGCGAGATTAGCAACTATATCTCATCAATTTTTCAGTTTAATTCGTGAGATTTAAACGTAAGTTCTATGCAAACAGTTTACTTGTGGAATTCTTTTCCGGTTCCATGCTTTGCGGTTAACTTTGATCTTCAAACATTTAAATGCAATATCAATCATTACCTACTGTCTTCCTGATTGTTCTTTTATTGTTTTCTCTCGTTACTATTGTTTCTACTTTCTAGACTTTCACCTCCAATAACCCATGGTGTCTTAGAGGAATTACTGCGTTGATTGGGGTAAAATTAAATTAAGAAAAAAAGAAATTAAAAAGTAGATATTACTTCAAGACAAATAATGTCATATTTATGTAGTCAAGGTATTTGGTAAATAATGCGTTCTCTTCCTACGTTCATTTTTTTATAGCGTTCTTACCAGAATATTTTTATTCATTTTTTTTTCTTTATCCTTGAAACCTTTTTCAAGGCTATATTTTTTTTCTTTCTTAATATTTCCATGTACATTTTTCTTCATATCTTTTCTCTTGTCACGTGCTCTTCATTTTCCTGATCTCCGTTTTTGTTTTTTATTGTTGTTCTTGTCTTTGTTTTGTAGCAGAAGTTCACGGATGTTTCAACTTCTGTCTGTCTGGCCTATGCGATTTGTTTTTAGCATAATTGAATTTTCAACTGAAATTCTCTCTGCAAACGCATGATATATTATTAATGGAAGAGCGAATCTTAAGTACATTGGCAAGGAATGGGATTATTTTGAAAACCAAATAATTGTTTGTTTGTTTTTTTGTTTTTTCTAATGCTGTTTTGTTTCTTTAGGCCACGGACCTATTCTTTCAACGAATTCACTATACTAACGAGGGCAAAACTGACTGCAGTCTACAATTAAAGTCCATCAGGTGAAAAGATGCAACCCACCCCACTTCGGAGTATGCAGCTATCTATTAAAAGACCACGTATTTCGCTTCAAAGACCGATCCAAATTCAAAATTCAAAATAATTCATAGTGCAGCTGAGAAAATTTAATATACATAATAACATGCAAAGGATTCACAAAGAATACACTGGCCAAAACTGCCAGACACTCAGACAAAGTATGATAGTCCATCGCCGACAAATTCGCGAATGCAGAGCCGTAGAGCATACCGCCTCTAAATTTCTGGCGCGGAGTAAATTGTGATCTTTCTCTCACAGACGGTGCTCAACTGAGCCTACTATACTGTGCTGTTTACGAAGTCCAATACAAACAATACGCATGAGCAAAACTGAATATATAAGATAACGACAATTTACCTATCGTACCCTGTATGTATGTATATATAATAGGTGTGTGTGTGTGTCTGTATGTTTGTTGGTGACTGTGTGTGTGCGTGCGCGTGTGTGCGTGCGTGTGTGTGTGTGTGTGTGTGTTTGCGTGTGTGTTTTTGTGTAAACATTTCAGATATAGTGCATCTGTAAAAAGACATGAATAAAGACAAAAGGCTATGATAAAGACAAAACTTTTTTTTGGCTTCATATATATATATATATATATATATATATATATATATATATATATATATATATATATACATGTAATTTAATTTATAGAAAAACAGACTACTTTACATATATATATATATATATATATATATATATATATATATATATATATATATATATATATATATATATATATATATTCTCATCCCCAGACATACTGTTTCGGTGTTTCACAGTCCATCAGTGTGATTAGGCATCCGATTGCTTCAAACCGAGATCGAACCCCAACTGTGTGGCATCATTCGGAGATTGATATATATATATAATAGTTCTTTACTAGAGCATTTACACACCTTAGGGACCTCATCAAGGTAAATTTAAGACATTCTTTTAAAGCATGTATTTATAAACGGAAGTAAAATCATCATTAGGTTTGCAATTATTTAAAATTTAAACCGAGGCAACCAACAACATATCGATTGTAATAAACATTTTGATTTATTCCTCCCTGACATAAACCTATTTATATGCAATTTGTAAAAGCACAGTGAAATTGTTTTAATGGACTTTCGTGAAGTGATTCCGAGCCCGTAGGCTCGTGCAAAATTCCCCATAGATCCCGTATATACGGGGTAGAGTTTGGCTACCTACACAGACGAGACTCTGCCCGTGGGCATAGCCTCGTCTGGTTTACTTTCGGTCCAAAGGCAGAGAGTTTGACGAGCCAGACAGCACACCGCCTGACAGAGATTTGGCTACCGGACTTACCTCTGACTTGGATCACTTATAGTTAAGGAATGGTACACATAGTTACCGTGGGTGTACAATTTACTCCACAACACATAATCAGTAAAAGTCAAAGTGATTTTCTCTAATCAGTCGGTTGCTATAATTAGTCAAAAACTTGATATAGTTGTAACTATTTTTCTAAACAGTTTGTTCAAGGGGATATCTTTTATATAGTTTATTTATTAGCTTTTCTTTTCTAGTATATTTCGTATAAAATGTAGTCCTGCCGAAGCACATACTATGCAACCAATGAAAGGATTTTTCGCATTGACTCGATGACCCCGACTACGGTTGTCTCCCTTTTTTTTAAATATTCGTAGATTATGTTTTGCTGTATCGTTGCTGCCACTGGATATATATCTCAGTTTGTCTTTTATGGAACTTTTCTCCAGCATCTAGTAAAAGATATTTTAGCATGCCATTCATTTCAAGGTCACATATAATGAATTGAAAATCATAATTCACCTCTTGCTGTCCTTGAATTGGGGTGATTATTATAAGCATCTTTAAGCATACGCTCCACCATCTGAGCCGTCATATCACTAATTAAAAAAAAATACCCGTTGCAAAATCTCTAAAACGTTAACATTTCGAAGTTTTTATCACATTACAATAAGTCTTCATTAACATTATAAAAACTCGGTTCCTTAATATAATTTACTAGCAGCCATACCCAGCTGATCGATTAGAAAAAGCGTTCAATTAGAATGGAGGAAAAACCTCATCATGTTTAGATGTAACAGAGTCTATCTTCTACAATTACTTTCATTAAAAAACATTTAGAGTTTATGTAGTTACTGATATAACTGAAGTAGTCTGTATGAATTCAATTGAAGTTTGCCGAATAGATGTAGGGGTAAAACAGGCAACATGACGATCCACTTCAGACCACAATTATTTTGGAGTTTTTGAAATTCAAGTTGCCAGGGATGTAAAAGAGGATACATTTATAAAGCAAATGTTATGTTTGATGTTAAGTTTGATTTGGCTGAAAGATCAACGAAAAGTAAGAAAGATACCAGTAAAAACCGCTATTTTTCGCTATTTATGCGTGTTTTCACTATATGGGTGAACTCAATTATCAAATTAAAGTATTGTTGGCTAAAACTGACTGAAGTTTGTATTAGATTGCTTAAAAATTTAGGGAATTTTTAGTTTAAAATTTGTGTTGAAATCGATTTTTCGTTTTTTGCGGTTTTTCGCTGAACGAAGTGACGTAAAAATAAAAATGAGCTATCGTTGAGCTCGTCATAATGTAAGTACCCTATATACCGGGTTTAAACGAAATCGAGGAAAAAGCTGAATTTATCGATTTTGATCGGCTTTATCGATTATTGATTGAACCTATCTCTTGCATCGTACAATATATCTGCCTAATTTGGTCAAAATCGGTTGGATGGATTTCGCCTGAAAAGGTATCACACAAACAAACACCCATTTTTTTTTTTAATTATTGCATAATAAAAACTGACGTTGTTTATGATTTATAATCTATTTCATCCAGCTCTAATGGTATGACAACAGATTTATGAATTTAAAAAATTTTTCATCTTTCACATGAGGCAGATTTTTGAAACTCCAAGAAAGTCCGATATTTAAAGAGTGCAATGATAGAATCTTAGCAACGTTTACAAGGAAACTAATTTCATTTTTATTCAGCGCATTTTGCTCAGCCGTAGTCACCACTCCCTTTTATTTCACAATTTCCGATTGCTTTTGCAATGGGGATACTGAGGTAGCTCTGTCCCCCTTCTCAGACGTGATTTTTTTTAAGTTACATTTTTCTAACCTTTGACTAAAGATGTAGAACCTCCAAGACACATATTGGTTTGAATACAGTGTCTCATTCCAATAGACCGGTTGCCTCGCAACGTTATAGGACCCATGCTATTTTACCCATATCTGGGGAGAAGTTATGGATTCATACCTTTCCTAAGGCTATTAACACGTAAGTGAGTGTATTGAACTAAACGGGAATTTGAACTCGACTCCCTGATTCGTCAATCTGAGTCATTTTTCATGACACCACTCGCACACCCAAGCTTATAGCATTTTGCATTCTCAAGTGGCAACCCATCTAGCTAAGGATTACGCTCGACGTTTTTTTAACTTCGGTGATCGAACCAATTTATAAACATAATAGTCATTTGAAATATATATTCCATGTTCTCAAACTAGTTCAGAAGTCCTTATGTTAACTTTTTGAGGTTGTTGCATTTCTTCATGAGAAACAGGCTCCAGTTGACGAAGAATAATATCCCCACGTTCACATTTCCTGGTAAATATCGGTCCGATAATATAACCATTTACCTATAGAACGCGCTACAAAATTTCAATCGGGCACATATAAAAAAGAAAAAGCCGAAGACATCATTAAGAAACTGACCTATTATTCAAATAGTCATTATTTTTTAACCAAATACGATGTAGCAATTTTATGTACCAAAGGTTTGTTTTTTTATTGAAAGTGGCTGATTTCTTCTTGAAATTCGGCCCTACGTGTGCCTTCAAAAATAAGATTTTACATTAACTGTGGCACTGACATTTGAAATACGCTTTGGTTCCCTAAACTTAGAAACCTTTAATTCAACCACAAAATAACATACCAACTTCTTAGATCGCTTTCTGGAAATAGACTACCAATCATTTTTTTTTCTTTTCCTTACTGAAACCATCGAGGGTAGTCGGCGTGAGAGAATAAAAATCGGCTTTGATTTATTCTGTTGCCTATTACATTCAATTACTCCTATGGAAGGTCACTTAATGTCAACGTAGGTTTAATTCTCAAATATTCTGCCACGTTATTTAGGATACGATTTCAACACTTAGGAAAAAGAGAGGAAATGTTATACTTTTCTCTTGATAGACGAAAATGCTGGATAAACTCCTAAGCTTTCTCTTATCATATGCGCCTCGGAGCCCTTCAGTATCATCCAAAAAACATCACGGTTCGGCGATATCTGCCGATTATTTTTTGTAATATCCAACGTTGTATCTTTGGCAAGCTCTGGAGTTATTAAACATGTCTCGTTATCTATCGAATAAACCCTGAGATAAAACTTGAAGATCCCATCTTGCAACGTATCATTTAATGTATGACTTTGAAATTAAGGGCATATAATACAATTGGCTGACGTTTGTTTATATCTACGTAGAACGAACTGGCTTTTATTCTAACTGAGCAAAAGTAAGCTGCTGCTATGATACTGAAAAATAGAAAGTCCCATTCGAATGAGTACCGTATCGCGCGATAAATTTTCCCTTATAAAGAAAATAGCAGTATAAACCGTCTTCGACCGGGTGTTTCATTACTGGGAATTTTTGCTATTCACTTGGAGCAGTTTAAGTTTAAAGTCAGAAAAATGAATATCAGTAACAACATTTGGGTGCATCTGAGGCACATTCCCAAATGGAGAGGGGTAACAACTTCAATGGTGGGTGGACATGAAAAGGGCCGTTTTTTGCGTTCTCAATCTTGTATCAGCCTCTCGCGCAGCAGCAGTTAAAGAGGTGTTTCTTCACAACCGTTGAGTCTTTTGATCAGCAGTTTCAGCCTCTCGCGCAGCAGCAGTTGAAGAGGCGTTTCTTCACAGCCGTTGATTCTTTTGATGAGCAGTTTCAGCCTCTCGCGCAGCAGCAGTTGAAGAGGCGTTTCTTCAGAGCCGTTGATTCTTTTGATGAGCAGTTTCAGCCTCTCGCGCAGCAGCAGTTGAAGAGGCGTTTCTTCACAACCGTTGAGTCTTTTGATCAGCAGTTTCAGCCTCTCGCGCAGCAGCAGTTAAAGAGGTGTTTCTCCTCAGCCGTTGAGTCTTTTGATCAGCAGTTTCAGCCTCTCGCGCAGTAGCAGTTAAAGAGGCGGTTCTTCACAACCGTTGAGTCTTTTGATCAGCAGTTTCAGCCTCCCGCGCAGCAGCAGTTGAAGAGGCGTTTCTTCATAGCCGTTGATTCTTTTGATGAGCAGTTTCAGCCTCTCGCGAAGCAACAGTTTAAGAGGCGTTTCTTCACAACCGTTGAGTCTTTTGATCAGCAGTTTCAGCCTCTCGCGCAGCAGTTGAAGAGGCGTTTCGTCACAGGCGTTGATACTTTTGATGAGCAGTTTCAGCCTCTCGCGCAGCAGCAGTTGAAGTGGCGTTTCGTCACAGCCGTTGAGTCTTTTGATCAGCAGTTTCAGCCTCTCGAGCAGCAGCAGTTGAAGAGGCGTTTCTTCACAACCGTTGATTCTTTTGATCAGCTGTTTCAGCCTCTCGCGCAGCAGCAGTTGAAGAGGCGTTTCTTCACAACCGTTGAGTCTTTTGATCAGCAGTTTCAGCCTCTCGCGCAGCAGCAGTTGAAGAGGCGTTTCTTCACAGCCGTTGATTATTTTGATGAGCAGTTTCAGCCTCTCGCGCAGCAGCAGTTGACGAGGCGTTTCTTCACAACCGTTGAGTCTTTTGATCAGCAGTTTCAGGAGAGAACGAAAATTCAATATTTATTAAGTTACAAATGACGGGAATTAGTGAAGTGGTAAAATCACAAACGTCCTGAAATAGCACGACACAGAGAAGGAGTTTGTTTGTGAAGGTTGTTGATCCTTCTTCTTTTATGTGCTGTGTAGCTTCTGGGCGTAGTCGATCTTGGACCTCCAAATCATCCCCTCTCTTGTAGCTCCTAATAATATTTGTCTTTTTTCTTATTTCTCCGAAGCCCTGTTCTACCCTCCATTTACACCAGTCCATCAAGTATGTTACACATTGCTTTCCTCTGTCCCTCTTAACCCTAATTTAATCCTGTGAATATCAGATTTCCCGAACCATCCTTCCTCATTGCGTGCTCCAGAAATTACAACTGCCTCTTACTGATATTAATTACAAATTTCCTTTTTATTTCCATTTTCTCCAAAACCTCGTTGTTGCTTACGTGTTCGGCCCATGCTATTCTCGGCATCTTTCTACAGAACCACATTTCTGTTGCTTCAGATTTCTTCTTCACATTTGAGGAAACTAAACTGACGAATTTTAGTTTGCTAAAATTATAGAGAGGGATACGCGTTCTGGGTATGACGATAAACTACATAAGCACGGTGACATGTATTGCTGGTAATATTTTAGTATAAAAAATTAATGCTTGTATTTTTACTATAAAAATGTATTTTCTACTTTCATAGTATTTGAGCCAAGTTTGGGGGTAAGTATTTGCTCATAGCCGGAACCCTAACCGCGTCAGAGGTTTAGCTGCTGGATGTTGTTTATCGTCATACCTAGGACGCGTACGCATTTTTAATATATCCTTCTCACTAATTCAACGATACCAAACTTGGTGCAAAATACTATGAAAGTATGAAAATACATTTTTAGAGTAAAAATAAAAGCAATAAATTTTCATAGTAAAAAATATTATCAGTCAGCAATACATTTCACCGTCCTTATCTAAATCTCTGAATACAAAGATGTTATTTTTTTGTAAGCACCTGCTTGTGAAATTTATCTGCAATAATGTTTTTTTTTTTAATATGTTTCCTTAGCAGAAATATGGAACATATCTATGTTTAATTTCTATCTGAATTTCTGATATGATGAAATATTATTTATACAATTTTTCGTTCGAACTCTTGTGGTTATTATCACAACGTTTCAGCTGCTGGACGTTCCGGCTTTTTCGACGCGCCTTGCGATCCATGGAAGAATCACCCAGTGGAATAAACTGTCAATTCTAGAATTTAGTGCCACGCTAATTATGATTTCAATACTTAGGAAGGAAATGCATGCTTAGTCTTAGTTGAATCAGAGTGGTTAGTATTATGTAAAAACTAAGCGGAATATGTATAGAAAAGGAAACTAGAACAACCTGTAGATTAAATAAAAGATTAGAATTACTTGGTTTCTCGAACCCGGAGACAATTGAATAAGTTCGGAGTCCACAACGTTCGAAATGTTTTAATAATAACAACAATGATGAGGATATTAGTCATAATGTAAATAATGATAACTACAAATCCTGGGAACTCAGAAAAAAATATACGTACTCTAATAAGACATTAAATAACTTATAAACGACAGAATATATGCAAGTATCTCATCACACGATTGCAACGTACTGACAGAATAATAAAATTTAAGGACTATCTACGTGCTACGGAAAGTAGATGGAGACATTAGTTTCCTCAAATAGGAGAGTAAGGATAAATATATAAAAATTTACGTCCAGTTAACAGCAAACATATTTTATTTCCTGTGCAGACTAAATAGAAAAAGAATAACAAATATTGGTGAACGAATGAGTGTACGTGAAGATACAATTTTTTTGTACGTGCGTTTTTGTGAAGTTCAAATAATTTTTTTTCGGTATCTGTTGTCTGCGAAGAATTGTAAGACATGCGCCTCCAACTTTAGAGGTACCGTACAAGGAAACATGAATTGAGGAATCGGAGAGCCGAGTTAGAATTCCAACCGGCTCCTTTACATTCACTTAATTACACATACCTTTATGAAAGTTATGAATTCATCTGTCCTCCACCAACTAGAAAAAAAATAGGAGCAGGAAAGACTAGGTCCTATAGCATTGGCTTTTAACCTGCCTAAGAGAAAAACAACTCTGAATTTAAAACATCCATCTATGGATAAGCAGTAAAATACACTGCACTTCCCAGCCTTGGTTGACCACCAGACTATGAGAATTAAAACACTGAATTAAAGAAAAAAACGTATGTAACCCTGGTGAAGCACGTATTATGTGAAGTTTAACAATTTCCTATGATCCCAAATGTAGTCGACCATATAAAAGATCAGCCATTTTTCTGTATAGTCAAGCAAAGATTAAACAAAGTTGTTGCGCTGAATGCCATATGATGTTCGCTGGCATCCTCGAGCAGAGGAGAAACGAAACACGCCCTATCTCTTTAGAACCCTTTGGATGATAGAAAAAGAAAACAATTATTTTCTGCGTTTTTCTTATATATTAGCAACGCCATCTAACGACCATTAGCAGAAGTTTTTTACAGACAAGTGGGGTAAACCTAGAAGCCCTTCCATATTTACGTCAAAGATTTTATTCAGAGGAATATATTTTACATACATGTGCACGGAGCGCATATCAGTGTTACTAGTATTTTGAAAGTAACCGAGAGAATTGCAATTATTAGGTCATCCCATAAGTTCTGTCCGAATTTTGAATTTTGAAACAAGTGACCAAATGTTACATTTAATTACAGATTCAATCAACAATGTATTTTCCCTGATTATCTATGACTTCCTTCCACCTATTAACAAGCTTACTAATTCCATTACTGTAAAAAAAATTTTGACTTTGATTCGAAGAACCCACAAAAGTCAGTTTTAACCTCTTCCTGTGTTACAAAAGCTGTTTCTTCCAAATGATTCTATAAGCTACTAAACAAATGGCAGTCTGAAGGAGCAAGGTCGGGAGAATAAGGTGGATGAGGATTTTCTCCCAACCAAGTTCTTCGATCTTTTGTGACGTGATTCTTGCTGTGTGTGGTCGCGCATTTCCCTGATGAAACATCAGCCGTTTTCGATTCACTCGAGCAGGTCTTTTTTTCCTCAAAGCTTGGTTCAAACTCTCTAATTGCTGACAGTATATTTGATCATTAACTGTTGCATTAGGTGGTAGGAATTCAAAGTGGATTATTTCTTGGCAATCCCACCAGATTGAAAGAAGAACCTTTTGCCCATGAAGTTCCCTTCTCGGCTGTGGCTGGGGTCCTTCCCCTTTACCAAGCCACTATCTACGACGCTTAACATTTCGATAAAAGATCCATTTTTCCTCGCAAGTCAGAAGTCTATCCAAGAAAGGTGAAACAAGTTGGCGAGAATGGAGAAAAGAGCAGATGCCAACTCGGGATTTGAGGTTGTTTTCAGAAGATTCATGAGGCACCCATTTTCCAAGTTTAGGAACTTTTCCAAGTTGTTGAAGATGACGATGAACAGTTGTATGGTTTGAACTGAGAACCACGGCCAATTCCTCAACTGAGAAAGCAGGATTTCTTCAAGGGCTGCTTCAAGAAGCTTTTCGTCAACTCAACGTCCGGTCTTCATCTTCAAGGGTGAAATCTCCACCTCTGAATTTTGCAAACCATCTTCTGCTAGCTCTTTCATTCACACATTCCTTTCCATAAACTGAGTGAATGTTTCTAGCTACTTCGGCTGCTGAGTTTCCTTTCTTGAACTCACAAAGCATTATGTGCCTCAAATGATTCTCGGGTACTTCCATGTTAGCAGGGTTTTAATCAAACAAAATTTAATTTTATTGTTCTCTGAAATAAAATTTGATCAGTTTAAATGCATCTAAACATACAAATAATGTTCAGCTCCATTAGACATTATAAAATACTCTTGAAATTTTGTTCATTTTAACAAAAAGTTAAAATTCGGACAGAACTTATGGGATGACGTAAAATAAACGCCAATGTATTATATGTGTGCGTCCGTTTATTTACTAATCGTATATTGTATGATACATGAAAATAGTTTCGAAGTGAGGAAAGATTTTTAGTATCTACATCTTTTCTGTAATACCTGTTTTTTTTGTTTTTTTAGGTGCAGACATTTCTTATTCATCAATATGGGCGATTTGTTTAGATTATTTTATCAATCCCATTTTTCGTACTCTCTCCCCCATACTTTACATTTGCGGCTTTCATTTGTTTCCTGAATTTTGAATGTTTCCTGTTACCTTTCTTATATTTTATTTTCCCATTTTGCTTTTCCTTCAATTCTTTTTACTTTCTTTTACATAGTTCGCTTTATCGTCGCGATTTCGCTTTATTTAGCACGTGATTTCCGCTGCTTTACTCAATATAGTTGCCCTGTCCTCTTCATAAATCTATAATGTCCTCTGGAAAGTACGTGCTAGTACAAAGAAGTCAGCGAGTCACTTTAAAACAGAATTAGAAACGCAAAATTAGCGGATAAAATCAGTGTTATAAAAAATATACTGAAAACAGGGAAAACAAAGCAGGATAAGATATTCTTTTATACATTATGAAATGGACAATGTCCGACAATTATTTAAAGACATTTTTATGTTTAACATTCTTTTTATAGATACAAGTATTTAAGTAAATAATGTGTGACGTCATTTATTTACATTTGATACGCCATGGGCAGTTATTAATGTACGTGAGAGATTCATGGAAGATTGAAGTTTATAAGCAGTAAAATATATGTGGATATGTAGATATGTATATGTGCGTGTATATATGTTTACACACACATTTATGTATGTATGTGTATGTAACTTATGTATGCATGTGTAATATATATATATATATATATATATATATATATATATATATATATATATATTAAGACATTTTTATATTTATACATTCTTTTTATAGATACAAGTATTTAAGTAAATGCTCTGTTTATAATAAACAGTATTAAATAACATTTACCAGCCTGAATGTCCGAGAAATTTTCATATAACATATTCGTCCTCCGACAGGATTCGAACCTGTATCCTATACGGACCCGTCATGTAACCTGACGTGCCTTAACCGATTCGGCCACTGAGGATCGTTCGGTTGGCAAAGTCGAATTTCTATGAAAATTTCCCGGACATTCATGCCGGTAAATGTTATTTAATACTGTTTATTATAAACAGAGCATTTGCTTAACTACTTGTATCTATAAAAAGGATGTTAAACATAAAAATGTCTTTAAATATTTTTTTATATATAGCATTATTCCTTTCCCTGTTTCAAGGCCCGAAACACAATCAAGGTTGAAGGTTACTGTGCAAGACTATGTTAAGTACCTAAGAGAAGGCAATAAGAAGAACATATTAAAAACATGCAGAATTACTCTAGAATTTTGGAGGTTAAAATACTAGTGAACGAGGAAACACTGTTTCAGGAGTCTCTTCCACTATTGCTGTAGGTCTGTTGCTGATATATTAATTTCCATTACGTAAGCAATCAGCAAAAGGACCTCCAATCGATTGTTGACTGGGGCAAGAAATGTTTGGTTAACTTTAATGCCTCAAAAACAAAACTGCTCTCTTTCACCCAACACAGAGATCCCTCCCTGCCACCCATTAGAATATCTGATGCTCAAATCCACGAAAGCACCTCTTTGCGACTGCTTGATCTCAAACTGCCCGCTGACCAGAGATGGAACAAATACATTGAATCAGTAGCTTCATTTACCGCAAGGAAGGTTCGTTCCCTGTGTCGCGCTTGAAAGGTATTGTCGCCTGAGTCCATCCTTCAAATCTATATATCAATCATTCGCCCTTGCATAGAATACTGCTGCCATATATGGTCTGGAACCCCCGCTTCGCTGTTCGTCTTAAGGTCCTCGACTAAATC
This sequence comes from Acanthosepion esculentum, assembly GCA_964036315.1. Lineage (NCBI taxonomy): Eukaryota > Metazoa > Mollusca > Cephalopoda > Sepiida > Sepiidae > Acanthosepion > Acanthosepion esculentum. The sequence continues at coordinate 9,756,036 of OZ038515.1, forward strand.
CAGAGACGGATATGCAATGTGATTGGCCCTGATCTGACATCACGATTACAGTCGATCTCATAGACGTGCCGACGCTCTCTCTGTCTTTTCTACAAATACTTTCACGGTAACTGCTCCGACGAGCTACTTCCGCTAGTTTTCAGACTGCATGAATTTAAACGTGCTAGGTTGGCATCTCAGTCCCACCCTTTCACTGTCGAAATGGTTAAATGTAGCCGTCTCGTCTACTTCAATAATTTCATGTCTGACTTCCCGTCTGTGGAACTCCCTTCCTCTTACTTGCTTCCCTGATAGCTATAATCTCCAAATATTCAAATGCAATGTCAATCGACATCTCCAGGTGCCTTAATCCATTCCCCATTCTTCTCTTCATCCGTTCCTCATTCACGCCTCTTTACACTTGCTCCCATACTCTGTAACCCCTTGCCAGCTAGTGGCACTCCCGCCTTGCTTGGAGTGAAATGCTTAAAAATAAAAAAAATCGGAATTATCAATTCTTTCCGATTAGATAGATCCATGAATGTGGTTCTTAACAGCCAGTCTTCTGAAGCCGATATGTTCAATGTAGACGCATGTTCATTATTCGTTCAGATCATCATTGCGCTTTATACAAAACAATTTGCCTGGGAATATACTCAGATTATTAGGTAGGATATAGGAAGAAAAATTCTAATATTTATGAGTAAACCTCCAGAGTTTGTCAGCTGAGGCATCCTATTTCCTAACTCGCTGGGGAGGATCTGGTTTTGTCACATTCAGCACTTACAAAACCAAGCTAAAATTAGAACGGAGTTTTCTTCAGGCATGATAAACGCTTGTACTCTCAATGTCGTAACGTTTCAGGGGTACGAAGCTGTATGAGGGGAACATCAGCTTTGACAATGGAATGCACAACCAAGAAACATTCACCGTAGAACTTTGCTAATCGATTCTGTTATAAACGCGTAAAAGGAGACAAGTGGAACATATTAAGAAGATACTAACGATAGATAATTGTTAACACCCCCTCCTAAGAAATGAAGACGTTATAATTCACGTGATTGGTAAATCTGTTTCACGAAGTAACAATTCTGAGGAAGACATTTTCAAGGTAGAAATTCCGTCTTACCAAAAACATAAGAACTTAATGAGTCGAACCGGTGGACGTGGCGTTTCCGCTGCTAGGTTTGAAGGTCTGGACTAGAGGAATTAAGGAATGTATCTCGGCTGAACATCTGTCATGAAAATATCTATAGAGTTTCGTCTGTTGTGATGGGGCTGTAAGGCGGAACATGCTGGGATCATACACAGGGCCGCGTTGAAGTATTTTTTGAAGTATTTCAAGGCAGGAGAATTAGAATTAAGCAGCTCCAGCACAGATATGATAACAGTACTCTAATTTTAGCTTGAACTGATTTTTCTCTCGTTAATTCCTTTTGCTTTCATCAAATTCCCCGCTTCTTTCTAACTGTGCTATCATAATAGTCGCATCTGCAAAGTCATATATAATTCCCCCGTTCTCTGTACGTTTTCTGACGGAGGACTCTAGGTGCCACACTGAGATACGTAAACTGATTGCGATGGCCAAGGATGCATTCCAAAAGCTGGGCAGAGTTCTGCGAAACAGGAGGATTTCTATGGCGACAACGAAAAAAGTACTAAGCTGCTACGTGACATTTGCTCTCCCATACGGCAGCGAATGTTGGACGGTATCATCAAGGATGAAGAAGAGACTCGTGGTGGCGGATATGTGTTTCTACAGAAGGATTCTGAGGATACCATGGACCGAGCGTGTGAGCAACGATGAGGTCTTGGAGAGGATGCAAACAAGGATGAAGCATATGCTTAACATAACGAAGAAGCGGATGAAATTTCTGGGACACGTGATGAGAAAGGACGGCCTGGAGAATCTGATACTCACGGGACGAATAGAGGGAAAAAAGACAGTGGAAAGCAGCGCATGACATACGTGGCGGGCTTGGGCAGGTGGAGGGTGGTGTGTGGTCTGGCGGAGTTGGCAGAAACACAAAACCTGTTAAGATCCACAAGGGATAAGGAGAAGTGGAGAGCCATGATCGCTTACGTCCTGAAAGGCAACGGCACATAAAAAGAAAAAATATATATACAACGAGAATCGTTTCCGCACAGGTTAGTTTCAGCATTGTGTCATGGTTCCCGAATTTCTGAGATACAACGAAGTCATCATTAATTTGCGTAATCTATTGTTTATTTTCTTTTATTATGCTTAAATGTTTGGAAAAATCTGATCAAAGTTTACAGATTGACTCACGTATAAAGCGTAACAATGTTTACCTTTTCCGGGAGGATTCAGATTGGTCAGTCTCAGCGCAGATAGGGAAGCAGTACTCCAATTTTAGTCTAATCTATTTCTTGCAGAATCAGTTACTTTCTGAAAAGGTGCATGGAACCATCTCCATTTAAGCTCTGTAGTCGGATTTCGTCCCAAAATGTTCAAGGTTAGGAGTCACATTGAGAGTGCAAACGTTCATCATGCCTGAAGAAAAATCAGGGAGTGTTACTAGCTTGGTTTTGAAATTATTGAATGTGATTACCCAGCTCCTCCCTATTGAACTCTGGCATCTAGGGAACAGGATACCTCAGCTGCTAGACTCTGGATGTGCACTCATAAATACTGGCTTCATTTTTCTATATACTTCTTAATCATCTGAAAATCATCTTAGGCAAATTTTTAATATAAAACGAAATGTCGATCGAACCAAATAGAGAACAGACGTTTGCATTGAACGCATTGGCGTCAGGTGACTGGCCATTAACCACCTTCCTTCATGGATCTACGTAATACGAAGCACTTGATAATTGCGATATACTGATCTGTTGCGCAAAGACAATTAATATATCTGTATTGGATCTACAAGAATGAAATGCATAATATTTGTCGCTATGGAAGTTGTTTCTGTTGAGATGTTTCTTTATACAAGGGTCATTCAATAAATAAGGTGAATTTTTCGGTATAAGGACTTCTAATACAGATAGAATATTACTTTTCTTTTTCAACGTAGTCTCCCAGCACTGTCACACACTTTTCCCATCTGTGCACAAGCTTCCGTATACCCTCAGCGTAAAAATCTTTGGACTGATGTCACAGCCAGTCGCTCACAACACTTTTGACTTAATCTTCACTTTTAAAATTCGTGCCTCTCGTGAACGCTTTCAAGAGACGAAACAGTTGAAAGTCTGAAGGGGCAAGGTCTGGGCTGTAAGGGGGATGAGGGATCAGTTCCCCGCCCAGCTCGTTGATGGTCTGCACCGTTAGGGGCTGCTGTGTGAGGCCTTGAGTTGTCATGATGCAAGATGACTCCTTCTGACTAATGACCCCTGCGTTTGTCCCATCAGATAAGCTCAAAGTCCTTACAATGTCATCCACAGTCACCCTTCTGTCAGACTGAATGAGGTCATTGACTGATTCGATCACCTCAGGAGACCTCACTTCTGTAGGCCTCCCAGGCCTGTCTTTATCCTCAATACTGCTCCGTCCTTCTTTAAACAATTTAGCCCACTTGTAGAAATGTTTTGGCTGAAACATGTGGCACCATACACAGTTGACATTCTTCTATGAAATTTCAACTGGTTTGCACCCTTCAGCAACCAAAAACTTGATAACTGACCGCTGTTCAATCCTGGAGCATGCTTCTTGGTCGGCCATCTTTGTTAATCGCCAAAACTCTCAAAGTTTTTTTTTAATCTGCAAAAGAAATTAAATCCATGTGAAAAAGAAGTAAAATAAAAAAAGAGAAAGTTTCTATCTCTATTAGAAGTCCTTATACCGAAAAATTCAACTTATTTATTGAATGACCCTGGTATTATTTGTTGAATTGTTCTTAGGCCTTGTCAGTCGCTGTGCCTTATTTAAAGTCGAATCATATTTATGGATTGTAAATGTGATAGATTCGTTTTTATTCCTGAATTATCAACCTTCTGCGAATTATTAAAGCCAGACAATCTTTTTTAGATTTTAAGGTTTTAGTTTGAGATAATAATGATTTACTGATGGCTTAACATCAGGAAGAGGCAGCTGAATTTTCTGGGACATAAATGAAGAAGGAGGGCTTGGCGTATCTGATAGTCACGGGTCGAACAGAAGAAAAGAGATACAATGGAAAACAATGCATGACATACCTAGCGGGCTTAGAACGTGATCTAGTGGACGTAGCAGAATGAAGTAACTTGTTGAGAGCTGCAAGGGATAGAAGGAGGTGGAAAGCTATGGTCAAGGTAGATAGCTGATACGTTCTATAAAAGTGATTACTCGGGAAAAATGCAAGTGGGTCGACGACATAGCAAAAACTAAAGAATTTAAATTATGGAAAAATTTGCTTGCTGATTTTATAATAGATATAAAACTTGGGAATTATTATTTGAGAAAAATGAAGCAATACAAGTGATTGTTCTCTGTGTTAAAACGAAGTCAACGGCTATCTTGGAACAGACGGAGATACTGCAAGTTATAGAAACGATTAATCGCGAAAAATAGGCCGTCACGAAAGATAATTAGGAGATAGAAAGATATCGACATGGATTTTAATATAAGACTGACCTAATTAAGAAAAATCATAACCGTAATTAATCAAGACGAAGATAGATTTTGAGCTTAAAAATAAAAAGAATAATAAAAAAATAAAAATAATAATAATAAAAAAAATAAAAAATAATAATAAAAAAATAAAAAAATAATAATAAAAAATATATAAAATAAAAAATAAAAAATAAAAAAATAATAATAATAATAAATATATAAAATAATAATATAATAATAAAAAAAATAAAAAATTATAATAAAAAATTAAGATGGATTATTTATAAGGATGTTTCATTAAGACGGAACAAAGTCAGCAGTAAATAAATCAGTGTTATAGGTGAAAATTTATCTCTCTATTGGATCTTGTTTTTTCAGTCATGGTAATTACGTGTGAAAAATAATATCGCCCAAATTTTCTGCCAAATCTAAAAGGAAAAGAAAAACTATTAGGGGCTGAAACTTATTCACATTTAAAATCGGCACAAGTTACTGGAACACCATATATATATATATATATATATATATATATATATATATATATATATATATATATATATATATATATATATATATATGCGTGTGTGTGTGTGTGTGTGTGTGTATGTATGTATGTGTGTGTGTGTGTGTGTACATCTATATATATATATATTATGTATGAGAAGTCATTTAAATATTTAGTAAGTAAGATGAATGTAAATTCATTTCTGGATGACGAAATAACAAATCGAATCTCCAAAGCTACGAGTGTATTTGGGAAGCTTCGCCACCACCAATGTAATGAGAGGGGTATCAAATTGGACACCAAAATACCTTGTTTATAGAGTAGGCGTTTTCACCATACCGTTGCACGTCTCAGAATCATGGACCCAATATAGGTTTCATATCCATTAGCTGGATGTCATTTGCAAAAGTTGTCTCCGCGCGATCCGTGGCTATACTTTTGATTATACGTTGTCCAATTCTGATCTTCTCACAAACTTTAACCCTAACCCTAGCCCTGAAACTGAATTCACATTTAAAACCGGCCCAAGTTATTGCATTAGAGAGAAAGGCAATGTTTCTTGTGAGATGCAAAGGATGAAATTATTTCACCCCAAGCAAAGCGACAAATCATAGGGTTAATGGATGTGAGAGAATATGGGAAGAACATTAACAAGGAGCGAAATCAACTAAATAACCGAAATTAGGAAGACAAGAAATATCAATTGATATCGCAACTAATTCTTCGAAGATCAATCTTGACTGGAAATCAAAAAGCCGGAAAAGACTCAAACAAACGAGGAGTGCGAGAAGAGAAACTCTTACTATCGAACTTATGGATTCATCAAGCAATTTCAGCTGTAAGATGATGAAATCCTTCAGCCATTCTAGTACCACGCTTAAATTCACCTACTCTACGTACCATAGCGAAGATTTCATCTGAAAAAAATTACCATGAAAATATTTATATAAAAAGCTCAGAAAATTATATTATGGCAGTTGGAAAGTGACTGAAGGACGAGAGATGCCAGATCATGACCAGTAATATTGCAGATTCTCCCTTGGTTGATTTGTGATATGCGGGGGTCGTTAATAATTAGGTATAATACAAGACTTCAGTGTTATGATAAAACTGTATTTTTAGTTACAACCGAAAATAAATGCTTAACAAGAACAAAGAATCAAAAGTCAACCAAAGACAAGTAACCATTTCAGTGAATACCTTGTTAGTAGCGCGTCTCGGCTTACCATCCGGTAAATCCTAAATCAAACTCCAAATCATCGACGCACACTAATTCGACTGGATATTTCCTCTCAAATGTCACTCAATAATCGCTACAGACAGTAGCCTGACATCGCTATTTATACACCTGGCGGAAAACATATATTTAAAGGTCCAGAATGTCATCCTGGAAACCTCGGTGTCGGTAGGTACTCATTTTCGTCCTATATGACAGATTTTATCAAGGATCTCTGAAAATATAGTAGGATTATCAGACCATATATCCGTAATATTCTAAGCATGGGCGAATGGTAGACTGATAAATATGTAAGATAGATTTAGTAGAGAGAAAAATCTGCCACGTCAGATACAGAAAAACAAATCTTAGGTAAGAGCAGATCTTGCAGTTGGAAAGATATAGACTTTCCACAACTTGCCAGCGGAAAGCGTTATCGATAGAAAGTGAAACGAATCATTATCATGGAGCTTACCGTTAGCCATGTTGATGGGAAGTAGAAATATAATTAATAGAGAGTAGTTACGTTTTGGAGGCTTTCAAATTAACCAGTCATTCCTTGCTCCAGTTAACAACAGAAAGTATTTTTAAATGAGCTGTCAATTTGATCTTGTCGAGTCGATAAGACTTACAATTAATACATAAAGAAACAGTTATGTCATCAGCATAGATACAATTTTGAGAAACGATGCCATCAACAAGGTATTTGATGAAAATTAGGAGCAATGTAGATGTAAAAATTAAACCCTAAGTCTCGCCTGATCTAGAATACAAGCTACAGATCGATTCCTGCGAAGATACAAAGAAGAAATACATTTATATACCATAGACGATGTTAAGAGAGGTGTAAAAAAGTAGGAACGTCTTTATTACGTAAATAAAAACTGCGATTTTCTACAAAGTAAATCTTCTGACTTTTTAAATTACAAACACAACCAGCAGACGCAAAAGCGCTGCTTCCCATAAAGAGCGTCGATGTCCATATGTATACTTTGAGTCTTTGCTGTATTTTTATCAGCTATATTCTAATTCATATCTATCTATCTATATATATATATATATCAATATCTATCTATCTATAGAGATTAGCTTGCTTGTTATCTTTCTCCATGTCTCTCTCTATCTATCAATCTATCACAGAAAATGTAGGTATCTCTCTATCTCTAGGTAGGTGCAAACACGTTCCCTATTTCTGCAAGGAGGTGCTAACAAGTTCCCTACGATGGTGTTCTGACAAGTATCTATCTATCTATCTATCTATCTATCTATCTATCTATCTATCTATCTATCTATCTATATCAGTTTATTCATATATATATCTATCTGTCTGTCTACATATCTATCTCGGACTGTTCATATCTACGACTGATCTTATCTAAAACCGATCATATCTATCTATCTATCTATCTATCTATCTATCTATCTATCTATCTATCTATCTATCTATCTATCTATCCCAGACTCTTCATATCTTTCTGTCTATCTACACCAGTCCCTCCTCCTCTTTCTCTCACTCTTTCTCTCTCTTTCTTTCTCTCTCTCTCTATATATATATACACACATATATATATATATATATATATATATATATATATATATATATATCGCAAGATCAATCTATCTATTGATTTATCTATCTTTTTATCTATCTATCTATCCCAGACTCTTCATATCTTTCCGTCTATCTACATCAGTCCCTCCCCTCTTTCTCTCTCTCTCTGTCTATATATATATATATATATATATATATATATATATATATATATATATATATATGCATATATATATATGTGTATATATCTTTCTATCTAGGTTGATCTATGACTATCAGAGTCTTTCCATATCTATACAATCTAATTTATATATATAACAATTTGATCACATTAAACTAGTTCCCTAGCTAAACCAATCTACGTGTTAAATGTGTTAATGACTTCTTGCCTTAAAAATCAGCATTCGTAATCCATGATCTGATCTGGACTGAAACATGGTGCTGATGCGATATTTGAATATATTTTCGAATACACATTTCATTGGTTTGCAACTTGCTTCAGGCCAGTTGTCAATATCTGAAAAGTTGCTCGTGAAGAAATTGTCTAACTAAATAATGAAGACGAAGTGCTTGTAATTCGTGCGATTTGAAAATGTGTGACTGACGTGACAACATTAGTACAGACTCTAATGAATATTTTATGGAGAGAGCAGGAGTTGAGACATTGCCTCCATAACCATTTAAACACTTATGCATCCATCAAGAGAGAAGGATTAGCAGACGGATGAAGAGAGGTCCATTAAACGAATGATCTTGCAAATGTATAGACACTTTTACACTCGGACGCATACACATACAGACAATCACCTCTACACAAAAAGACACCAGCTACCTCCCATATATATATATATATACATATATATATATATATATATATATATATATATATATATATATATATATATATATATATATATATTGTCATCCAATAACAGACTGTTTCGCTGTATCACAGGTTATCAGTGTGTCTAGACGTACACTTGCAAGGATGGAAACCCGGCTAAATTGGCGTGAATCGTAAATTTTATCCCTATATATATATATATATAGAGAGAGAGAGAGATAGATAGATAGATAGATAGATAGATAGATAGATAGATAGATAGATAGATAGATAAGAGTGTATGTGCGTGTTTATTATCTCAATATATAAGTGTATAGATACTCAATTCCTTAGCCGAATAACTCTGTTTACATTAATCTTTATGACTCGGAATGCCAATAATATTTTAGTATTGTGTTTCTAATATATATATATATATATATATATATATATATATATATATATATATATATATATATATATATATATAATATTAAGTCATAGTTTCAGTTATGCCGACTTCGAAATTTCGTGAGCGCATTGCTGTAATTATTTCGTTCAACAGGGCTGTTGTCGAGTCTGCTGCTACTTATCAGTTTTGTCGTAGTTATGTATAGTTTGGTTTAAATTGATATCTTTGTATCACTGTGTAATCTTTTACTAAATGGGTGTTGTGTTATCACTTATGTCATGAAGTTCTCGATATCAAATGTGCAAAAACACAACATTTAATGCTATTAACCCTGTATCTTTAGCATTTGATATCGAGAACATTATTAAAATAAATGCCTGCCGATAATGTTTTCCCACCAGTAAACTACGGATAATGACCAACAATTTTTCCACCAAAAACTATTACCATTTAATTCTGTATTTATCTATATGTGTGTGTACGTGTATTTCAGTGTGTGTGTCTGTGTGTACAGAACAAAGAGAAAGAGCAAACTAGGCTAGAACATAAGTTTATAAATATAGTCAGTGTATATATATATATATATATATATAGGCATCAAAATTGCATTGACATTCCATGTTTATACAAAATATTCTTAAGTCCTCATTGAATATATATATATATATATATATATATATATATATATATATATATATATATATATATATATATATATATATATAAAAGTATAGTATTGGTGTATACGGAATAAATACCAATAACACAAACATACTATTCTTAAAAGAGTGCACAATAAAGACGAGAGCAAATATAATTATTTATTTGACAGTTATAACATAAATATGGTATAAAATCACTACAAAAATAGCCGTTTTCTTTCAACACTTCTGGTGTTTTATGAAGTGATAGTGTTGAATCAACTCCATCAGTTGATAAACACCGGAAAGTGTTGAGAGAAAATGCTTATTTTTGTAGTGATTTTAAGACATAATTATGTTATAATTTATGAATAAATAATTATAAGAATGTATGTGAAACATTCATGTAAGAGTGAAGTTTATAAACAGTAAATTCGAGGTTGCCGAGCACGTCAGGCTATGTGACTGTTCCGTATAGGATACAGGTTCGAATTCTTTCGAAAGACGAATATTTTCTATGAAAATCACTCGGACATTCAGGTCGGTAAATGTTGTTTAATACTGTTTATTATAAACAGAGCATTTACTTAAATATTTGTATCTATGAAAACAATGTTAAACATAAAAAGGTCTTAAAATATATATAGATTATTATTATTATTAAAAATATGTATTTACCGCGACACAGAAATTAACATGTTCCGGAACCAAAGGCTAAAATTTTAATTAAACTGAAAATAAAAGTTTTTGATCCATTCTCAAGCTATTTTGAATAAATTTCTAAAAAAATAATTTACGTTTTTAAGCTAAATAGTATTATATATTTTAAGTTGGAGGAGGAAAGGTATTACGAAATTTTAAAAGGTTCTTGCCTTTTTTGACGAATCAGGATACAAGTCTAATTTATGATGGCAAATTGGAAATGTAGGTTAGTGTGTCGGTTTGTAATTTCTACCTGTCGATACTGACTTCGTTTTATGTTGGCGTATCATCCTGTCTGTTTTGTATTATTGGGTTTTTTTTTTACACTATCTTACATTGGAATTTTTATTTATTTTTTATTTGTTATGAAATACATTGGGATTGTCTTCAAATATGATTAAGTCATATTTTATATTTTACATTCTTATTCATACAAATCTAAAGTACTACATTTATTATATTTATCAGTATACTCGATACGGTATTGTTCAAATTAAGATTTGAAATTTAGGAAATGGTAGACGAAATACAATATTACTTAAAACAATAAACGAAGGGTCTACTCAAATATGCGTATTCGCTGAAGATGACGTTTAAGGCGATCAAAAAGCGCGTCTCGATTTTTAATTACCGTTGACTTTTTAATAGGAAACCTAAATTATATAAAACACGAACGAATGAAGAAGAGAGATTCAGATGTGTAGTAATGTAAACTGAAGAACGTCTGAAAAAGTAGTTTGCAGACGAAAATGAAGTGTTTCCTAATGGAGACAGCATGAATTGAAACAGAATCTTTGTGAAAGAGGCGGCTGAAGAATTGGCGGTCACAGATGGATTGATAGTAGCAACGAAGAAGAATGTTTCTCTTGTTCGTCGTTCACACTTGTTAAAATCAATTAATGATTGAATAGCAAAGGGAAGGCGAGGTTATCACCGTGCGGAAGGTTCCGGGGTCTGATCTTGCAACTTCTTACAAGATATCGAATTAAGCGATCGATTCAAGAGATTTTGCCGGAACTCAGAAGCTCTGAGAGGCGAGCCAAATTGAATTAATGCAAATGAAATTACGGGGAACTCTGGGGATGTCGGCTTCTCTCTGAAATTCTCTACCTGAAGCCTCACTCGCTTATTGAAAAATGCTCTCTCTCCCGCCCTCTCTCTCTCCCCTTCTCTCTCTTTTTGTTTCGTTTGGCCCGGTCTCATTTTATAAATATTTTTGTTTCTCTTTCTTTGTGCGTTTGTCTTGTTCAATGTGTTTTCCTTGCAAGATTTTTTGTGTTGCGGTCGGAACGGTGTATGCTTTATCAGGGTTAGATTTTTTTTCTTTCTGCTAGTTTTACAAGAAAATAACCTCTACGATTTTTAAAAATTTTTTTCTTTCTTTCTTTCTTTCTTTCTTTTTTTATTTATTTATTTATTTCGTTACTTATTTTACACCTTTTCGTGTTATGGTTTATATGTTTTCTTTCCTTTTTATGCTAATATCATTAACTTTCCTTTTATATTTTTTACTTCTTTCCATAATATGTTTCTCCTTCTTTCTTTCTTTTTTTCTTTCTTTCTTTCTTATTTCCATATCAATAAACTTTTCTTTCTTATTTCGCTTTCACTATACTTTACTTTACTTTCTTTCTTTCTTTCTTTCTACATTTCGTTTATTTTGACCCTTTTCATGTTTTATTTTATATGTTCTCTGTTTTTTTATTTCCTTTCTTTCTTTTTACCTTCTTTCTTTCTTTCTTTCTTTCTTTCATCCATGTCTTTTTTGTTTCGTTTATTTATTCATTTCATTATTTACTTTACCTACTTCATCTATTGCTTCAACTTCACATTTTTTTCGTTCTTTCTTATGCGCATAACATTAACTTTTATTCGATACTTCCCTTTTGACTTACGTTCTTATTTCCTTATCAATATGTTGTAATATCTTTCTTTCTTTCTTTCTTTCCTACTTTCTTTCTTATGACAAAACGTTTCTTTCTTTTTCGTTTTCACATCACTCAACTTCTCCTTTTTCTTTCTTTCTTTTATGCATTGTTTTAACTTTTCTTTCTTCCTTTCATTCTTTGTTTCTTTCTTTTTTCTTTCTTATGCTCATATAATTAAATTTTCTATTACATTTTCTTTTTGTTTCTTTCTTATATCCTTATCAGTATGTGTTTCTTTCTTTCTTTATTTATTTAATTATTATTTCCATATATCTAAACTTTGTTGTCTTTCTTTTTTTTGTTTATTTATCTATTTCGTTATTTATGTTACCCCTTTCATATATTGCTTTAACTTTTCTTTGTCTATTTGTTTCCTTATTTTTTGCTTTCATTCTTTCTCCTCGTATCTTTTTCTTACATTTCCTTATTTTTCATTTTCTCTCCTTATATATACATTTCTTTTCCTAGATTAATATTTTCATCTCACTACGCTGTCAATTTATTTTCTTTCTTTTGTAATTTCATTTTCGTTTCTTTTTCCTTCTCTATTTTGCCATTATGCATGTCTCTACAATCTTTCATTTTTCCTTCTTTACCGAATTTCCTCGTCATTCCTTCTTTTCAGTTCAAATATTTAAAATTGATGCACTGATTTTCTTGCTTCTTCTAGGTTCCCTTCAGGACGTAAGCGATCATTGCTCTCCACAATTTCATCTTCTTTGTAGCTCTTTCTACTTTCATATGTTTATTATTCTTCTTCTGAAACTACTCCTCCTCCTTCTTCTTCCCCTCCCTTCTCCGCTTCCTCCTCCTTCCCCACTTCCCTCCTCCGCCTTCTAATCTTCTTCTTCACTCCCATCCTCACCCCCTCCGCTGTTCCCCTTCTTCTTCTCCTCCTCTTCTTCTTCTTCTTCTTGACTCCCCTGTCCCTCTTTCTTCTTCTTACTTTCCCTCCACTCCCCTCCTTCGCATCTCCCATTCTTCTTCTTCTTGACTCCCCTCCTCCGCATTTCCAGTCTTCTTTTGCTTCTTCACCTCCCCTCACCTCCTCCGCTATTCCCCTTTTTCTTCTTCATCTTCTTCTTCTTTCCCTCCACTCCCCTCCTTCACATCTCCCATTCTTCTTCTTCTTCTTCTTCTTCTTCTTCTTCTTCTTCTTCTTCTTCTTCTTCTTCTTCTTCTTCTTCACAGTCTCTTTTGTTGGTTTTCTTTTGTTCTTTCTTTATAGGCACTTTCAATTAATTGCGAATCTTTCTAATTCTTCATTTTATAAACATCATTAGGCTTTTCAGTCTATATCTCATTAACAACATGTTCTACCGCATAAGATTTGATAGTCACGGTAAAGATTCAAGTCAAGAGGGACAGAGAAAAACAACGCATAACATACCTAGCAAATTTGAGCAAATGGGTGGCAGAACAGGGTTATGAAGAGATAACAAAAACACAAAATTTATCAGGAGCTACAAAGGAAAATGAAAGAAATGATCTTGTCTACATGGATAACAAAGCGGACATTGATTTAGATAGCAAAATGAAGAAATTTACTAAGTGCAACGAAGAACAAGAAATTGTGGAGAGCCGTGTTCGCTAACGTCCAGAGGGGACACGAGATTTAGAACAATAAGCTTGTTTCAATGGATTGCAGAACAGGGATTGGGAGTGATAGCAAAAGGAGACAATTTACCAATTGCTACAAAGGACATGAAATTGTGGAGAGCCATATTCGCTAAAATCATGAAGTGACAAGGCACATAGAATAAAAAGGTCAATGCTCTTCAATTTCAATAAATTTAGTTCACAGTTATCGAGCATGCCTACTAAATTGTTTGCGTTATTAAGCTTTCCTTTAATATATATATATATATATATATATATATATATATATATATATATATATATATATATATATATGTATATATATTTTCAGATTATTAAACTGGTTAAAAATTTAAAATTTTAAAACTGATAAGGGGTCTCTCCTTTTCACACAGATGGACTCGCCCGAGGTATACACATAATACTACCAGTGAATACCCGGAGTCTGTATCAGAGTAGTATTAGAGGAGGGTATCACAAGAGACACCTTCACGAGTACCTAGACTCAGTAAGGAGTCATACCGCGATACTTCAGTACCAAGACACTTCAATTAACAGTTTGTATTATTACGTTAATTCATTTATTTTCCTTATCCATGCCTGGCGTTTGTCATTCATTGATATCGGATTCATCTCGGAATCCACAACAAATTGGCGACGAGTATATCTAACTCACACGGTAAAGAAAGAAAAAAGAAAATTCCCCCTCGTCGACAACAAATTGGCGACGAGTATATTGAACTCGCACGGGAAATAAAGAAAATAAATTCCCTCTCGTCGACAACAAATTGGCGACGAGGAATTCGAATTCACACGGAAAGGAAATCGAAACAAAATTCTCCCTCGTTGTCCACAACAGATTGACGACGAGGTATTCGAACTCACACAGAAAAAAAGTCCCCTTACTACAAACGCAGGAACTAATATTTAAGGTAGCGGATAACAAACAACAAAATATCGAAAAAGTGGCGACTTTTTCCCAAGGCGCAGTGTGGAATACGATAGAAATTTTCAAATACTCTCTAGAAGAGGATAAAAATTTCAGTATTATTTTAGAAGACATCTTTAACATCGATTGTCAAAACTGGACAGAAGCAAAAAAGCTACGTCTGTTGCTCAGAAAATTAGGAACTGAGGAATACACAAAATTTGTGGATTACATTTTGCCAAAAAAGAACGAATTAGAGTTTGACAAAGCAGTTACATGTCTTACAGAGCTGTTCAGTCCAAAAACGTCACTGTTTCACAAGAGGTGGAAATGTCTTAACCTGGTAAAGGTCGAAAATGAGGACTATTCCACGTTTGCCGCAATCGTAAATAAACATTGCGATGATTTCAAGTTGGCAGAAATAACACCGGACAATTTCAAGTGTCTCATCTTTGTTCAATGGTTAGTCTCAGCAAAAGATAGTGAAATGCGCAAAAGAATGCTTTCAAAACTACAAAATGAACCTGGACTAACACTACAACAACTATCAGAAGATTGCCAAAAATGCCTGAGTAAAAAGAAAGACTTGAAGAACATTGAGGAGTCAGGAGCATCTCACATACGTAAGTTAAACAAAAGTTTACGTTCTTCACCCTCCCCGGAAAAAAAAACAAAAATTCCATGAGGGAAAAAGTACAACATATATTGCAAATTATGACGAAAATCGTAGCAAATATAAGCCCCGCCCCCATCTGCATGTTATCTATGAGGAGGACTACACTGGAATAAGGATTGCCGTTTTAAATATAAAAACTGTCTTGTGTGGAAAAATGGGGGACAGGTCATCCCAATATAGGAATAGAAAAGCTACTAGTAGGATAAGAGCTATTAGGATGCTTGACGAAGACAATACCAACATAAAGAAATATGTGGAACTTGAAATCTTAAATAAATTAGACTCGGGTTCCGATCTAACGATAATTAATCTACAGACATGGAAAATGCTTACTAGACCAACCATGTTACATACACAAAAGATTGCTAAGTCAGTGACAGGAAAGGGTATACAATTCGAAGGAGAAATAATCGTAAATGTTAAATTTCACGGGAAAATAAAAAAAAACTCAAGATATACGTACTGAAAGATACAGAATATCTAGTGGGTACAGACTGTATTCAAAAGTTCGACGTATGGGATTCACCTATCAGCTCGTTTTGTAAGGGTGCAGCGAGAATTGAATTGAAAGAAAATGTCCAACCAGTATGTAAAAAGAAGCGAAACGTGCCATTGGCTACCACAGATGAAATTAGTAAAGAGTTATACAAGGCAGTAAAGGAACTACCTGTGACTTTGCTAGAGATAAGAAAAGAAGCGAAAAAGGATGAATTTATTCAGAGGACGAAGGAAAAAATAAATAAAAACCGGTATACACCTACAGTGCTCGAGAGATCATTCAAACAAGAATGGGTCTATTTCAATAAAAATATGGCTTATGAGGAACCAAATACAATAATTAACAAACAAGGAAACGTGATGTACACAAAAGGCGAAAGATTTACCCACAGAAAACATATTGACAAAATACAAAAAAGACGGGTTGAAGAGCCAAGCTCACCCGCAGAAAATGATGAGTCGATGGAGGCGATATTTGAAGTTTTTGAGATTCAAAGACCACAAGAAGACACAGAAATTGGAAGGACTAGCAGGAAGACAAAATTTACAGTGCCTCTAATGATCGAACATAAAAGAAAGGAAAAGATACTAACTCCCTATCTAAGGAGGGGGTGATAAGGGGTCTCCCCTTTTCACACAGATGGACTCGCCCGAGGTATACATATACTACTACCAGTGAATACCCGGAGTCTGTATCAGAGTAGTATCAGAGGGGTGTAGTACATGAGTCACCCTCACGAGCACCTAGACTCAGTCAGGAGTCATATCGGGATACTTCAATACCAAGACTGTATATATATTATTGCTACTAACCCGCATTACTGGATCTACTAACCCGTATTACCAGTTTGTATTATTATGCTAATAAATTTATTTTCCTTATCCATTCCTGGCGTTTGTTATTCATTGATATCGGATTCATTTCGGAATCCACAACAAAAACAATTTAATAATCTGAATCATAATAAAATTTCCAATGAAAATACTGATAATGATATGGCCAGTGTAATTGTAAGAATTCTGTTCAATGCCCATTGACAAACAAGTATTTAACTAAATATCTTGTTTATCTTTGTACTCTTCCGACAAGAGAAAAACGGACGTTTAAAAATTCTATATTGGTAGTACTAAGAATTCTTTCAATATTAGGTGGTATCAACATGTATCGTGCTTTACTAATAATATTTATATAAATAATATATAACGTTCTAAATATTTTTGAAATTTGAAAGATGGTAATAAAGCTCCTAAAGTGAAATGGAAAATTTTAAAAATGGCAAGGACATGAAGATCTTTATGCGAACCCTGTTTTCTATGTTTACAAGAACAATTGAAAATTAGCAATTTCTTTGAAAAGAATGCTTTATAAATCAAATGATCCGAGTTAACAGTACATTGTA
>OZ038515.1:9775949-9800949 GCA_964036315.1 Acanthosepion esculentum
AAACGGTAATTTTTTTCAATGATTTTTGGTAGCTGTGCATAGTGCGCACCTCTAATTTTGCTTGTAATTTCTCAGGAACAAATGCGTATTATACATGTAGAATTACGATAAATATACAATATAATGACTTAAAAATAAATATTTCTTTCAGGCGAATTCGTTATTAATTTTCCGTTTTCAAATTTATGACTAATTTTTCATGATTAAAATATAATGTGCCCTCCAGAGTTTTAGCTGTTCTACGAGTACGCCCCTGAAGTAAAAAAGAAAAAAATGTTGAGAAACACGGTTCTAGGGAGACTACATATATGAAGCACAACTGAGACCTGAGTGAACAGCTTTGAGCGTGCAAACATTTATAGAGACTGGAGAGAATTCGGGCTCATCCCGGAGCTTACGTAAAGTTCCTAGTTTCCATTATTTCGTTTTTAGGCTTACATTTCCGATTCCTTCTAAAGTCTTCTCATTTTCTTTCACTTTCAATAGACCCATGCATCATAGTGGCATTATCGCTTTGCTTAGAGTGATTTGACTTAAGAAAAAGAAAAAAAAGATCCTTTAAATCATAAAGAAGACAAGTCTTCATCAGAACTGATAGACTAGTGCTACATCTTTGTCGCCATATTTATTACAACGCTTCGGCCGTTATACGCTCCGGCCTTCTTAAGATGGTTGAAATGTCGAACTGAACCCTTTATTTCGCTCACTGGGGTAGACTGTTCTAGTTCCACGTGCCATACCTCATGGATATCAGTTATCAGTTATCTCCCGTTAATTCCCCTCTCCAAGTTCTCCACCGCCATAACCAGGTATCGAACTCACACTCTTTGGGTCCTGTCACTGGATCTAACTAACGCCTTTATCCACTCTGCCATGTGTCAATTCTTCCCCACCAAAAGAAAAAAAAAAAATTGAAAAGAAGCTCCAATATATATTAGAAAGACTTATAACATTTAGTGGAATTGAGAAGTATAGTTTCTTGATGCATTGTTTTAATATATGATGCGGTAAATAGATCTGACATATTTGTTGTTTTAATAAAATAGAGTAAGTAACGAAAAATGTGTTTTTATTTTCGAGATGTACATAGAATGCCATTTTGTTTCATTTCATTTTCAGATGCCAACAAGGGCGAGCACCGCGCTTTCATTGTGGAAACGTATCTCACAAACAACGAATCGGTGACCTCAACTCAAAGAGCGTTCCGTGTACTCTTCAGGCTTGGTAGACATAATGGCGTATCTACTCGAACCACGATTTTGTTATGGGTTACCAACTTCAAAGTCAGTCGACCAGCATTGAAACGAAAATCAACCTGTCGACCTCGGATCGCCATAACTCTGGAAAATATGGCAGCGGTAAGCTCTTCATTTTTCACGGCGTTCTGAACGAAAACAACTCTGATTTAATTGATAGAATGAAATGAAAGAAAATGGAATTATGTGTACATTTCGAAAATAAAACGCACATTTTTCATTCTTTATTCTATTTCGCTTTCATTAAAATTACAAATCTGTCAGACGCCTTTGCCGCAACCTGTATAAATTTCCAACAACAGTAATACCAATTGTTCAGTCAAGAAATACTGAATTTTACATTTGGACAGCTTCATTATAAGAGACACTCGCATATGAACAGACTCACGCATCACTACAATATTAACCTATTCAAGTCTAACTGTTATCTATCATCCATATCCTCATAATCTTGCATCTCGTGTTGGGGAAATAATAGCGTAAAACTCAATGTATGAACATGACGCATAAAAGAAAAATATTTTAAAAATGGTTTTAATTATTAGTAAGTAATAATATGTATTTCCCTTTGCGAATCATTTTTTTATGATAACACATCCTTTCATTAAGATAAAAGTGATGGAGTCTGTTTTTTTCATGACTTCTATCTTGAAGGAACAAGAGACAGAGCGGATATCTGAAATTACAAAGCATCCCATGAGTGGCAAACGTAAACTTTGGATGAGCGAAAAGGTATATTCGAAATTGAATTTATTAGGTCCGTCTGCCTTTGCCGTTAATTTTCTGAAAGTTTCCGTTGCAATGGGATTCATTAGAAACTAATGCGAATGCTTGGCTAGACGCCAAGTTTTGCCAATCAACAATTTATTTCGATACAATTTATAAAGGGGTTGTGCTCCACCATTACTTCGTTTTTATGAAAGGCAAAATCGTAAGAAATGACAGATTAGTAATAATGGTTTCTTTTCTTATCGGATGCAATTACTTAAAACAAATAAGAAAGTTGTTGCAATATTACTTGTTGCTATGTTGAATAAAATTGATTTACCAAAACATTTATGTGTCTGTTTGTTCTACAGAAAAAAAAAACAATTTAAATCGATTCAAATATAACGCTGTTGATTGCATTTTAATAGCTATCATGTAAGTCTGCATATTGAATGCCGAACATTTTAATTTGTGTGTGTCGTTAGATATCATTAGGAGTATTTATTTTTAATTAACTTACATTATAAGTGAATGAAGCTGACCGTAGGGTAAAGTGAAGAAAGTTAATTATTAGATCATAACAAATCATTTTGATCTTTACTGAGTATCCATGAGTTACCATCACTTTGTGCCCGATATAGCTGGGTTTTCGAAATAGGAAAATAAAAGCACAAAATCGACTATATACGACACGGTCTGAATTGTATAGAAGAAGAATAATAAGGATCAGTTAAAAGAAATGTTATAGCATGATATTTTGACTGGTCTTGTATACTGAAACAGTTGCATGAGGTGTTGGGGGCCCAGATAAGAACCAGCATGTCTAATGCTGAGTTTATATCTCACTCTCACAGCTGAGAAGGAAAGGCTAACTGAGATAAATAGATTAAATACCAAGAATGTAAGTTATATTTGAAGTAAATCAGATAGATAGATAGATAGATAGATAGATAGATAGATAGATAGATAGATAGATAGATAGATAGATAGATAGATAGATAGATAGATAGGGACTAGTCAGTATCTGTTCATAGAAAACATCTCGTCACTTTCTCCTAGATCGATGAAGAGATAACGAACATGCCTGGACCTAATCGGGGAGAGATAGATATAGAGATAAATAGAATTGAATAGAATGAGGTACATATGAATAGAGGGAGATAGATAGATAGATAGATAGATAGATAGATAGATAGATAGATAGATAGATAGATAGATAGATAGGGACTAGTCAGTATCTGTTCATAGAAAACATCTCATCACTTTCTCCTAGATCGATGAAGAGATAACGAACATGCCTGGACCTAATCGCGGAGAGATAGATATAGAGATAAATAGAATTGAATAGAGTGAGGTACATATGAATAGAGTGAGATAGATAGATAGATAGATAGATAGATAGATAGATAGATAGATAGATAGATAGATAGATGTGAAGAGGATATCGAAGTGTTTTCGATCAGGGCAATTTCCAGAAGAATATTCGGATATTTGTACATAGATATAAATGAACTTGTCAGCACCTCCGCCCACATTCTCACACACACACACACACACACACACACACACACACACACACACACACATATATATATATAGACTCATAGATAGATAGATAGATAGATAGATAGATACATACATACATACATACATAGATACATATATAGATACATAGATAGATACATAGATAGATAAATATATACATAGATAGAGATAGACACATAGAACGTTAGATAGATAATATTTGAATAGATATATTTTATGGATGAGACAATAGATAGATAGATAGATAGATAGATAGATAGATAGATAGATAGATAGATAGATAGATAGATAGATAGATAGATAGATAAAACTGGAGGGTGAAAAGTTGTCTTCTTGACTCATTTACAAAACGGAATATTTTGTTAAGGAAATACATAATATGGGAAGTGATTTGTGTGTATACATATATATATATATATATATATATATATATATATATATATATATATATATATATATATATATATATATATATATATATAAAGAGAGAGAGAAAGAGAGATATAAAGAGATAGATACTTTTCAGCACGTTGTCATAGTAAACTTCTCAGCACCTTCTCATAGATCGATAAAGAGATAATGAACGTGTCTGGATCGGACAGATATAGGTATATAGGTAGACAGAAATCAATAGAGTGAGGTAGATATGAATATAGATAGATAGATAGATAGATAGATAGATAGATAGATAGATAGATAGATAGATATGGACAGTCTTAGATAGATAGATAGATAGATAGATAGATAGATAGATAGATAGATAGATAGATAGATGTGAACATTGTTCTATGTAAAATGCATAAACATACATACTAGACGTACACTGACAGATAGATATGTACAGAATTAGATTAATTGACACACAGTCCGACAGACAGACAAAATCGCACATAGTGAAGGCGATGTTTATATATAGAATGCATCTTTTGTTCTGCCACAAAAGGTGCGTTGATTAATTGCAGCCAGGATTTTCAAATTGAGAGATTTCGCCGCGAATTAATTCGAATCGTTCTAACGTCAAAAAAGACAAAGCAGTCGGCGAAACAAAGACGAAACATTTTTCTTGTTATATTTTTTTCAGTCCTCTATCGTGAAGATCGGGAAAGACAAAAGTGGTAAGTCAGATACAGGAAGTAAAGAAGAGAAACACACCGTAGCTGTGCGATGTCAATTTAACTTTACGCTTTTCAGTTCTGCTTCCGGTGATTCTAAGAAAACATTTTTAAATAGTCTATTGAAAATCCAATAAGACACACACGCTCACGCACACACACACATGCGCACGCACAAACACACACACACACACACACACACATACAGAGAGAGATGCAGAGAGAGCGGGGAGAGAAAGAGAGACGCTGACACAGGCAAGGGCATGCACATATAGGGATTAGTGTGATAATATCGTTCGTCAAGCAAGAAAGTACAGACAGTATATATATATATATATATATATATATATATATATATATATATATATATATATATCGTGACCTGACGATTGCGTCTAGCACGAAACAGTGTCGCCTCAATGCTCACTTTTATATTTACACACGCTCTATCTCTCTGATATTGAGCACTTTATCCCATAAATATAGCACACCTAAAGACTATATTTCTTAATATATATATATATATATATATATATATATATATATATGTGTGTGTGTGTGTGTGTGTGTGTTTGTGTGTGTGTGTGTGTGTGTGTGTGTATGTATGTTTATGTATATGTATATAAATACACACGCATGTATATATGCAGCTAGTGATGGGTAAATTTTCACCTTTTCATATTTTTTCCACGCATGCGCTTTGCTTGTTTTTTTATTTTTTTGGTTTTGTCGACTGCGCAGTACAGTAGGGTCAGTTGGGCACCGTCTGTGAGATAAAGAGAAACGTGATGCAGTTCACTCAGTACGAATTTTGGAAACGGCATGTTGCGCTGTTTGGCATTTGCACTAGAATCTCCAATAAGTATATTTTAGTGTGCTTAAATGTCAATCTGAGGACAGGGAATAGGATTCGGAAAGAGATAGATGAATATAATGGTAATTCCTAAGGGACAGACATTATGAAACACACTGTGCGCTCTAATAAGAAAAGAAATTCGGAATTTGTTAGTGAGGGCCTCAAACTCACCACGGAGGCATACATCAAGGGCCTTGAGGAGGCATTGATACCTGGGTCTGAAAGGTGGCTGTTGGAAGACAGTAACAGAACTCTGCACCATGCCACAAAAAAAGGAGAACACAGTCAAGGATGCAAGGTGGCCCTTATATCTGGCCACATATCTCCCCAGACTGCAACCTCCTTCATTATTATGTGTATGGCGTAGTTTTGCGAGAGACCAACAAAACTTCTTGTCACAACAAATATGACCTGAAGGCAAGGATTATGGCAGCATTCACCAACTTAAAAAAGGAGACCGTCCAGAACAGCTGCAAGATATTCAGACGACGGGGAACATGGTTGAAGCCAATGACGATTTTACTGATAAATTTACACTTTAGTATTTCAAGCTATACAATCCACTTATGTATACGTGGTTAGTATTCCTTGATTTTAATAATATCTCTGCAAATTTCGTTATATTTACATTGTGCATTCAGCACTCTTATATAACCGTTTTCTAGCTTTGACTGGGAAAAACTGTTTTATTGTTATATATATATATATATATATATATATATATATATATATATATATATATATATATATATATATAAGCTCTTTGAACTTAACAATAAATACTGTCAAGCATCCGTTCAGTATAATGTTCTGGGGATGCTTTTCTATTCATGGAACTTGTTTCTTAAAACCTATTGAAAAGACCCTCAGGGGCGAGCAGTACAAGAGAATTTTAGAGTCTTATCTGCTCCCTTCTGCAGAAAGGGTGAAAGTCGACCCACCAAGCTCATTTTTTATGCAGGATAATGCTCCCTGTCACAAATCAAAGTTGATGAAGGAATACTTTGATGAGAAGCAATTGAGTCTTATGACATGGCCGCCCCAGTCTCCTTACGTCAACCCCATAGAAATGTTATGGAGCATTATAAAGTACAGGCTCTCGAGAAAGCAGTTGAGCAACAAAAATGATTTGATTGTGAATTTCATATGCGAATGGAATTCAATGCTTGGAGATGAGATTTGCCAGAACCTAATCAAATCAATACCAAAAAGGGTTGAAAAGGTTATTCAAAATAAAGGAGGAGCCATAGATTATTAAATATTTCGAACTATATTACCTATTATCAATTAATTATACCTCTATTATTCTTTATTTAAATCTGTTCGGTTATGTTTCTATTGATTACTAGTTGCAGGAAATAAGTGAGTTTTTCCCTAAATCTCATTTATATCCAAAATTGTAATTATCAATAGAATACCTTAGGGTGAGTAAATTTTTTAATAGGTGGTCGGGAAGGGGTCTTTATATTAGTAAGATTAAAAATTAGTTTGACCCTTAAAAATAATAGGCGAAAAAAAATAAGGTGAGTCACTTTTATCGAACAGCACTCTCTCTCTTTCTCTCTCTCTCTCTCACTCTCTCTCTCTCTCTCTCTCTCTCTATATATATATATATATATATATATATATAGAAACAACAACTGAAAAATTGCAAATTTAAAAAATTGAATGTTTTTTTGTTAAAGTATTTATTTATATTTTTTTTTATATATATATATATTTGATATTTCAGATCGACCCCGATCTTTCATCAGAAATAACTGTTTTCAGAAGTTTGTTTACAAGTGGCGTCCGTCGCGAGACGCGGACGTCACGTGATATGGAATGCAACTGTGTTCGAATATTTCTATCGTATATATATATATATTTCTAACGTATATATATATATATATATATATATATATATATATATATATATATATATATATATATATATATATATATATATATATATATACTTCTACGAAGACGCCTTCTGAACTTATAAATTATCCAACTTCTGCTGTTTATATATATATATATATATATATATATATATATATATATATATATATATATATATATATATATATATATATATATATATATATATGATTAGAATAAAGTATTACCCGGTTTTCGACCTTAAGGTTTCGTCAGTTACTTGTGAAACTTTCACAATGTTATTTCATTTTATCTAATTTCATGTTTTATTTTCATTTATATGTATTACTTTTTAGTACTTTAATTTTATAATATTATTAATTACTTCATTGATTTACACTGTAAAAATTAGACTGGCCCCCTAACCTTGATCTTCAAAAGTTTTTTTTTTTCTTATTCATTCCATTTTTATACAACAGCATCTCTTCAAATTAGACTTTAAATTCCTATTTTCAATCTTAAATGCTAATCTGGACCTAAATTCAAATCCTAAATTAAACTACAATTCATTTAAATATTTTAGCAACAATAATGAACCTCTCTTACAATAAAATATATTGCGATAAACAGAAGTATTATAGAAGCGGTGTTAACTAAAAAAATGTACCTGACGTATGAAAGTCCGAATTGTGAAATCACTGAGATATTCTGTATGTTTCTTAATATATTAAATAGTTATGTTATTTAACTATAAGCACTGTTTTTCTTACACTATATATGTTTGTCTGTGTATTTGTATACGAACACTCGCTCGTACATTTACCTATATTTATCCATTTGTTTATATTTTTCTCCATTTAGTTGATCACTTTTATAGGTGTAATTAAATCACCAAACAATATATACTATTTGTTACTGGGATATGGAGCGTTTTCACCTTAACTTCTCGACCAAGAACATCCTGATCCTTGACTGAAATGATTACGAACTGACCCTTCTATAAAAAATATAGCGTGTCATTAAGAGAATGAGGTGGAAGACATTCTTCAAGTTCAAACGTAAACATCTAAATCGGAATGATAATGAATCTTTTGGATTTAAATCGCAAAAATACAACATCTTGAAATGACCAACTTCTGGGATTCGAAAAAGGGTTATTCTCTGTTATTAATAACATCCTATTCACCAACACAACTAATAACCTTCAGAAAGAAAATTGTATAAAGACATTTCCACCATCAAGAAATCGGATAAGATTATCGGCAATTCTGATAAAACGAGAAACCTTTACCAGATCGACGTCGACAGATACCAAAAAGCCATTAACCGGGAGGTCAGTAAGAATTACAGAAAAGCACCCCAACACTCGGGATTTTCCCTCAATAGTGAAGATAAGAGACCAAAAGATCTAAAAATCGATGATAGAGTCTATAAATTGTACAAGCAACAGGCATTCCTTACAGTGAAAGACCACAAAGACAGTTTAAAACACAATCCCCAAAATCGGCTAATCAACCTATCCAAGAATAACATCCGTAGTATAAGTAAGAAAGAGTCTGAAAATGCACAAGAAATGCTTTAAAATCAACAAGTAGCATAGATCGTTCAATCAAATTAATCAGAAAAGCGAATGCTCTTTCCTCCAATTCGATATATGCAATTTCTACTTGTCCATCACCGAGAAGTTGCTAACGGATGGGATAAACCTGGCCAACGTTTACTGCCTCATTAGCAAACAGGATATTAACATCAGTAAACAAGCCCAGAAACACATTCTGTTCCATGAAGCTTCATGTGGACAAACCGTAGCAATCCTGACGTTAGTATTGCCATGAGCGCGTTTGATTCATCAGAAGCTTATGAGCTTGTTGGCATACTATTACTTTGGCGTCGTAGGTTTATCTTAGACAATAGAATGTGTCTATAAAGAAGGATTTTGAGAACACCATGGAATGAGCGTGAGTAACAAAGATTATTTTAGAAAAGTGGAAAAAAAAGGACACTTCTAATTAAAATCAGGAAGAAACAAATTTCGCGAGGACATTTCGCGCAAAATGGCTTTGGAGGATTTAACCATCAGAGGATATTTTGAAAGATAGGGGGGCAATGGAAAAGAGTGAATAATAATCTAAAGATATTGCGTAAAATGTAGGCAGAACAGGGGTGAGAATGGATAGCAAATAGACAAAGGTTACTGAGCGTGAGGAGAGAGAAGTTGAAGGCCATGAGCGTAATTGGATATTGAAAGGGGTGTTTCAACATTGGGTTTCGGTGTTATATTTCAGTCTAGCGTGAAACGCTGATAGATAGATAGATAGATAGATAGATAGATAGATAGATAGATAGATAGATAGATAGATATGAAGAAAATGAGATTAAAAAATATGAAGAGATAGATATGAAGAAACTGGGATAAATAGGTATGAATAGATAGATAGATAGATAGATAGATAGATAGATAGATAGATAGATAGATAGATATGAAGAAAATGAGATTAAAAAATATGAAGAGATAGATATGAAGAAACTGGGATAAATAGGTATGAATAGATAGATAGATAGATAGATAGATAGATAGATAGATAGATAGATAGATAGATAGATAGATATGAAGAAAATGAGATTAAAAAATATGAAGAGATAGATATGAAGAAACTGGGATAAATAGGTATGAAGAGATAGATAGATAGATAGATAGATAGATAGATAGATAGATAGATAGATAGATAGATATGAAGAAAATGAGATTAAAAAATATGAAGAGATAGATATGAAGAAACTGGGATAAATAGGTATGAATAGATAGATAGATAGATAGATAGATAGATAGATAGATAGATAGATATGAAGAAAATGAGATTAAAAAATATGAAGAGATAGATATGAAGAAACTGGGATAAATAGGTATGAAGAGATAGATAGATAGATAGATAGATAGATAGATAGATAGATAGATAGATAGATATGAAGAAACTGAGATTAAAAAATATGAAGAGATAGATATGAAGAAACTGGGATAAATAAATAGGTATGAAGAGATAGATAGATACATAGATAGATAGATAGATAGATAGATAGATAGATGGAAATAGACATATACATAACGATAGGTACAGAAATAAAAAAGAAAGAAAGAAATAGATAAATAGCGATAGTTATAGATTTATCGATAGATAGATAATGTCTGTCATCCAAAATAATATGCTTCATTCTTTGAGGTTTTTGGACGAGCTGGCCTAGTGTCATTTTCTGTGATGAGCCTCTCTCACTTGAATTCAGCAGACCCCTTTTTCACAGTTGCATATAAAAGGGAGTAATCAGTAAGTGTTTCTACCATGACCTCATGTTTCCTTGGGAGTTATACCTTTCTTTTGTAGATATTTTATGACAGCTATTGAGATAGATAGATAGATAGATAGATAGATAGATAGATAGATAGATAGATAGATATCAGGTCCTCCCATAAGTTCTGTCCGAATTTTGAATAAAGAAAACAAGTGACCAAATGTTACATTTAATTACAGATTCAATCAACAATGTATTTTCCCTGATTATCTATGACTTCCTTCCATCTATTAACAAGCTTACTAATTCCATTACTGTAAAATTCTTTTGGCTTTGATTCGAAGAAATCACAAATGTCAGTTTTAACCTCTTCCTGTGTTACAAAAGATTTTTCTTCCAAATGATTTGGTAAGCTACGAAATAAATGGTAATCTGAAGGAGCAAGGTCGGGCGAATAAGATGGATGAGGAATTTTCTCCCAACCAAGTTCTTCGATCTTTTGTGACGTGATACTTGCTGTGTGTGGTCGCGCATTGTCCTGATGAAACATCACCCGTTTTCGATTCACTCGAGCAGGTCTTTTTTTCCTCAAAGCTTGGTCCAAACACTCTAATTGCTGACAGTGTATTTGAGCATTAATTGTTGCATTAGGTGGTAATAATTCAAAGTGGATTATTCCTTGGCAATCCCACCAGATTGAAAGCAGAACCTTTTGCCCATGAAATTCCCTTCTCGGCTGTGGCTGGGGTCCTTCCCCTTTACCAAGCCACTGTCTACAACGCTTAACATTTCGATAAAAGATCTATTTTTCGTCGCCAGTCACAGGTCTATCCAGAAAAGGTGAGACAAGTTGGCGAGAATGGAGAGAAGAGCAGATGTCAGCTCGGGATTTGAGGTTGTTTTCAGACAATTCACGAGGCATCCATTTTCCAAGTTTAGGAACTTTTCTAAGTTGTTGAAGATGACGATGAACAGTTGTATGGTTTGAACTGAGAACCACTGCCAATTCCTCAACTGATAAAGCAGGATTTTCTTCAAGGGTTGCTTCAAGAAGCTTTTCATCATACTCAACTGAACGTCCGGTTCGATCTTCCTCTTCAAGGGTGAAATCTCCACCTCTGAATTTTGCAAACCATCTTCTGCAAGTTCTTTCACTGACACATTCCTCTCCATAAACTGAGTGAATGCTTCTAGCTGCTTCGGCTGCTGAGTTTCATTTCTTGAACTCATAAAGCATTATGTGCCTCAAATGATTCTTGGGTACTTCCATGTTAGCAGGGTTTTAATCAAACAAAATTTAATTTTATTGTTCTCTGAAATAAAATTTGATCGGTTTAAATACATCTAAACATAAAAATAATGTTCAGCTCCATTAGATATTATAAAATACTCTTTAAATTTCGTTCATTTTAACAAAAAGTTAAAATTCGGACAGAACTTATGGGATGACCTAATAGATAGATAGATAGATAGATAAGGGTAGTTATAGAAATAAAAAGAAAGAAATAGATAAATATCGATAGTTATAGATAAATCGGTAGATAATGTCAATGTCTACATTAAAATCTATATATTAATATAACACAGAAATATTATGTTACATAATCACCTTCTTGTCAATGCACTTAAACACAACACTTCTTACTTAGTACGGAACACTGAATAATATTCTGATAATACTTGTGTTATGAAGAAGACATTGTTTTACCAGGAGGAAAATAATGTTAAAAGCAGAATATTACACAAGAAATATCAAGTTAATGCCTTGCATCGCATTCCTATTGTTATTAATACAAACTAGAACATTGATGTTTTGTGTGTTCATTTAAATGTTTCTTTTATCAGCGTTCCTTCTGCTTATATAGTGACAATAGCTATTAAGAAGCCTACCGTCGACGAAATGTTTTGCCTTATCTTCAGTGATGTTTTAATTTAAATATGTTGCGTTTGAAATCAATCTTACTAAAAGTATTTTGTTGCCTTGCCTTTGTAGAAATTTGTTTCGTTTTTTTTTTTTTTCGTTTTACTTCTTCGGTCCTCATCCTACCGCCTCCCCGAAAAAGATTTTCAGCAAGCGAATGATTAGATTCGTCCAACCCTCCATGTAATCAAAAGAATAGTATGCCAGGCTCGTAAACTGCTAATCGTAGATTTAATTGGAGATGCCAACGTCAGCCTCCCGAAAAGCCGATCTTCTTTAATGAATTAGCTAGAAAAATAAGATAAAAGAAAATAGATTTAAATAACCGTTTTCGTTCCATCAGCGTTCACAAGAGGTCGATGGAAGGAGAAAACGATGCGGCTGTGAAATACGCACTTGGAGAAGAGGGATATATTTTGGGAAGAGAATCATCGTTCCCAAGATTAATTTAAAAGGGTTCACTTGCAGATTTCTATGCAAGCGTGCATAATTCGAAGCTAGATGAAAATAAACAGAAGAAATTCCAAAAGAGGATGTATTAAAATTCATTCAACTACATGGAAACAAAGCTTTTTATACACATATATGTTGTATATATTTATGTATACATTTATCTATATATGTTCACACTCACACACACACACACACACATATATATAGAGAGAAAAAACAACTAAAATTTGTAAATTAATAAAATATATAATGTTTTTATGAAAGTATTTATTTATCAATATTTTTTTTATATATGTAAAAAATATAAAGAAAAAAATATAAAGAAAAAATATATAAAAAAATAAAAATAAATAAATACTTTCATAAAAAAAACATTATATATTTTTTTAATTTACAACTTTTTAGTTGTTTTTCTATATATACATATTAAAAAAGTATACGTGGCTTCTCATTATGGTACACATATATATATATATATATATATATATATATATATATATATATATATATATATGACGTTACAAATGGAAATGGACAAATTCCGATATTATATTACGTCAGTTATTGAAAAAAGTAACTAATAATAACAAAACAAAAGTCATTGAAACAAAGCAAGTTTGGTCGACCATTGATGACAATTCCAGAACAACGTAACTATAAACAATTTTTCTATCCTCAGCCAGCCGCAAGGATGGAGAAAGCATTACCACGAACCATCGCCAGTGAGACACTCTGCAAGAGCCACTCCGTTTCGCGAGGCTCTTTCCTAAATCGAGACGCAATCGCACCAATCCTCCGAAGGAACGCCATCGAACGAGGGCCAATAACCCCTGAAGTCTCCACTGCCACAGGAGTAAAAATAAATCCGACAATTATTTTAAGACATTTTTTTATGTTTATACCTTCATTTTATAGATACAAATATTTAAGTAAATTCTATGTTTATAATAAACGGTATTAACTACAATTACTGGCCTGTATATCCAAGAAAAATCGTAGACAATATATGTCCTCCTACAGGAATCCAAACTGTATCTTACACGGAAGCGTCATTTGGCCCACAGTGAAAGCGTCTGGGCAGCAAAGTCAAATTACCGTTTTTAAACAACAAGATTTTCATAATTTGTTAAGCAGACACTTCCTCTGTAGCTAAATGGTATAGCACCTTAGGCCGTCACGCTTCAAGGTTTAGTATCCTCAGAATAAAAGTTTTTCAAATATCCCTGATGAAAAATAAAAGCTCGTAAAATCTTCTTAGTAATGAAAAATATCTTATTATAGAATAAGAATATATGAATGAATTTTAATATTTATTTTCATAAGAGAGCCTTTCAGGCCAGAAGACTGAATTAAATTATTGGACGAAACATATATTCAAACAAACGTATACAGAACGGGGAGTGTATTGTGCCAAGGTAAATAATGACAGTGACAGTGTAAAAATATATTGTTTGCACTGAGGGCCATTTTAAAAAGAGGTGGTATAATCATACCTCTTAATTTCGAATACCAGAATGCAAGTTCAATAAGAAGGTGGCAAACTTTGTGGGAAAAAATGAAATAAGCCCAGTCATTACGTGGAGTATTTTAAGGAATGTAAAAGCATGTAAAGTGAATAACAAATCATATCGGATACGTCAGGAAAAGATGGCTATTGCAAGATACAAGTCAGGCGCTGTGTTGTTGAATAGAAGGTCTGAAATTATGGCCAAGTGTAGTTCATCAGGAAGTTAACTTTGGAGTGATACGAACCAGGGTGAAGCTGGAAAAAATATTTTCCTTACCTTTCATTATTTTCACTCCCACTCTTCCCATTTATTCCGGTGTCGCATTAAAGTATTTAACTTCTTCTCTTGTCCAAGATTAATTCGTTGAGTAATCTGACGAGACTTTGATGGTCGAAACCCTGGTAGTTTTCCTGTCAACGTTTTATCTTTTCAAGATGTTCAAACCTCCCACAATCCTTTATTTTTCTTATTTGAAACTGAGCACTTCTTTAACGAGCATGATTTTAACAAATATTTAATTGTTTATTTCGCGTATTTTATATATATATATATATATATATATATATATATATATATATATATATATATATATATATATATATATATATATATATATAGTATATTATGACTGATCATGAGCCTTTCTAATGTTCGAATCTTTGCTTTAATTTCGGGGGAAAATAAAGAAAAAAATTGTATAACATTTGGATATTTTTGTATTAAGTTGGTCCTAAGCTTTCGGCTCACATGAGCCATCCTCAGAGTGGTTATACAGTAATGAAACAAAGATATCCACTGTCAAAGATGGTATTTTGTTATTTTGACGTAGAATATTGCTTTGCGAAGACAACGGTCGCGGACTAGCAGTCTATATCTGCCTAATATTATGTACATGGGTATGTATTTTTCTAAGAAATGTTGCTTGATAGAAAAGGTGACAGATGAGTCTACAGGAGAGTGTGATGGTAGTAAAACCAATATATGTAGCGAGTATTTTATTAGCATCGGAAATACAATCTCTGAACGGGCATGCAAATTGATACACTACATTGTTTTCTGTAGAGGATTTAATTGTGTGGTTCTATGGTTATTAGAGACCATGAGGTCAATTGCTTAATTTTTTTGTAATATATAATGAGGTTACTTGTTTATTATTATTAATGGGGTTAACATTTCTGTATATTATTAAAGATATTAGTTGATAACATAACATACACATAGTAAAAAAATCCTTCAGATATTGGAGGCCATCTGCATTAAAACGAAGCAATCCACAGTTAAAAAATTACATCTCGAACTAATCACAACACATTACATTACCGCTAGACATTAGTCCTGTTGTAATACTTTAGTCAATCGCGAGCTATGACGTCATGGAACCGCATCTTGAGCTTACGATCCGCGGCTGCTATTACGCCACCGTTATTGTCTCATAGCAATTTTCTATTTCAAAATAAAATATTATCTTTGAGGGTGCATATCTTCGTTTCATATCTACATAACCACTCTGCGGATGGCTCATGTGAACCGAAAGCTTAGGACCAACTTAATAAAAAATATGCAAATGTTGGATATTTTTTGTCTTTATTTTCACCAGAAATTAAAGCAAATATTCGAACATTAGAGCGACTCATGATCAGACATAATAGACATTCATTGTCTGTTATATATATATATATATATATATATATATATATATATATATATATATATATATATATATATATATATATATATATATATATATACATACATACACAGAGAGAAATACAGAGAAATTATTTCAATAACATTTTATTTTATCTGATTATGATTTCTTTGGTGCAAAAATAATTTCGTTTTTTGACGTTCAACTTCATGTGAGAAAACGACATTATTTTTGCACCAACCTAATAATATAAATGTTATTTCCAGCTGGTACAGATATTTCAATTTTTGACCCTGTTATTGATTTCACTGTTTAAGAAAAAAAACATGTATAAAAACTCATATATGTATTAAATATGCCAGAAAATACATAGATATATATATATATGTATATTGTCATTCACAGACAGACTGTTTCTCTGTTTCACAGCTCATCAGTGTGACTAGAAGTCCTGTTGCCTCTCGTTAGGATCGAAACCCGACTTAATTGGCGTCAGTCGGAACTTCTAACTCTAAGCCGTCGGCGCACGGCAGGGATGAAGGTGAATTTTAGCGTGTTTATTTTTAGATTTAGATAAACACACAGTGACTGACAGTGACTCAATTCTGCCGTCGGGTCATGCTATATTAGCTTTAATAGTCAAATTAATTTTACAAATGCACCCGTCACAGCCACAGAGCTCAACCAAAATTAATTTTTCAGGAGCCATAGATAGATAGATAGATGGTTATATAAATATAGACATATATATATATATATATATATATATATATATATATATATATATATATATATATATATATGTGTGTGTGTGTGTGTGTGTGTGTGTGTGTTATAGAGTATGCGCGCGTGCATGTCTGTGTGTGGGCGTGTGTCTGTCGTTAGTAGATTTTAATCAGACAATACTTCTTACACAAATATATAATGGGTTAATGAATGCTTTATTTTGAAATATATAAATATATATATATATATATAATGACAAAAGTACGCACGTGTAGGCTTTAAGAAAACTATATTCAACTGAGGATAAATGGTTCGCATATAGTGTCCTTTTATAGTCTCAGTAAACAGGAATAGCTCTCTGAAAGAGAAAAGTAACAAAACAAGAGAAGAGCACTATTGATTATTCATAACAATACATATATATATATATATATATATATGTGTGTGTGTGTGTGTGTGTGTGTGTGTGTGTGTGTGTGTGTGTGTGTGTGTGTGTGTGTGTGTGTGTGTGTGTGTGTGTGTGTGTGTGTGACGCTTCTGAAACTCTCGTTTTCGGAGAACATGATGGCCAACCAAAGCTTGTATAGTGCATTTAAATAGTGATTTTTCTTGATTCTCGAAAGATACACCTGTGGTCAGTTTCGTATCCTAATGTAAGCGAAGCCATTATGTAATATATATTTGGGCAACCTTCCTTCCTCTCCAATATGCTCCGTTGAATATGACAAGTAAGGAAAATATGATGAATTTTTTTTTTCTTTAAATATTCGAACTTTTTTTGTTTGTGAGGAGTAAGTGTGAGTAATGTTTTTCCGTAGCGTCTATTATCCCACCGCTTTCCAAAACAGCTTTGTGTAATGACTAATGTGACCAAAAGAGCGTGGGCCAATAGACAATAGGACAATATTTACATTCCCTTATTCCGCCAGTGCTTAAAGTGTGATATGAGAAAATCATCAAATATAGCTTGTCTGGCATATTCAACAAAACACATACACACAGAGGCACACACACACTCTCTCTCCCTCTCTCTCACACACACACACACACACACACACACACACACACACACACACACACACACACACACACACACACACACACACACACACACACACACACACACACATATATATATATATATATATATATATATATATATATATATATATATTGGTATATATAAAAATATATATATAGTTGTAGAAAGGATAAATGAAACGGTCAGATAGCAACGAAATTCCCATGAGCTATTTTTTTACTTCTGGCAACACGGAACCCGTGCCTGGGAACATCACCCACAGAATCTATAGTCGCACGCCAAAAATGTTTGTATGCGTATATGTACTAATTTATATATATATATATATATATATATATATATATATATATATATATATATATATAAGCTCTTTGAACTTAGCAGTAAGTACTGTCAAGCATATATATATATATATATATATATATATATATATATATATATATATATATATATATATATATGCACGAAACCTTCACCATATAATCACCACTATAATCAAATCTCATGTGTCGGGCTCTCAGTTTCTAGGAACTGATCTGCTTGACCCTCATACATCGAATTCGACGGGACAGTCGATAATGATGATGATCATATATATATATATATATATATATATATATATATATATATATATATGAATAATAAATATAAATAACAAATAAGAAAACTGTAGTAGTTGTCGACGCGTTTCGTCCAATGTGGACTTTCTCAAAGCATAAAAACGAAATGAATTTATTAAACAAAGTAACTAATAATAACAAAAAAAAAACCAGAATGCTCGTAGCAACTGGAAGAATGTAGAGAACGCTATTTTCATATTGTTAAGTGAAAATAACGTCAGTGAATGGCACGTGTGGAGATATTGTCTTTATAGCTGTCTTGACGGATTCAATCATTTTCTTTGGATTTTACGATATTGTTGTGTACGTTTGTTTGGCAGAGTAGTAATTTTGTTAAGAACGGTGAAATGGTGAAAAAAGCTCGGCGTAGATTAATATTTGGGTAATATTCTATGGCGGCACACTCTAGAATTTTCCTTCTGAGTGAGCTATTTTCTTTTTTTTATGATTGTAGCATTTTTAAAATCAAAATTATGGTTGAATTTATTTCTATGTATGACTAGTGCATTAACTAAGTTGTTTTTTGTGAGGTCTCTTTTGTGCTCATAAATGCGTTTCTTTAAATTTTTACTTGTTTCTCCAATATATTGGGAGGAACAGTTTTGCAATTTATTTTATAAATGCCTGCTTCAGAAATATTATTTTCATTAATGTTTGAAGTTCTTAGTATATCCATAATGGTTTTGGAAGTATTTATGACTATTTCAAGATTATTTAGATTGGATAGGTTATTCTGGATAGTGGACGTGACAGAGTTGGTCGTTAGTCTTATGTATCTCTTTTCATGCAATTTACTATTGCGGATTATCTTATTAGTTTTGTTTCGGTTCTTATTAGTTTTGTTCTCTTCATGGATATTTTGTTACGTAGAAATAATAACTAACACAATATTGACGTTTACAGAAAGGCTACAAACAAAAATGATCTGATCAGTTTCTACTCAAACCACTCTCCTAAAATTAAATTTGGAATTATTATAGGTTTCTATCTAACAGCATTAAAAATCTGTAGTCCCCAATATTTACTTAAAGAAGAAACATACATACCCATATCATTTCATCCACAACGCAAGAAGAAAGGCATACAATATATACAACCGAAACAAAACTAAACCCATAATCCGCAATAGTGAATAGGTTGATATAGGATGGGTTATTTCGACCCACGTCGAACATGTTTTGACTCCAGATTTTTCCTTCTCCCCGATTGGTTACCAACACTGACTGAAGAACACAGTGTGCCCTAATATTTAATCTACATCTGGAGAACAGATTAATTCCTACAGTTTCCAATGTACAGATTTATTCATTCAGTTTCCAATGTGTGTAAGGGAATGTAACCAATTCCACAGAAAGCTGAACTCGACTCTTGGATTTCTCATTCGGACTCGATAGCCATTATACTCTCACGAACACACATACACACAT
Organism: Acanthosepion esculentum; assembly: GCA_964036315.1. Classification (NCBI taxonomy): domain Eukaryota; kingdom Metazoa; phylum Mollusca; class Cephalopoda; order Sepiida; family Sepiidae; genus Acanthosepion; species Acanthosepion esculentum. The sequence goes on from OZ038515.1 coordinate 9,795,920, forward strand.
AAGCTGCAATAGATAAATTGTCGTCTAAATGACGCAAAAATGAAAATAATACAGACATATCTTTTTAACAGATATATTTACCAAAATTACAAAAAAATATCTTATATCTTAAATACTAACGAGTAAATTAATTTAATAAAATCGCCATTGTCTTCAGCCTCCAGGCGACTTCAGAATCTCCTGTAACTCTTTTGGATTTGCTCTTTCATTGCGTTGGAGAACGCTGCCATAATCCTTGGCTTCAGTACATCTTTGATGTTACATGGAGTTTTGTTGGTCTCTCGCTCAACTGCGCCCCACACATAATAATCAAGGGGATTGCAGTCTGGGGAGTTAGGTGGACAGATGTAAGGAGTGATGTGTTTGCAGAAATTGTCTGTCAGACATGACTGTGTTCTCCTGTTTGCGTTGCATTGTGAAGAGTCCTGTTGCCAAATATAGGGTCTTCCAGCATCCACCCGCTTTACCCAGGGCAGCACGATCTACTCAAAGCAATTGATGAAGGGCTCCGTGTTGATTCTGAGGCTCTATTGGAAGATGAATGAAGGCATAACGTTTCCCATCTTTAGTGATGATTTCAGACATGACTCATCTAAATCTTTCTGAATCCTCTTCACTGTCCTCAGATGGACACAAAATGTTCGTATTTGAGCTTCCGGCGTGAATGCCAACTACTACAGGATGCTGTTTCCAAATTTTTGGCGGAGTGAATTGCGTCATGGTGCTGTTTTACTTACAGATGGTGCGCAACTGATCCTACTATACTGTGCAGACGACAAAAATAAAAGCAATGAGCGCGAAATTAATAATATAATACAGCGACAATTTACCCATCACACCTATACGTACAAACACACACACGCACGCACGCACGCACACACACACACACACACACACACATATATATATATATATATATATATATATATATATATATATATATATATATATATATATATATATATGTGTGTGTGTGTGTGTGTGTGTGTGTGTGTGTGTGTGTACTTAGGCAGCATCCTTTCTTTTAAACACGTTGTATTAAACGCCAAAGACAACTTAGTCCTGCCGATTTTCTTTTGTATTTTCTCATATTTTCGAATTAGACTTTTTATTTCAAAATTATATTGATATATATATTTTCCAAAAGACAACCGAGTACTTTGGAACGTCATCATTCATCATCAGGGTCAATTGTTTTTAACTTTAGCCAATTGCCTTGCAGCGGAATCGTATTGCTACATTTAAAAGAACCGAATAAACGTTACGAATTATTTTTAATTCAAGAGATGCGTTAATGTTATCACGTGCAGACGAAGCCATGTGATCGTATGAAGGGTGGAAAAAGACGTTTATTGTAAATACCTAAAGAACAAAAATACGTTATGGAATTTTTTTTTAAAATTCAAGGTAAATGATTATGTGCCTATCTTATTACGTAGAAATATATTATAGACATTGAAGGATGTTTCCAGAAATATTATAAGCTGTGCGATTAATAAGAGGTCTATTGTTTTTAATATGTAGTGCCTCTAAAATTTTAAGGCGTCTAATGTCTGTAATATTATATGCTCAATAATTTTAGTATTATCTATAAGGATTTTACGAATGTCAGAATGCAGAAGGGAAACAGTATGTGACATAAGATGTTGTTTAATAGCACTAGAATTATTTAAATGCATAGTTAAACGTCTGGAGAGCCGGATGGTTGTAAATCCAATGAATGTATGTGTATTAGAAGAGCATTCTTCCAAAAATATATGTATATATATATATATATATTAATGCATGTTTCATCCTTGAAGCTATATACATAAAACAGTTGAAACCTAACCTTAACAAAATAAACTATTTAAATCTCCCCAAACATTCTTAAATGCCTATAACCTATAGCAGAAGCCATTGGTTTATATCAATGGCTTCCCATACTTAATAATTCTCGTTTTCACTCTCGCGTGGTCATGAGTGACGTCACGAGCTACGACGCGTTTTTCGCTTCCTTGGCTCGTAAATAAGAGTTTGTTGTTACTTTGAAGTTATTCACACAGAAACGGCGGGCCATTATTGTGGTATCGTATATGTGTTTTTTTTTTGATTTATTAAAATTGTCATCTTTGATAATGGCTTATGTAATACGAAAGCTTAGATTGGATTCAAACCTGTGTCAATATGATGTTTTTCTTTTGTCTTTCAACGATAATTTGATTAAGCTTATCAGACAATACGAAACGAACTTACTTAAAATAAATAGACACGGCTTTTCTATATTATTTAATGAAACATGCATTAATGAAAAATTGCTGCTGAAATATACACAATTTATATATATATATATATATATATATATATATATATATATATATATATATATATATATATATATATATTGTATAAAGACAATTGTTTAAAGACATTTTTATGTTTATACGTTTTTTATAGATACAAATATTTAAGTAAATGCTCTGTTTAGAATAAATTTCTCCATTTCATGTGTGAGGCCATTTGTTTACATTCGGACAAGCATCGAGCTGATATGAATATACGAGAGAAAATCATGGAGAATTGTAGTTTAAAAACAGTAAAATCGACCAACCCCTCCTCTGTGGCTAAATCGGTAAAGCAGGTCAGAATATATGACGGTTGATGTAGGTTCAATTTCTGTCGGAGGACGCATATTTTCTCGTACATTCAGGCAGGTAAATGTTGTTTATTATAAACAGAGCATTTACTTAAATATTTCCATCTATAAATAAGAACGTATTAACATATATATATATATATATATATATATATATATATATATATATATATATATATATATATATATATATATATATATATATATATATATATATATATAGAAGTTTTAAACCAGGTGTTAGGTAAAATGTGAAACCGTGCTGCTTGTGTATTAACCTCTCCCACACTCCTATAATACCGAGCATCTGAGACGAAATCCTAACTGAATCATATTGGCCGAATCATGGGTTAACAGAGTGATATATTTTTACACAAGATAAACAACAATAATAAAGTAATAAGTATAAAAAAACGAATAAATTTAAGTTGATGAAAATCTTGAGGATGGCCTCGCCGTTCTGAATATACGATGGTCATTCAATAAATAAGGTGAATTATTCGGTATAAGGACTTCTAATACAGATAGAAGCTTATTCTTTATTATATTTTTTTGGTTTTACTTCTTTTTCTCATGGATTTAATTTCGTCATATATCCATTTCTATCATAGATATTATTGCAATATTCAAATTCATCTGTGAGGAGATTTTCCAGGATCACCTGCCATGTGGGAGGAATGATTTTACGTAACAGTTCTGTACCCTTTTCTTTCTTTCTAAGGAAAGTGTTCTGTTTCTTAGTACGAGGGTCATTCAATAAATAAGGTGAATCTTTCGGTATAAGGACTGCTAATACAGATAGAAGCTTATTCTTTTTGATTTTCTTTTTTGTTTTACATCTTTTTCACATGGATTTAATTTCTTTTGCACAGTAACAAAAAATCTTTGAGAGTTTTGGCGATTAACATAGATGGCCGACCAAGAAGCATGCTCCAGGATTGAACAGCGGTCAGTTATCAAGTTTTTGTTTGCTGAGGGGGCAAACCAGTTGAAATTCATAGAAGAATGTCAACTGTGTATGGTGCCACATGTTTCAGCCAAGAAAACGTCTACAAGTGGGCTAAATTGTTTAAAGAAGGACGGAGCAGTGTTGAGGATGAAGACAGGCCTGGGAGGCCTACAGAAGTGAGGTCTCCTGAGGTGATTGAATCAGTCAATGACCTCATTCAGTCTGACAGAAGGGTGACAGTGGATGACATTGCAAGGACTTTGAGCTTATCTGTTAGGACAAATGCAGGGGTCATCAGTCAGGAGGAGTCATCTTACATCATGACAACGTAAGGCTTCAGACTTTCACCTGTTTGGTCCCTTGAAAGCGTTCACGAGAGCCACGAAGTTTAAAAGTAACGATGAAGTCAAAAGTGTTGTGAGCGACTGGCTGAGACATCAGTCCAAAGATTTTTACGCTGAGGGAATACGGAAGCTTGTGCACAGATGGGAAAAGTGTGTGACAGTGATGGGAGACTAAGTTGAAAAGAAAAAAAAAATAAGCTTCTATCTGTATTCGAAGTCCTTATACCGAAAAATTCCCCTTATTTATTGAATGACGCTCGTATTTAAAACTAGCCTTCGGGCGGAATTAAGCTGACTCCTGCGGAAAGCTTTAGGGCCTTCGGTCTTTTATCATTAGCGTCCTATATACGTAAAGGTTATAAGAATTTAGAAATAATAAAATTATTCTATATTTTTTCGACACTTTAATTCGGCGTAATATTTCTTCGTATACGCAACAGATTTGTGGTTTGTTGTTATTTTTCTTTTCTTTTAAAATCACCATTATTTATTATCCCTTCAAATGAAGTTACTCTTAAGAGACATTAGGGAAACTGAACTATGTAATATATCGAGTTCGTCACAGTACGCGTATAGAAAAAGAAAATATCATATGATCAACGTACTGTGTTTCGCTTAAGATTTACTCACGGTTTAATTAGACGATATCAATTGCAACTGCGACAAAAATTGAAATTAATGTTACACTTTTCATAAAAATTTGTCTGCAAATCTTTCACTCCGTTTGATACTAAAATCTAAGTTTATTTTCAATCGCGTTTAGCTACAGTAGTTGCTACGTTTTACTTCAGGTTGTTTATGATTCACCGAGATCGAAAAACGGACGGACGGGCACACTACACTGCGGTTTATATAGAAGAGAATGATACATTTTACGCAGCAAAGAATGCCGATTTCATGTTATCACGTGCGCCTTGCTTAACATTTAGAATTCACAATCCACACAGGATTAAAGAGTCTTGGAGTGTCATCTTTCAGAATATGTCTATTGCGTCACAAATTTCAGACAAGTATAAAAACGTCAGATATTGAAATAAAACAAGCTCTTTTGTTCCAGCGCAGTAATGGTCAAAAATTGATGTGTATGAACTTCAGAATTCTG
>OZ038515.1:9805949-9893449 GCA_964036315.1 Acanthosepion esculentum
TCCGTCGCTACATTCTGTAAGTGTTTTTGTAATTTCTCTTCCGAGTCTGCTATCAGTACTGTGTCGTCGGCGTATCTTGTATTGTTAAGGTACTGGCCGCCAATGCTAAATGCCGGTAAGGTTTCCAATTTTCTCAGAATTGCCTCGCTGTATAGGTTGAACAGATCTGGTGAGAAGACTCATCCTTGCCTTACGCCCCTTTCTATTTTCGTATATTCACTGAACTCATTATATATATACCAAACTATAATTAAAAACGTAATATTTTATGTTTTTTTTTACGGCTTATGTCTATTTAAAACCGAAACATAATTCTGATTTTAGGAATAATCCTACCATTTTTGCCAGTGAATAATTCATTAACAATATTTTGAGAATAACAATGATTTTTCTACATACAATTCTTACAGTTGAACCTGCATCTTGGAGAGAAAATGTATTCATGTCTTTCCCAAAGATCTTTAATCGTAAGTGAATGTTATGACCCTGACTGATTTTCAAATTCGACTCTACAAATTTTAATGGCGTGTCGATATCCATTGCACCACCAATGACGAAATCCACTCGTTCAGAGATATATAAACTGTCATCTGTATACAAACTATCGCAATTCAAGGGTTAAAAATAGCTTTGAGCAGGTACATGCCTGGGCGTGTTAACAATACCACACTTCTTCGAAATTTGTGTAGTTCCTTTACAGAATCAGAAACAAAAACAAACAAAGCGGAATCACTTGAAGACTTCGAAAGGTAGTAACAACTAAAATGGCTAGCACGTGTAACTCGTAGAGTAAATAATAACATAATAAGATCTTTAAGTTCCACGCTACTTCAAATAATTGATTAGGAAAGAAACCCCATAATTATTGGAAAGAGCAACAACAGCTGCGTTCACGAAAAATATTTGAAGAGAAAGATTTTATAAATTACAACCGACAACAGCACGGGCTGCTCAGTGGATAAAGTCCGAATGTTCTCTCATAAAGAAACATTTAATATGAGCATGCTCCATTGGAAGTCTTTATTATAGATGAAATCTATTATTAACACCTAAGCTGCTGTGGACATACTTAACCTTTTTTTATTAAGCTTACATTGCCTGATATATATATATATATATATATATATATATATATATATATATATATATATATATATATATATATATACAGTTACTGTCTCTAAATTTGATTACATACTGGCTAGCGTTTAATGTTATTTCCAAGCCAACGTAGTCATATAGCAGAAAAGAATACTACCTGCTTTCTGAAGTATTTTTTGTTATATAGTGTTTATAATATTTTTTGGCCTAGTCATTACTGTTGAGTATCCGACAAAAAAAAACAAAACAAAATGGCGGCGCCAGAGAAGTCGGCTTCAGCGTTTTTATTTCTAGTAAATGATCGTTTACTTTTTTTTTCCAGAAATAGCACGTACAGCCAGGCAACAAAGCGATGAAAATGCAACAGATAAAGTTTTATTATCTGATTTATAATAACTCGTTATAATAACAATAAAAAAGTATTATTTAGAAACCAAATATTAATACAGGAATTTTTTTTTTATTTTTATAATTAATATCGGATTCTACGTTGTGTATTAATGAGTTTTAAAAAAAATCTCAAACTGAAACAATTTTGAAAGATACGTAACATTCCATGGATGTGTTGGTAGTGTAACGGCGATCGGCACAGAAGGTAACATCAACGTGTTCAATTTTATATTCATGTTTGGTCAATAGCACCTACTTTCCCACAAACGTTCGTAAATAAAGTCATATGTAGAGGAAAAAGAAAAGAAAAAAAATGTATCTTCAAACACAACTCTACAATTTGAAATAAATTTAATTATCGAGTATTTGTTTTCATTCAAGATGAAAGAAACCAATTACAAAGATCCTCGCAAAAAGTCCCACAAAAATATTTTGTTTTTTACAACACAATAGAAATAATTGTTATCATGGTAAAAAACAAAAAAAAAATATAAATGTTTCTACTTAACTAGAGAGTCAATTATTTACGTTATTTAATGCAAACACGTAATTTTCCAGAAGTTAGCTTAAAAGCGATGTGTTGTTGATACCATATTTTGTTCACATAACTCCGTCCGTATGCTTTAAGTGTTGCTTAATTTACTTTAATATTGCGTGGTTATTGCAAGAAGTTACTCAATAAATATGTGAAATTTTGAATAATTAATTATACAAAAAGTATAATTAATCATATTGTGCACAAAGACAACAACGCTATCGGTAAAATGGGAAAAAATGAAAAACGAATTTGTGAATATTTAAAAGATCGGCATTTTTAGTCAAAGAGCCTAACCTAAATAAAGAATGCGAAAACACGTGATTACAGTCATGTGAAAATGTCGTCGTCTTTCTTCATTGCCTCCGGTGTCTCTGTTTGGTTATTTACATTCACTTACGCGCGAATACATCTGTCTAATATATGAACCACCTCTAATCATAAAGCTAAGGGTTAATTAGTAACAACTGTATCTTTAGCCCAGTATTATCCAAAACATTCTAACAATCTAAAATTATTGCTTTGCTTCAAATAACATGTAAAGGTTTGATAAGACGTAAGAAAAATGAACACTTCAATCAACATAATGTCATAACCCTTTAGATCGTTGGAGATTCTAGCTCCCTATAGATCCTTGCGTAGCAAAGAATCGTCAGGATTTCACTTTCGCCTTGACTGTATTGAATTCAGCTGTTTTTTCCTAGACTGGTAGCCAGGCAAGGCAAGAGAACATACTATTTAACCCTTACTTCATGTTGTGTAGTGAGATTTTTACATGTGTGGAAACCTGTTACCATTGTAGAAAACTTCAATAGATTTGTTTTTCATTTTTGTGCACAAAGTTGGGTTCAGTTCAGAGTTACACATTAGCATTTATCAACCAACCAGCAACGTTATCTCAAACGCCATCAAAGCCTCCAGATTTCAGGCGTTTACATGTCTATTGTCTGCTACGAAAGTTGAGAGATCACACCAGAAAATGGTTAACAATATATTCCCTCCTAAAAATAGATATTTAAAATCGGGGAAAAATATTTATTAACGAATAAACTTCCGAGTTAAAGAAACATAATTTTTAGCTTCAATGATCCAGCAATATCTTATGAATATTCGTCGCCTGAATTCACAAATTTATTTTTTTGTTTTTCAGGTTTTCTTTAAACCTCTGACCAGGCTTGTTGTTTTTATGTAGAAGCCGATTAGTCACTCCTTTCGTACAATTGTCATTTGAGGAAAATAAATAGCAGCAACATCTAAAGGAAATATCACATGGAACGCGAAGAAAATATGACGTAATAAAACAAATTGACTTTAAACACTACTTCAAATAAACGCTTAGAAAGGATACCCGCATCAAACCATAAAGTACTGATTCATAAACCTATTTTTCTGAAAATTTTTTAATAAATATTTTTATAAATTTCAACTGACGGTTGTACTCGCTATTCTGTCAAATAATAATGAATGTTTCCTTCGTTAATGTTATCGTTTCTATTACCAAGCTAAAGCATTGCGAAAATGATAGAGGGAAAAAATGATCTTTCTTAACGAGGTGTAGAGTAGAAATTGAAGGTCTCATTAGATAATGGATGACTTCCACAGGCAGACACTAGAGGATAGATGTTACAGCCTCAGGTGTTATATAAATAACTGAATGGCTAACGGCTAAGAATAGTTTTGTATTTGTATCTCGTTAGTACGAGAATAAAGTACCGTATCTACTCGCGTATCGTGCGTTTTTTTGAGACCTAATTTTGAAGCTAATTTTAAGGGGGTCGCATTGCAGCATTATAAAAGTATCTCTGAGAACAAAGGGTGTTTGTTTATTTGGGGTTTTTCCCATTCAGCTATTAGGTTGGTGCAAAAATAATGTCGTTTTCTCACATATGTTACTTATGTAAATAACGACATTATTTTTGCACCAACCTAATATTTCGTTGCGTCTGTAAAATACTGTTATTATATCATAGATATAATAATGCTCATAATGGGGGACAATGAAATGGGAGAATAAATATGTCTTCTATAGAAACTTCTTTCTATAGATTATTTAAAACATCCAAAAAGGCACGTAACAACACGAGAACTCACAAGGATAAATAAGGAAAGCAGGAAATCCGCAAACATTTAGGTAATATTCAGGTAATCTTCGTCGTCGTCGTCGGCACCCGCTCCCATGGAGATCGTCATTCTCTCTCCTTATTTCCTTTCTCACCTCTTCTGCATGTTGCCGGTTGCACTCGAAAGTCTCGGAGCCCCACGCCGTGAATGGCCTTACGATATGAACGCCGATTTACAAAACCAACTTTCTAATCACTGGAACGTTCTAACCCATATATATATATATATATATATATATATATATATATATATATATATATATATATATATATATATATATATATATATATATATATAAAGATAGATAGATAGATATAAACTTGTGCTATCGAGGGCTCAAAAGAGTTCCGTCAACCCGTGCTATGGTTTTCAGGCACTTTCCAAATGTACCGCACGCTGGATCTAGATACTCAATCCAGTACGATAACATCAGGATGTCGCCTTCCTGACAAATCGACCATGGTGAGATTCGAACACGGGTTTCATGGTCTGAAAGCAAACATTCTAACCACTCGAATGTTCTAACCCATATATATATATATATATGTATATAAAGAAATATAGTCTTAAGGTGTGCTATATTTATGGGATAAAGTGCTCAATATCAGAGATAGAGCGTGTGTAAATATAAAACTGAACATAGAAGTCAACACTTAGATGCGACAGTCTGTTCCATGCTAGTGCAATCGTCAGGCAACTCTCTCTATATATATAACTTTGTGTACGACGTAGCATTATAAGAGGCCCTCTTAGAACAAAGCTTGTTTGTCATTCTTTTCCATTCAACTATTTCGATCCGTTCGTAAAAGACTATATTATTATACCACAGATATAATAATGCTCATAACGGGGTGCATTACAATAGTTGAATAAATAAAAGCACTTTCTATAGATTCTTTCAAACATACAGCAAAGCACGTAACAATATGGTAAAACACAAGGATAAACAAGGCAAACAGCACAACCGCAAACATTTAAAGCCAAATTCATTACCTTTTGTGCCAAGCATCTCAGAGAAACGTGTTGCAAAACAATCGATCAATATTCAGTCAATAGTGATCAGAAAACAGCCTTGACCAGAATGAAAATCGACCCTAAATTCCTCCACAGAAACAGAAAAGTCACAACTTATCAATGCTACACGCGTCCAGGAACTAGCGATTAGAAAAGTGTATAAGAATACAATGAAGTAAAAATTTGATAATATACGAAAGAACACGTGCAGAAAATAAAACAAAGCTATCAATACCATAGCAGAATTCGAAGAATAAAAATATTGGTTTTAAAACAAGAGGAAACACCAACCACAATAGAATTTATGATGATGGAATATAAAAGATGTCACAGAAGCAAAAGAAAATCGGATTGCTAATATCCTCATGCAATGATAGAGAAAAGATCAAAGAGTGATGAAATCAACGGAATTGATTATTGAAGATAATAGTTAAGAAAACAAAGGCGACACGGAGAAAGAAATCGTTGAAAAAATAAGACACTGAAAATCTTTATTCCAAATCAAAAATATTCAAAGCAGTGAAAATGTGAAATCGGAAGCAGTCAAGACAAGCTTGGAAGACATATCACCAATATTAGAGAAGTCATTTCAAAGACCATTTCTATAATGAGAATGTCCAAAGAGAATCTAGTTTCATTTGTCAACCTAACAGAATTGGAAAAAACTATTACTGGTGAAGAAGTAACGAAAAGCTATTCAAACACACAAGCACAGCAGAGCAGAAGGTTCCGATAACATACCAGCAATGTTAGAGAAATAATCTCGAAGTGGAATCAACTCGGTAACCTGCTGATATATATTACCAATTATCGCTGAAAGAGATTATCAAAATTTAGATAAGAATCGTGAAACTTTTGCTGTTGCTTTGGATATTTCGAAGACATTTGACAGGGATTTATATGCTAGTTTTCTTCCCAAATTGAAAGGTTATGGTGCAACTGGATGAATTCTTAAACTGTGTAAATTTTCCTTATCAAATCGCAAAGTGAAAGTTGTCTTGAACGGCCGCTCTTCTACATCTTTATTCATTATGGTGCGGTCCCGCAGGGCTGTATCATTGGAGCTGTTTTTTCCTAATTCTCAACCACGAACTTCCTGAGGTAATCAGTTCTCAAATTCGTATCAGTTTGGATGACATAATTTATTTAACCATGAATTAATAATAAGTCTGGTCGGTTCCATAAGTTCAAATTGATAGCTGATCTAGAAAATGGCATACAGTCTATTGTTAACAAGGGCAAGTAATTTTGTTTTGTTTAAATTGACGCCTGTTACAAAAAACTAATCTTTTTTTAATTGTCTTGGAAAATCCTTTTTGCCTTACACGTGCAGGAATGATGTACACTACAGGAGACTGATTCTTTGTCTATTGACTAGCTAACGTTTTCCACTAATACGGTGGTAAAATTAATATTAAATCAATTGCTAGGTCCGCTGCTAAAGAAGTTAAAAGAAGTATATAAGGTAGAGTTGAAGGCATTTTAACCTCAGAATCCGTGGGAGAATTGAGCTCCAATTTCGCATTTATTCATAGAGAAGATAAAACATCTGGGCCCCTGATTACAGTTACTTCCTAAAATAAAATTCGAGGGATCGATTAAGCATTAAAAATTATTCATATTCGCACTATATCATTTTTTAATATATCAAATGGGTAAGGATATATTTCGGAACAAAGTTGAAAAATCACATTTTTTTTATTGTTTTTGCAGGAGCAAAAGAACTGCACTCGTGAGCTTGCGAGCGACCGGCTAGTATAATTTATGAAAGAGAAAGTAGTTAAATTTTTATACTTGTTTGATCCGTGTGTGGACAGACTGTCGAAGGACAAAGTGTCGAAGGACAAAATGTGGAAGACAAAATGACGAATGGACAAGAATTTGGAAAAGTGTCGCGACGGACTAAGTAGTCCACGAACAAAATGCAAAAACAAACACACCTGGAGAAATAATATACGCACGTGATAAAGACTTTCTTTCGGACAATGAAAGGGGGTAGTTCTGAATACAGCTGAGACTGTATTTCCGACTAGAAATCTGGAGGTTAACCAGGATAGAAATGGGCACATGAGAGAGAAAATCGAAACAATGGTGGAGAATTGTTAAGGAGGTCGGAGATGCTGAGAATATCATATGACTTTAACAGTTGGCAATCGCTAGCATGACCAATTTGAAGAAGGCATTGACAAGACGACATAGCATCAGGGAAATCGTCGATTGAAACTATGCAACGCAACAGAAATAAAGCCAGTATTGATATACAGTCGTGGAAACTAATAGATCGATACGGAAGTATTAACTTCATTCATTCCATCGAAAATTGTTAAAACAAGTAATTGGTAAATGACATCCTCACAATGTTTGCTATTCCGTCTTATACAAAAGATTCAAAACGTACCCGATAACATTCATCCTCCGGTTAAGCTGAATATCATTTGGACATGGGCTGCGGTTTGATCTGCAATCTCCTTCTCACAAAATTATTTTGATTTTGTTTTTTCTTCGTGAATGGAACTTCAGCACACTTTCCCGGATGATCTCGAACAACCATTGTATATATATTGAATTAAAAAAAAAGTGTCGATAAAATTTCATCCTTCCCTGTAAATGCCGTGAACAGGTGAAAAAACTGGAACACTTTTCTGAGTTTTCACATGACAGGAAGGGCTTCGAGTTGATTGGTAAGAATTATTTTCCAATTTTCTGAAATGAAGAATCATACTGATTTAAACTTTCCTGATATTATATTGCTGTACTTGTTTGATCCGTACGCAGACAGAGTCTGGAAGGACAAAATGTCGATGGACAATGTGTCGAAAGATAAAATGACGAAGGGAAAAAATATCCAATAAAAGTATCGAACGAACCAAGAATCGGACGAATAAAATGTCGAATGGACAAAGTGCTGAACGAAAATAACTGTCCAAGTGACTAAATGACGAAAGGTCAGAAATGTGCCGACAACAAAATACCTTTTACTTACTATGCAAATATCCTGCCGATAAATAACTATTTCCAAATTATGTCCATTCGTCATTTAGTCACTTTGACTCTTTTTCCATTCGGCACTTCATTCGATACTTAGTCAAAACTTTGTCTATTCGACATTTTCTACATTCGGCAATTTTATTTCGACACTGTGGCCTAATACCGTTTGAGCATGCTATCGCGAATATCTAAGTTCGCATGTTGGTGTGTTCCGTTTGCTAACAAGCATTTTTTTATATATGTACTGAATGATATTTTTAACGATATATAATACAAGATGATTTTGTTCAATCCAATCTGACTTAGTAAAATTGGTAGGCTTTCCGTGTTTGAGACAAGCGTATTGAATTCATTTGTCAGGACAATAAATAGATTATCGATTGATGAATTAATTTAGTTAATAACTAACGGTAAACTGTCTCCATCACTAGACCTGTAGCAAATCTGCCTCGTCGCTGATTAGTGATTAGATATCTTGCCCCTAACCATTTACTCTTGAAGTTTGCGTGTCCGTCTCTACAAGGGAGGCTCTAAAAGTAAGGACTCGTATATACTGCATGCAAACCAATAAAGATACCGAAAGTTCAGTAACAAACTTGATTAAACATACTATTTAGATGGCATAGTCACCATGAATTTCAATGAAAAACAAAATAAAAACTAAAATCATATCCATTCAATAGATTTGTACCAGGACACGGTCATCTTGAACGTAAATTATAACCCGATCGAGCGTTTTTACACATTGACTGAAACTGCTCGCATCTACTGCTTGTAATTTCTAATCATTTCCCATAATGTGGACGACTTAACGACATGGAAGGGCTGAATGTTACGCTACTGCATCCCTGTTATTATTCAGCATATATCTGTAACAACGCCAAATCCTTGTGTGTTATTGTCAAAAATATTAATTCATTATTGCCATCAGCATCAGTTTGTGACGTCCTAACCGAACATAAAACAGGGGTTATTAAAATCGATGACATACTCATATATATATATATATATATATATATATATATATATATATATATATATATATATATATATATATATATATATAATGGAATCATACATAAAAAAGTATATTATTAAAGTTATTATATATAATGGCGAATTCACTTCGCTAACTAAATTTTAAAGATGCATTAACCCACTAGCCACTCGATCAATGTTATGATCCTTGTTTTGATTTTTTTTGTTTTTTAATTATAATGTGTATTAGGAGTTACTTAAATATGAAAGTAATTTCGACCGGTTCTTCGGTCATCATCAGGCATGGGAACTATTTTCTTTTTGATAAAATTCAGGCAGCGTCCGAGACGAAAAAATATAATGCATAGCGAAATATGTTATTTTGAAATGTGTTATTCAGAACAGATACAAAGTTGTGGAGCATGCAGTCGCAACGCTAAGGTTGAATTTTGAAAATCTAAGTAAGAGTTTTTCTTTACTAATATTGCGATTTACGAATTTTTCTTATTGTAGGAGTTTATCTATCAGTCAACGTTGCATGAAATAAATGGTTTAATAATTAGAACAATCTCTCAGTTGTTTTCCTGAAAATTTTCACGTCGTATCAGTTCTTTTAAATCAAATATATGGTGCACCTTATTTTATATTACAACAAATCATTGATACAAAAAGTTAATTAGCAAAGTTACAGATATATAATTGCAAATTCCCTTCGCTAACTAAAATTTAAAGATGCATTTATCCACTAACCACTTGACGAATATATATATATATATATATATATATATATATATATATATATATATATATATATATATATATATATATATATATATTATTTTAGGATATTAAATCATAATAAAAATCGTTATAATGACAATTATGTTTCAACACCATAAATCAGTCTCTTCGGGCGAAATAAATTACTCGCCAGTAGTTTAACACTTTCACTGCTACTCATTTTCTCAGTGCAATTAGATACGAAACTACCATGACGTAGAGAAAAATCGAGGCTGACTAATAATTTGCATGATAGAACAGTTAGAATTTTCTGTATTTTACGATAGATGGCGCAACGGGACACTCATACCAGCGGTATGCAAAAAACCTAGGTTTCCATACTTAGCCAGCTTGAGCAAGATAAGAAAACGAAGAAGCAGCGGATGTGTTAACAACGCCCGAGGAGACACAGTTATGTTCTTGAAACATAATTGCCATTATGTAGCGATTTTTACATGTTTTAATACACTAAAATAAATAATATGTAGCTATATTATGTATTGAGCCTTCTTTTAAATTAAATGTTACGTATAGTGGAATTATACTCCATGTTTTCTCATTTATCCTGTATATATATTGAGGACGGAGATCCTCTTGAATATATTTCAAAATGATCCTGGAATTATATATATATATATATATATATATATATATATATATATATATATATATATATATATATATACAAAAATAGATTAATAAAGTTAATTATCTAAAATGTCGAAAACTCTTCGCAAACAAAATGTTTAAAGTTGCATAAACCTACAAACCACTCGATGAATGTTATGACACTTGTTTTTAATAACTACAAGCTGTATAATGTCATTTTTTAATCTGCTAGTACTTTCAACTGTACACACAGTCATCCTCAGGCATGGAAATTATTTCGTTTTAATAAATCCAGGTAGCATCGAAGACGAAACATGAAATGCGAATCGAAATATGTTTTTTTTATAAATGTGTTATTGGTAACGGATAAAATCTTTTGGAGTGTGCAGCTTGAACGCTGAGGTTGAATTATTTTTAAAGTTAACAGAGTGAGTTTTTTACTAATATGGTAATTTGAGAATTCATTTGTTGTAGGAGTTTATCAATCAATGTGGCATGAACTAAATTGTTCAATAATATATATATATATATATATATATTACTCTTTCTCTCTCTCTCTCTCTCTCTCTCTCTCTCTCTGTATATATATAGAGAGTATGAATTCAATACCCGGTTTTGGAGAACATTCGGAGGAAAAAATTAGCAGGAGATAACTGATAAGTGACATCCATTAAACATGGCACATGGAACTAGAACAGTCTACCCCAGTGAGGGAAATAAAGGGTTCAGTTCCATATACCGTCCACCTGAAGAAGGCCGGAGCGTATAACGGCCGAAACGTTGATATGGCGACAAAGATGAGGAGAATAGTCCCAATAATGAAAATAACATATATATATGTATATATATATATATATATATATATATATATATATATATATGTGTGTGTGTGTGTATATATATATATATATATATATATATATATATATATATATATATATATATATATATATATAATCAAATGGATAAATATAAATAATTGTCTCGTGTAAGTGTTCACATACAAATACATATATTTGTTATAAGAAAAAGAGTACTCAATGTTAAATAACATAACAATTAAGTATATATTAATATTAATAAAGATACATAATACTCTACGCCGACATTACGACTCGGAGTTCCCTGCCTAATGTAAGGTACTTGTTGTTTATAGTAAGCATCGATCAGTACCTGTAGATTGCATTAGGCTTGAATCGTAATGTCGGCGTAAGGTATTATGAATTAACAAGAGAAATGGAAAGATGTCAAAGTAACAGAAAAAAGATTAAAAGAGAAAGAAAGAGGAAACTGATAAAAGAGAGAAGGAGAAATAATGGAAGGCGAGAACGGATTAAACAAAGACAAAGCTTAAAGACAATTTCATGCTGGCAAAAAGAGTGGGAAATCAGACACCAGTTAAAATAACCTTGACCTATATTTTAAAATATTAATATCTGGTTTCAAGAAGGAAGGTTACATGAGGAAATTCAATCTTTATAAATTAAAGAAGGTTTTTATAATTTTTTTTTTAAATTTAAAGAAGGGCAATTAAAAGTTAACATCTAAATAATAAAAATAATATATAATATAATATGATAATTAAAAATTATAATTAATTAATAAAGACAAGTTATTAAGTAAATTTAATGAAAAATTATTTTATATTAAAGATTAATTAATAGGTAGTAATTGTGCGCTAATGAATTAATAAATTAACTAACATACATAAGTGAAATATAAGTGAAATATAAATTAATTATTAAATATAAGTCAAAAAGGCTTATATAAGTGAAATATAAATTAATTATTAAATATAAGTCAAAAAGCCTTATATAAGTGAAATATAAATTAATTATTAAATATAAGTCAAAAAGCCTTATATAAGTGAAATATAAATTAATTATTAAATATAAGTCAAAAAGCCTTATATAAGTGAAATATAAATTAATTATTAAATATAAGTCAAAAAGCCTTATATAAGTGAAATATAAATTAATTATTAAATATACGTCAAAAAGCCTTATATAAGTGAAATATAAATTAATTATTAAATATAAGTCAAAAAGCCTTATATAAGTGAAAATATAAATTAATTATTAAATATAAGTCAAAAAGCCTTATATAAGTGAAAATATAAATTAATTATTAAATATAAGTCAAAAAGCCTTATATAAGTGAAATATAAATTAATTATTAAATATAAGTCAAAAAGCCTTATATAAGTGAAAATATAAATTAAATAATAAACATAAAAATAAAATGATAAAAAACAACTAACTATTAAAAAAATATCCCAGAATCTGCGGGAGTGGTGAAGGGAGTTATTAGTGTTATTTTTTAATTAGCCCGAAAATATATAAGGCTTACCACTCTTGATGATAACAGATAAAAGGTAAAACTGAAAAACGAGCTAGCTAACCGGATTCATTCGAACCTCGCTCAGCAGACTTATACCGAGGTTTATAAATATAGAATTATCACTAAAAAGAGAACAACAATACGTATTGTGGGGTGGAATTACTTCTGAGATGGAAATTAATTGGAGGCCCAGTAAGAAATCTTTCTGTTTGCACAGAGATTTTCAAAGATAAAATATAAATGGCCCCCAACACTTTCAAGTGTTAATTCGAGTGGCTATTTATTAGGTGTTCTGCGATGGAAAACCCGTATGTATTGGTCAGAATGTCTGAAGGAGTGTACTTAAGATAGCGGATCTTTGTTGGCGCGTGTTGTTTTATTCTGACATCCAGCCTTTGTGTCGTTCTCCCTATGTAGTGTGAGCCACAAATACATTTAAATGAATATATATATATATATATATATATATATCTTCTCTTTTGTCTCTCTTCTCTTTTCTCTCTCTTCTCTTTTCTCTCTCTTCACTTTTGTCTCTCTTCTCTTTTGTCTCTCTTCACTTTTGTCTCTCTTCTCTTTTGTCTCTCTTCACTTTTGTCTCTCTTCACTTTTGTCTCTCTTCTCTTTTGTCTCTCTTCACTTTTGTCTCTCTTCTCTTTTGTCTCTCTTCACTTTTGTCTCTCTTCTCTTTTGTCTCTCTTCACTTTTGTCTCTCTTCTCTTTTGTCTCTCTTCACTTTTGTCTCTCTTCTCTTTTGTCTCTCTTCTCTTTTGTCTCTCTTCTCTTTTGTCTCTCTTCTCGTTTGTCTCTCTTCACTTTTGTCTCTCTTCACTTTTGTCTCTCTTCTCTTTTGTCTCTCTTCTCGTTTGTCTCTCTTCTCTTTTGTCTCTCTTCACTTTTGTCTCTCTTCTCTTTTGTCTCTCTTCACTTTTGTCTCTCTTCTCTTTTGTCTCTCTTCTCTTTTGTCTCTCTTCTCTTTTCTCTCTCTTCTCTTTTCTCTCTCTTCACTTTTGTCTCTCTTCTCTTTTGTCTCTCTTCACTTTTGTCTCTCTTCTCTTTTGTCTCTCTTCACTTTTGTCTCTCTTCACTTTTGTCTCTCTTCTCTTTTGTCTCTCTTCACTTTTGTCTCTCTTCTCTTTTGTCTCTCTTCACTTTTGTCTCTCTTCACTTTTGTCTCTCTTCACTTTTGTCTCTCTTCTCTTTTGTCTCTCTTCACTTTTGTCTCTCTTCTCTTTTGTCTCTCTTCTCTTTTGTCTCTCTTCTCTTTTGTCTCTCTTCACTTTTGTCTCTCTTCTCTTTTGTCTCTCTTCACTTAGGTCTCTCTTCTCTTTTGTCTCTCTTCACTTTTGTCTCTCTTCTCTTTTGTCTCTCTTCTCTTTTGTCTCTCTTCTCTTTTGTCTCTCTTCACTTAGGTCTCTCCTCTCTTTTGTCTCTCTTCTCTTTTGTCTCTCTTCACTTAGGTCTCTCTTCTCTTTTGTCTCTCTTCTCTTTTGTTTCTCTTCTCTTTTGTCTCTCTCTCACTCTACTCTTTTGTCTCTCTCTCTACTCTTTTGTCTCTCTCTACTCTTTTGCCTCTCTCTCTCTAATCTTTGTCTCTATCACTCTACTCTTTTGTTTCTCTCCCTGCTCTTTTGTCTTTCTCTCTACTCCTTTGTCTCTCTCTCCTCTTTTGTCTCTCTAATCTTTTGTCTCTCTCTCTACTTTTTTGTCACTCTCTCTCTCTCTACTCTTTTTTTCCTCTCTCTCTACTCTTTTGCCTCTCTCTCTCTACTCTTTTGTCTCTCTCTCTCTGCTCTTTTGTCTCTCTCTCTGCTCTTTTGTCTATCTCTCTCTGCTCTTTTGTCTCTCTCTCTACTCTTTTGTCTTTCTCTCTCTCTCTCAACTTTGGCATCTCCTGCATACCTTCTGGACGGTCTCCTTGTTTACCTGACCCCTGCCATAATCCTTACCTTCAGTTCATCTTTGATGGTACAAGGAGTTCTGTTGGTCTCTCGCTCAATTGCGCCTCACACACATTAATCAAGGAGATTAGAATCTGGCGAGGTAGGTGGACAGATATTATAATGAGTGATGTATTCGCAGAACTTGTCTGACAGCCATAACAGGTTTCTCCTAGTGCAGAGTTCTGCAGCATGTACCTTCTTAAACCAGGTCAGCACTGCTTCCTCAATGCACTTGATGTAGGTCACCATGTTGAGCCTGAAGCCGTGTGGGAAGATGAATGGACGCATAACGTCGCTTGTGATCACTGCAAACACCTTCCTACTGACCATTAGACTCATTCAATTCTTTTCGAATTCTCTGCAATGATCTCAGATTGACACCCAAACGCTCTGAAATGTTGGTATTGCAACTTCGGACACGAAAGCAAAGCAGTACAGCAATCCATTTCCAAATTTCTGGCAGAATTAATTGCGTCATGGTGCTCTTTTTCTCACAGACGGCGCACAACTGAACCTACTCCACTGTGCCTCCGATATATATATATATATATATATATATATATATATATATATATATATATATATATATATATATATATTTGACTCCTGAAAAATTAATTTCGGTTGAGCTCTGTGGGTTTGAGGTGTGAGTTTGTAAACAGTGACTATTAAAGCTAATATAGCATGACTCTTCGGCAGAATTGAGCCACTGTCAGTCACTGTGTATTTATGTAAATCTAAAAATAAACACGCTAAAATTCACCTACTTTCGACGTCTTTGTTGTAGAAGTTCCGACTGACGTCAATTCAATCGGGTTTCGCTCCTAGCTAGAGGCAACCGGACGTCAATCACACTGATGAGCTGTGAAACAGTCTGTCTGTGGATGACAGAAATATATGTATATATATATATACATTGGTGCGGCAAAGGTAACGCCCTTTTTTGTTTATTAAATTTGATTGAAAAAAATAAATTAAAGTAGTTTTATCAAATTTATAATATTTTTACACCAAAACAAGAAGTTCATAATTAACATTTTCGCTAAAATTATAGTTAAATGTGCTAAACAGCTAAACAGTCCTCAGTAACTACTTAAGTCGGGATACATCATCAAATTCAGAATGTCTGGGATCTTTCTTTCATTTTATGCGCCATGTCCTTTCAGGACGTAGACGATCTCCCACACTCTATTCCTTGCAGCTCTCAACAAGTTCCTTCCTCGTGCTTCCTTCCCTACACCACGTTCTGTCATCCACCTACTCAAGCTCGCCAGGCATGTCACCCGCTGCTTTCCCTTGTCACTCTTTCCTTCTATTCGACCCGTGAGTATCAGATTATCCAGGCGTCCATTCCTCATTATGTGTCCCAGAAGCTTCAGCCGTTTCTTTCCGATGTTAAGTATAAGCCTTCTCCTTGTTTACAATCTCGTATACTGCCAGTACAGGTTCCGGATTATTCTGTTATCCCTCGCAAATATATCAAGTTTGCTGAGCAGTTCCATCCGATCCTTGTGGCGTACTTTGTCGAAGGCGTTTGCGTATTCTATGAACCATAAGTACACGTACTTCTGCATCTCTATCGCTCTTTCTGATAACATTCTGAGCATGGGTATCGCGTGTCTGGGATCAGGAGTTATAATTGTTTACATTACTTGCACTGGAACGATCGTCCTCATCTTTATTGTTATTATTCCAACAATTCGTCTGTTACGGTCTCTGGTCATCATCACGTGCTTATCAATCCGGGTCACTCTAAAGTAATCTCGAACTGTCCAAAATGCGCGTTCGTGTTGCCTGGGCCTGTCTATCAAATGAGAGAGAGAGAGGGGGGGAGGGAGAGACTGAGAGTATAAGAAAACTCCATCTTGTGCATTAATTTTCTTCGTGACTGATGCTTCGAAAAAAGTGTCAATTTAACTGAAACGATCTTATTCGACTCTTCTTTTCAATTAACGGCAAATCTGAATCTCTTGACACACACACGTTTAACATGTTAGATTTTATCTTTTTTCCCTGTATTTTTTTAATAAATTTGTGAAGTTAGCAAGATTTAAAACATTCAAATTACTAGTTTTTCTTTTGGAAGCCCCTTTTTTTATCAAAATTTCTTCTTCTTCTTCTTCTTCTTCTTCTTCTTCTTCTTCTTCTTCTTCTTCTTCTTCTTCTTCTTCTTCTTCTTCTTCTCTTCCTTCTTCTTCTTCTTCTCCTGCTCCTTCTGCTTCTTCTTCTCCTCCTCCTCCTTCTCCTGCTCCTGCTCCTCCTCCTTCTTCTTCTCCTCCTCTTCTTCTTCTTCTTCTTCTTCTTCTTCTTCTTCTTCTTCTTCTTCTTCTTCTTCTTCTTCTTCTTCTTCTTCTTCCTCTTCTTCCGCTTTTAATTCAGTTTTATTATGATTGCGAGTAGTATCATCTTGCTAGAGAATAATGTTAAGTGCTTAATTACCAATTTGCCTACTGGGACTATTAGTAACGGAGTACTGTAGTTCAGCTATATGTGCATATTTGGGACGTTTCGTTTGGATGGATAGGGATTTCCGGATGATATATTCAGTTCCGCACAGAGTTAATCTTTTCTAGCTCTGCAGTGCTGATGTGTTATCACCGTTAATCTCCCTTTCACAACAGCGATTATTATTATTATTATTATTATTATTATTATTATTATTATTATTATTATTATTATTATTATTATTTCCTCTGTTGTTTATACATTTCCTTCCGGGCCCCAAAGATTTAACGTTTGAAATGGATTCATGATTTCATGATCAGTTTTTGTAAAAACAAAAACAAAGATCAAACACACATTTAACATACATAAAGTTCTTCGTAATGTGTCATCTGTACTTGTGAGTACAATTTTTCGAATTCCTTTAAGGTATGGGGCACCAGGAACCCGTTCAATTAGTCTATCGAAACATTTTCCAAACAATCTGATAGCTCTAACAACAACTGGAAATATTGATGTCCTCAGTTTCCACATTTTTGAGAATTCCTCTCCACGAACCTTGTATTTTAATAGTTTCTTTTTAAAGATCTTCAAAGATGCATTACATTTTGCAGGGACCCTTTTGCCTGGGCGATTAGCTTCCATTGTTCTCTCTGCGTATAACAATTTTATGGGACTTGAAAGTCCCATAAAATTGTTACAGTTTCAATCTCTGTAACCCGGTCTGGTTTATGTTTATACCAGTTCCTTGCAGTTTCCTTTCCATAAATCTTGCATATTTTCCAGTGCTGATATTGGCTTACTCTATCATACAGTTTTATATTGAATGGGTAATAACACAGGAACCTGATACATGATGGCCAATTGTTTTCTGGATATTTAACAGAGAATATGCAATTTGGGTTTTCACGGATTTCAGTATGTGTTTTTGGTAATTTCTAGTTATCAAGCATTTGTTCTATGCAACAAGAATATGCCCTTCTCTTGCAGCTTTCAAACTTGCACTACCTAACTAAATGAATTAATACTCTGCATTTTTCGAATCTGGTCATATATTGACATCAAAATCCACCATGTGATGATGCATACGGTGGCATGTGAGAAACCTTTGGCATTTTATTATTATTATTATTATTATTATTATTATTATTATTATTATTATTATTATTATGATCATTATTATTATTATTATTATTATTATTATTATTATTATTATTATTATTATTATTATTATCATTATTATTATCATTATTATTATTAGTATTATTATTATCATTATTATTATTATTATTATTATTATTATTATTATTATTATCATTATTATTATCATTATTATTATCATTATTATTATTATTATTATTATTATTATTATTATCATTATTATTATCATTATTATTATCATTATTATTATTATTATTATTATTATTATCATTATTATTATTATTATTATTATTATTATTATTATCATTATTATTATTATTATTATTATTATTATTATTATCATTATTATTATCATTATTATTATTATTATTATTATTATTATTATTATTATTATTATTATTATTATTATTATTTTCTTTGATTTCTGACGTTTACACATTTCTTTCCGGGTCCCGCCCAGGGACCTAAGGTTAAAAATGGCATCATGACACTTTCCACTGAAAAAAAAAAAATTACATAGATAAAGCCCTTCGTAAAGTGTGGGCTGTACTTGTCAGAACATTTTTTTTGTATCTCTTTGAGGCATGGACTTCCAGGGATCCCTTTAATTAGTCTACTGGAATCTTTTCCAACCAGTCTAAGGGTTCCAACTACAACAGGGATTGTTGATGTTCCCATGTCCCACAATTTTGTCATTTCTATTTCAAGGTCCTTGTATTTTGACAGTTTTTCGAATATCTTCAAAGATACATTGCAGTCTGCAGGGACTGCCATATCAATAAGAAGGCACTTATTTTGTTTGTGGTCTTTAATAACAATGTCTTATTATTATTATTATTATTATTATTATTATTATTATTATTATTATTATTATTTGTTTATTTATTTATTTTTTGTACTTGTTCCATTTTCTTATTAATATTTTCAAGATTGGATCCATGACATTGATTTTTTCTGAAATCTGAAATCATTGGTATTTTTATAAACTGCATTAAATCTAAGAGTTAATATATTTTCAAAATGCAGTAAATTGAATATATAATCAAATAAAAATATTCGGAAAAAATGCCACTTGGCCAGAAGTTAGAATGTTTTCGTAACAGGCGTATGTAAAGTAGCAATTAGAATTAAAACTATTTCCGATGCAGCCTGTAGGTGGGGTACAGGTTGTTCTTTGAAAGCAGTTCCATATCGGAGTGTAGCTTCATGTCATTCAAGGTCGTGTTGTAAGAGATGGAGAGAAGTTGCAGGAGAGTGACGAAGGGAAGAGCTTATAAGTCAGTCATTTGTGAAATCACAAGCAAAATCTTTGTGTTTACATTCATTTGAATTCTAGAATAAGGAAACGAAAACATTTGGAGGAGAATTGTGTTCTTTAATTTCCTGTCATTGTAATATCTCGTTTTCCTTGTCAACGTACAACGATCTCTTTCCCAGTTTTTCTGCACCCAGATGCGTATGAGAATCGAAATGAACCATGGTATGATCTGTCGTGTTAGTAGATATCTGAGAATGAGAGCTCCTTGTACTTTTGTCAGTTGGCGCTGTTGAGTAGGATTTCTTTCAAGGATATACAGAAAGCAAGCGCAGGATTCTGTACAATATAAGATTATAAAAAAGATTCTGCTATGAAAATAGCCAGGAGAAGAAGAGATCCCATCGTGCTGGCCTCGAAATAGAATTAAGAAACGAACGCAGGGTCTGCATAATAATTCAAAAAGAAATTACACATACGCATAGAAAGAAGAGCCAATTTGAGTAAAGACGAAAAGACCTCCCCAAGCTGAACTGAAACAAAAACGCATACGATAAATATATATATATATAAATATATATATATATATATATATATATATATATATATATATATATATATATATGTATAGAGAGAGAGAGAGAGAGAGAGAGAGAGAGATAGATAGATAGATAGATAGATAGATATTAGTGGTCAATACACACACACACACTTGAGTTTAAAACAAGATATAGACAGATATCGTTTCTTTTTTTCTTGTAGAAGAATATAGACATATATATATATATATATATATATATATATATATATATATATATATATATATATATATATATATATATAAATTCCCAAGAGGATAGAATCAATGTAGAACACAATGTCCATGACAGAGTAAGAAGATAATATAAAAGGCTCAGGCACTAATATTCCATGGTTATAATTTATTACATTGGAATCATAATCATGATCCAATTCATCAGACCTATATATATATATATATATATATATATATATATATATATATATATATATATATATATATATATATATATATATATATATATATATATATATACATATATATACATAAATACATATATAAATACTAAAGAACTTTGGATCATTTACTTGACGTATACTTTCTTATCTTTCTATATATTTGCGCACACACACATGCACAGACAAATATACATATATATATATATATATATATATATATATATATATATATATATATATATATATATATAGGCAGCAATCTTTCTTTTATGAAAGTTTCATTAAAAACGACAGACAAGGTACTACGGTTAAGTTTTTTATTTAATTTTTCTTGTTCGTACACAAGAAAAATTAAATAAAAACTTAACCGTAGTACCTTGTCTGTCGCTTTTAATAAAACTTGCATATATATATATATATATATATATATATATATATATATATATATATATATATATATATATATATATATATATAACCGGTGGTACTAGCTTGGAAATCCTTGGATAGTTCGACTTGTAGAAGAACAAATCGGTACCTAAAGAAAAATGAGGAATAAAAAAGAAAGCACCAAGAGCGCTAAACTAAGGCGAAAACGATCGTCCAGAGTTCAAGCTCAAAGTCCAAAGAAAAAACCTCCAAGACGAGTAAAAGGCAACTACGTAAAGTGGTCAATACAGAAGTAGAGCAAAACCTAAGATAATCCTAAGGAGCCAGGCAAACCTACCTAGGTTTCACCTAAACGGATAGTCATCGCCGTAACAATCCGTTTAGGTGAAACCTAGGTCGGTTTGCCTGGCTCCTTAGGATTAGCTTTTATATATATATATATATATATATATATATATATATATATATATATATACAGAGAAATTATTTCAATAACATTTTATTTTATCTGATTATGATTTCTTTGGTGCGAAAATATTGTCGTTTTTTGACGTTCAACTTCATGTGAGAAAACGACATTATTTTTGCACCAACCTAATAATATAAATGTTATTTCCAGCTGGTACACATATTTTTTTCTTAAACAGTGTAATCAATAACAGGGTCAAAAATTGAAATAAGTATGAACACGCCTAGGTTTTGTCAGAAGTATTCGAGTATTGTAGGGTTATGTCAACAAAACGTTTAAATACCGATTCCCTTGGGATCACCGAAGTTAATCAACGTCGAGCCCGGTCAGTACCTAGATGGCTGACGGCGTGAGAAAACTGTGCGTTTTCAGATTGAATGCGCGGGTGATGTCATGGATAATGGCTCGGAATTGTTAATCGGAGACCCGAGTTTCAATTCCCACTGATTTCGGTATAGTCACTTTCGCGCAAATACTCTTGGCAGAAGATATCTTACACCCTACAAATATATATAGATTTAAAAACTTACAAAGGGTTGATAAGCCATAAAAAAAACGAATCAATTAATCAATCAATCCAAGTATTTACCGACCGAATGAAAAATGTGACTCAAGCTATTGTAATTAGTGTATTAAACGGATATGGCCAGTTTATTTTTTCTCTTGACAAAAATATAAACGAATATATATGTCTATATTTCTCTATGAGAAAAACGGAAACGAATATATATATATATATATATATATATATATATATATATATATATATATATATATATATATATATATATATATATGTCTATATTTCCCTATGAGAAAAAAGTAAATGAATATATATGTCTATATTTCTTTATGAAGAAAAAAAACAATATATATATATATGTCTATATTTCCCTGTGAGAAAAGAGTAAACGAATATATATGTCTATATTTCTCTATGAAAAAAAAAAACGAATAAACACACATATATATATATATATATATATATGTCTATATTTTTCTACAAGAAAAAAAGAAACGATATCTGTCTATATCTTGTTTTAAACTCATTTCATCCCATGCAAGGCAATAAAGTGACTAATATGCAAGGGTTTAGTGACAGTGAAAGAATATGTGACAAAGAATCGCAAACAAATATATGTTGTTTTTTTTTAAATGAAGACTAAAACCATTTCACTTTCATACTAGTTTTTAGCTGGTACAACCTTATGCGAAATAGAAAATACAAGAGAAAATTGTTTTTTATTTTAATAAATCATTCTTTTTAAAGGAAACACATTAACAAATAGTGCAATAGAAAAATAAAAATGAATTACATATACGTGAATGGGAAAAATACGTGATAAGGAACAGCTCTTGTGTATATTTGTTAAGACAATAGCAATCATCGATTTCGTTTCATTAGAAGGGGGGAAGTGAACTTTTCTCTGGATTAATAAAATTTATCATTGCTTAAAGGGGGATTAATATTAATCCATTTTTTCTTCTTGTATGCTCCGCGTTCCTTCAACACGTTGGTTCCTGAATTTCAAATCTTTTTAGCTCTAAGTAAATTTTGCATTTTTGCGCTTTTCCCTAAACTCTGTCCTGTCATCCGTTTATACAAGCTCGTTAGGTAGTTCATGACTTCATTTTATATCCGTGGGCAGGCGATTTGCTTCCTGTATAATGTCTTGATTTTCGATTATATTTTCCAATATTTCAAGGTTATCTAGCAGTTCCAACTGTACTTGTGATGAACTTTATCAAACGCCAGTGCATTATCTATAAAACATGAGTGTACAAACTTTTACATTTTCATTGCTGTAATTGATTTACATTAAGAAGAAAACCTATTTAATTCCCCATTAAGAAATATTGTCACTTCCATATGGGAAATACAAAAAATGGTCGGAATCTTAATTTTTATTTTTAAATGAATCCTTCTTGTTAAAAACGTTAGTAAATCGCACATTTTTTTTAGATTATTTGATCTTATCGAACCGATCAAATTACTATTTAGTCAGGAATAAAACGTTGTGTTATTAGCATAGCTACGAAGCTGAAGACTGTTTCCATTAGGGTGGTCATTTATAACAAATAGGTGCAATGTAGGTCCAAGGATAGAGTCTGGGGAACATCTGCATTAATGCAAAAAAGATCGAGAAGAGTGGGCATTCAAGACAACTTTCATTTCGTGAATTCATAATAAAGACTGAATAAGTTCCAATATTCAGCCAGGGTAACCATTCAACTTGTAAACAAGTGTAGTATGCCAAACCCTGTCAAAGTCCTTCGAAATATCCAAAGAAATGGCCCGAGGTTCACCATCCTCATCTAAAGGTCGATATTTGAATGGGAATATTGCCAACGAAACATTCTTGTGTATATGTGTGTTTATGTTTGCGTTTGTGTGTGTGTGTGCTCATATATAATAGGTTTAATAACTATTTGTTAATAACATCTAAACATGTACTGAAAAAGAACGATTTAATGCCGCCACCACTACTCTCAAATTGAATTCTGAGAGGTATGTTATGTTGCTAGAAACGGGAGTGTGCGTTTTTGTTTTTATTCAGAATTGTTTGAGAATTGATGAGGTCACCTCTGCTAAAATATTCGTATTAAATGGAGGGGAGAAAAAAATCAATTTTCAATGGATTATCTTTTAGGATTATTAAAAAGGAAATGAATTCTCGTCCTATTACTTGGTAAAGGTGATTAATTAAGGTACGTTTGGTTTTTATACGGTTAGAAATTAACTACAATTTCATTGCATATATTATAAATTCTTGTGTCAATTTTAAGATATTATTGAAATTTAGTAACCATTTTGTTTATCTGCTTTTCCTTTGTTTCATAAACACCATAATTAAAATCGATTACGCTAACTGTTATTGATATTGGATTTTGTGTGAATTTCTGAGATAAGGAATTCCGTTTTCTTGTTAATTAATTGTAAATTTCTTTTTCAGTTATCTGTTTATTTCTTTTTCTCTAATATATTCCGCCGATAGCTCCCTTGCATTGTTATGCTGGAACATAACACCTTTTCCCTTTTGCAAGCGTAATTATTCGTTAAACTTTTCATATTGCTGGAAACCGATGATTGCGTTGATGAACGATCTATCTTTCAGTCGCTCGATTTGGTTTGGTATATTTTGTCTTACGTCATAACAACTTCAGTGGGTTATTTAATGCCGACAAGATTTTTAGGAATAGTTCGTATGAATAGAATATGGATTCTTTCTAAGAAATCAGTTTGAAGATCAGGTTCCATCGACGTATTTCTATAAAGTTTTTTCGAAAGTCATATGTATTGTTGTTAGTAATATTTTCTTTTAAAAATGTATTGCGGTGATATTTTCTTTTCAAAGATGTGTTGCTGGCAATATTTTCTTTTCAAAATATAACTGCTGATATTTTTTTCAAAAATATATTGCTGATAAATTTTTTAAAAATATATTGCTGGTAAAATTTTTTTCAAAATATTATTGCTATTTTTTTCAAAAATATATTGCTGATAATTTTTTTTTAAATGTGTTGCTGGCAATATTTTTTTTCAAAATATAACTGCTGATATTTTTTCAAAAATATATTGCTGATAAATTTTTTTAAAATGTATTGCTGGTAAAATTTTTTTCAAAATATTATTGCTATTTTTTCAAAAATATATTGCTGATAATTTTTTTTAGATGTATTCCTGGTAATATTTTTTTCAAAATATTGCTATTTTTTCAAAAATATATTGCTGATAATTTTTTTTAAATGTATTGCTGGTAATATTTTTTTCAAAGTATTATTGATAATTTTTTCAAAATTATATTGCTGATAATTTTTTTTTAGATGTATTCCTGGTAATATTTTTTTCAAAATATTGCTATTTTTTTCAAAATTATATTGCTGATAATTTTTTTTTTAAATGTATTGCTGGTAATATTTTTTTCAAAATATTATTGTTATTTTTTTCAAAAATATATTGCTGATAATTTTTTTTTTAAATGTATTGCTGGTAATATTTTTTTCAAAATATTATTGCTATTTTTTTCAAAAATATATTGCTGATAACTTTTTTTTAAAATGTATTGCTGGTAATATTTTTTTCAAAATATTATTGCTATTTTTTTCAAAAATATATTGCTGATAATTTTTTTTTTAAATGTATTGCTGGTAATATTTTTTTCAAAATATTATTGCTATTTTTTTCAAAAATATATTGCTGATAATTTTTTTTTTAAATGTATTGCTGGTAATATTTTTTTCAAAATATTATTGCTATTTTTTTCAAAAATATATTGCTGATAATTTTTTTTAAATGTATTGCTGGTAATATTTTTTTCAAAATATTATTGCTATTTTTTTCAAAAATATATTGCTGATAATTCTTTTTTAAATGTATTGCTGGTAATATTTTAAAAAAATATTATTGCTGATATTTTTTTTTTCAAAAATGTATTGCTGGTAATTTTTTTTTCAAAAATGTATTGCTGGTAATTTTTTTTCAAAAATTTATTGCCGGTAATTTTTTTTTCAAAAATTTATTGCCGGTATTACATTTTTTTTAATATAGTGCTGGTAACATCTTTTTTTCTTTCAAAATATAGTGCTGGTAATATTTGTTTTTTCAAAAATGTAATGCTGGTAATATCTTTTTTCAAAAATAGACTGCTGGTAGCATTTTAAAAAAATATATTGCTGGTAATTATTTTTTTTTTAATGTGCTGGTGTTTTCACTATAAAAATCTAATTATATATTTTCATAGTATTTTGACCAATGTTTGTGGTGTTAACTATTTGCTCATAGCTGAGACCATGACAGTTGCTACCAACCCGTATCAGGGCAAACCTGGGAACATCAGCAAATAAGAGGTGGCTCTTCGCTCCACAAAACCTTCCGATCCAAGATTTTGCTTCCGGATTACTGTAGCTCGTTATGGACGACACTTTTCATATTCCACCAGAAAAAATAAACTATTTTGCAGATTGATTCAAAAATTCTGATGTTCGCACTAGTTTCTTAATTTCTGAGAACTACATTTTTTCTCCTTTAACATAAAAATCAAGTTTTCATCCTTTGCAACAATGAACCTCGATAAATAAAGCATTGTATTCCTTGTTACAACATTGCAGTAGATGACGGAGACACATTTCTGGGACGGGTTGTCGTTATTATTTAGAATAGTTATAATGAACCTTATGGATTAAAACGTTGCTTCCTGAATTTGGTGATATAATAATTGTCTAAGTCGGGCGCTGTGTACTTAGACTCAGTATAAACAGGGCAAACAATTGCTGAGCAGTATTAAGTATAACAACAAAACGAGATATCAATAGCCATTGGCAGTGGAACGAGAACAACCTACGAGATCATTAGTACTAAGTATGATAAATAAACGAGATTTCACTAGTAATGGGCAGTGGAACGAGAACAGCCTACGAGAAAATCATTAATAAGTATAATAAATAAACGAGATATCATTAGCACTGGACAGTGGAACGACAATAGCCTACGAGAACAGCAGTACTATGAATAATAAATATACGAGCTATCACTAACAATGGGCAGTGGAACGAGAACAGCGTACGAAAACAGCAGTACTAAGTATAATAAGAAAACGAGATATCAATAGCCATGGGCAGTGGAACGAGAACAACCTACGAGATCATTAGTACTAAGTATAATAAATAAACGAGATGTCACTAGTAATGGACAGTGGAACGAGAACAGCCTACGAGAAAATCAGTACTAAGTATAATAAATAAACGAGATATCATTAGCAATGGACAGTGGAACAAAAAGAGCCTACGAGAACAGCAGTACTATGAATAATAAATAAACGAGATATCAATAACAATGGGCAGTGGAACGAGAACAGCGTACGAAAACAACAGTACTAAGTATAATAAGAGAACGAGATATCAATAGCCATGGGCAGTGCAACGAGAACAGCCTACGAGAACTGCAGTACTAAGTATAATAACTAAACGAGATTTTAATAGCCATGGACAGTGGAACAAGAAAAGCCTACGAGAGCAGCAGTACTAAGTATAATAACAAAATGAAATATCATTAGGAATGGACAGTGGAACGAGAACTGCCTACGAGAACATCAGTACAAGGTATTATAAATAAACGAGATATCATTAGCAATGGGCAATGGAATGAGAACAGCCTACCCCCGTAGATTAAATAATGTGTTCATTTCGAAATTCCATGTATGTACCCGGATCATGGTACACCTGATGAAGGGCAGAGAGTACAAAGGTCGGAACTTGGTGATAACAACAAAGATAAGGATAATAGTTTGAATGTAAATAATGTAAATAATGATGTAACGATGCTTTCGTCTTTTTAAGCGCAAGCTCATGATGAACACTTTATTCTCTCCACACACCAATTAAACTCTAAAATTCACCTGTAAGGATACAATTGATTGATTGATGGATGGTGTTCATCTTGCATTGCACAATGTTGGTTTAAATGAACGATAGGATATGTCACCTATAGTAGAGACGGGGGCTTAGTTAAATTTCCCGGATCTTGGATATATGAAAGACTGACCTGATCTAACGAAATGCAGCAATTATCCGCACTGAAATTATGGTCATCATCTCGACTCTTTCCTGTTGTCGGAGTGGGTGTAACATGCCAGTCGGTAAAGTGTTAACGAGGTGAGATGATTTTGGGGAAACCAAAAAAAGAATTCTTATGATGGATTAGCGTCAGATTTGTCTAGGGAGAATGGAAATATCGATTTAAAGTAATCTTGTAAAAAAATAGTGATAATGGATTACCAGATGATTTGTCCAGTGGGACACGGTAATTTTGATTGTAAATAATTTTCTGAAAAAATAAGCGGTCTTAAGGAATATTACTGTAACCTACATATTGGATTTGATGTGACGTACCTTTTTGGAAAATACGAGAAACGTTGTTAATAAGACAGGATTATTGCTTTTAAATAAGTTCTGATGAATGAGCCGGGAATTAAAGTGACAGGGGTTAGCAGGGAATGGTTTAGAGTGCATTTGAATTAAAAAAGAGGAGAGTTGTCCAAAATCATATTGATAGTGAAAACGATAAAAGAAAATAAATAAATTTTGAATTGTGAATTTCGAAAGTTGAATTATTGATTTTTGCTTGTTTTTTTTTGCATTAATATTATTAATGTAGCTTTAATTTTAAAATTTAAAAGAAATATATTTCTAATATAAAACTTTAATTTAAGAAATATATATGAAAATATCTCGACCATACCGAGTGTAAGAAAAACAACTTGTGAGAATCACAAATAAGAGAGATCAACTATTGTATTTTGTAAAACGTTGAAATGGTGAGAGCTTGAAAACAAAGAAAAGATGGAGACGAATGAAAATTAAATACGAAACAGGGAAAAATAAAATAATGCAATATTTCATTTGTTTAAATTGATGTGAATGTTACTATTTTAAATTTTTATGAGAACCTTAACTTGATTTTCTTGAGTTTGTAATTTATATCATTACTGTTCAGGATTACATCAGAAGTAGCAAAAGAACCGCAAAAGGATGTATATCTATGTTTTACATAATGCGTATTGTAAGAATCTCTTTGTTGGGTCTGTGTCTTCAGGCAGAGTGCAACTCAGAGGACAGAGACGCATCTGCGGTCAGGAACACAGTTGGGAAAATACTGAAAGTTGCCCGGTCACAGTAAACGGCTTTACCCGCTCATTGTACTAGAGAAAGGGGGGAGCGTAAGTCATACCGATGCTAGCGTAACCGATGTTTGCGAGGGCTGGGCAATTTTGGGCTGGGGTGTACGTACTCGGGCGTCCCTCATTAACTTTGTGTCCGATCATGTCACAGTGGAGAGACGGGGTAAATACCTCCATATGTTTTATAGATTATGCAAAAGTGTTTGCTAAATTATGTCACAAGAGGAGCTGGAACTGTTAAATCAGCTTAATATATTTGGGAAGGATATTAAAATAATACAGACTTTATACAAAGAGGAGGTAGCCTTCATACGGAGTGAAAATTATTTCAGTAAATATACAAACATAGAAAATGGATTTAGATAAAGACGTGTCTTCTTACCTAATTTAGTGAACCTTTACAAGCAAGGGTTACTAAGAGCATTATTATTCCAATCAGTATTCATTACTATGGTAATTGTAAAACCAGCCGTTTGGCCTCGAAAAACAGAGGTAAAAATACAAGATAAATTGTTTAAGCATCACGAAATCCCAAATATATGTACATATACACATATGTAAGCAAATATGTGGATGTAGATCCGACGGTATGATGAAAATGTGGAAAAGACAAAGCAAAATCCGAATATGTGAGTTTACTGTTTTTTTGTTTTGTTTTTGTTTTTCTGTCGACGTCAGACGTTTCGTTCAAATAGACTTTCTTCAGGACATGGTTAATAGAGACATATTTATATTAAATTTAAGTTAAATGAAGAGACGATATATACAGGACTAGTCAGAAACAGAAAAACTGAAATTCTAAAGTCAGAGTATTCTTTCTTGGATTCGGATACGCTGGCGCCGCGTGGGCGGTGCTGCGAAAACCTGCTCCCAGGGAAGAGATTTTACCGAACACATCTCCAACAATCTAAACGAGCTAAAAATTAAAACTACTACATTACCCACTAAAACTATCCGCAGTGATTTTCTTTTATGATGGATTTCATCACGATTCTTCTGTTAAGCTAAGGGAGTAATTATATATTCTTATTGCCCAAAGAAGAGTCTAATACGTTTATGAAAAAAACGTAGTATTCCAGTAAGATATCTTTAATCATTTCTAAGATACAACTTCTCAAAGATTAATCGAACAAATGGACAATTTTGCTTTTACACGGTTTCAAATATTTTGCAATTACATCCTATATATATATATATATATATATATATATATATATATACAGACAGATAGATAGATAGATAGATAGATAGATAGATAGATAGATAGATAGATAGATAGAAAGATAGATAGAGAGAGAGAGAGAGAGAGATAGAGAGAGAGAGAAATGTAGTAACATAATATTTAGATTGAGGGACACACAGATAGAGAGAAAGTGAGAGAGTAAAATAAATACGAAGAAAACAATCACTCATATAAATATATTTTGTTTATTCTCGGGTACATGTGTATCGTAAATAATAATAAATATTTCGGAATTCGAAGATAATTGGTCATTTCTATACTGTTTCTCTTGAAATAGATAAAAAAACAACCCTGACTTTTGTGTTTCTTTATTCATTTAACTATCGCTATTGAAATAAGGGCAATTTAATTGAACACAGGTAACCATTGTTTGTTTTCCCGGACTTAACTTGACCTTCTTTCTATGATAGGCATTGTATAGTTCTATACCTTTTTAGCCTTTTCAATCTTCTCAATTAAAAGTTTGATATGTACTCATATTTATTTTTGAAGTATTTTCAAAAGACTTAGTTTTCTGGGAATTATTGATTCCATTCAACTGTATGCCTTGTTATTTCTTAACAGGATTTTTGCCTTGACTTTCCATCAGCTTCTCTGTCTTGACAATCGCTTCATAATAGATACTCCTTTGCATTTAACAATCATTTCTTTTTTATTAGGTAAATTTAGGATGGTGCATTAGGCGATATATCATCAACTGTTCGGTTACTTAAATTACTCGAATATAAGTTACAAAGAATTGATAGATAGCAACAAACAAGCCCAGTTTACATCTGAGTAAAGAAAAAGATATTTTTTTATCTACGGGGTTGCTTGCTTAATTTTGATTAGTGGTATATCAACCTCTAGGGGGTATTTAATGCTGAAATCTTAATATTTTGAACACCGTTTTATGGCTCCTACTAAATATTTTGAATGCAATTGCATACCTTCAACTTTAGATATTAATTGTTGGCCATTTTGTTATAAAATATAGTGTTGGTTATTCTAAGATCAATAGGTATTGTTTATAATTTTACTGTAAAAATCTATGTTTATACTTTCATAGTTTGTTTTTGTTTTGGTCTCACTACTTGCTTATAGCTGGGACCCTAACAAGTGCCACGGCCCTGAACAGAGTGGATCTGGGAACGACAGCCATTAAGAGGTGGTTTCATGCTCCAACCTCTAGTTACTGATCAGAAGCCTTGCTAGTGGATGTGGTTTATCGTCCTACCCAAGTCAATTCTATCTCCGTTAATGCGCCGGTTATCACTGGCATCAAAAGGTATACAACTATATATATATATATATATATATATATATATATATATATATATATATATATATATATATATATATGTATATATATACATATATATATATATATATATATATATATATATATATATCGAGAGAGAGAGAGACAGAAAGAGATGTCATGATGTTGTGCCTCATAGAGATAGCATAAATCTTGTTTACACTTTACTTCAAGAGTAGGTTACTGTTCCTGTTTACACGGCATTTAAAAAGTAGTAAGGAGTAAAGCTTGAATTGAAATCTAACATAGTCATTAGCAGGGTTTTACGTCTGAGTCAAAATTGAAAATAGTAAATGTACGTTCGGTTTACACTGTAGACAAAGCGGTAAATATAATTCTGGTTCTCTCCAGATTAAAAAATATATCGACGTAGATCCGGTTTATATTAGTGCCCAAACGAAGATACAGTTCAGGTTTTCACAAGACCTGTCGCAGTTAGCTCCTCCTCAGTTCTTTAATCCTTCAACAGGGGTCTCTCTCTCCCCTGGCTATAAATACTGGCTGACCCTTCTCTCTCTCTCTTTTTCGACTTAGGCCTTGGGCCGCTACCTCGCGCGGAGACGAGGTAAAATCTTTCTTTTTCCACTTACACCAATATGTGACCTCTCACAGTCACAGCATTTCCCAAATTCTGGGAACGCGCTAAGAACAATAGACGTACGTACGAACACTTACAACACACACACATAATTTCTGCATACAAACTCTATGTAACATTCCATGTCTTTGTTTAACTTGTTTTGTTATTAATATATATTTGTTTACCCATGTATATCGGTCTTGTTTGTTTTCATTGGCTTCTTTGGACTTAATTAAAGTCCGACATTCCCATGTAGCTGGACCTGCTAGCAAGAAATTTTAACCTTCTGATAACTCTTCACATCTTCACCTCGCACGGTCCGCTACATACCGGAAACGTACACTTACGCCAGATATGATAGCAACACTCTATTTTCGTTTACATCAGGTTATCAACGATGGTGTATAGTAGGAGGCGTCAGGTAGTTACAGGAGTGATACAATGAACCAATCGTTTTCCCAGCTTCCTTAACCCTTTGAGCCATGACCACCGCTTTACCGGTGGTAGAGAAAATGACGTAATGCCTAGCCACCGGTTGAACGGTACGTAAACATGAAGAGCCAATCAGAAAAATCGTAATATTCTGATGTCATCGAACGTTATGCCAAAATATACGTGCATTTTCATTGATTTTTGTACATGTGTTTTGGATAAAACGTGCGATAAAAGAACTCAGCACAACGCAGAAAGTAACTGATATGCTCCATGATTTGTCGGAGCTCAGACAGAAGGGTTAAAACTGTTTAGGAAATCAGGGCTCAACGGGTTAACAATAGCTCGTATATATGTATATATGTAAGAGCTTTATTCCAAACAGATGTTCAAAGGCAAGAAAGCTTCTCGAGAGAAGGCCGATCCACGATGATAG
Organism: Acanthosepion esculentum; assembly: GCA_964036315.1. Taxonomy (NCBI): domain Eukaryota; kingdom Metazoa; phylum Mollusca; class Cephalopoda; order Sepiida; family Sepiidae; genus Acanthosepion; species Acanthosepion esculentum. The sequence continues at coordinate 9,839,129 of OZ038515.1, forward strand.
GTGAGTTTGTTTAGTGAACCTGGAACGTAACTTGTTTGGCTTCGGACGTATTAAATTTTACAAGCCAGGGTTTCCCCCGTTTAGCTCTCAGGGCTAGATCAGGAGAGGGAAATTAGATTCTAGATTCTGCTTTTCCAGATTTGGGAAGATGCATCCATAAGCTTTTGTATAATCAGGATTATTTTTCATTTAACACCTAGTGATGTTTAGAGCTGACATTTAGTCTTAATAACATGATCAAACTAGTCTCGTTATCCAAAACCCCAACACACAGACGCCCTAAATATGACGTGAGGCGTTCGTTATTCAGGCGCCATTGTATCGGTAGCAAGAATTCTATTCCGCGCAACAGAACATTCTTTAACCTATAATAAGCGGGTGATTAAATGTATTGCTAAAACATTCGATGTCGCGTCAATGAGCAGATAATAATAATAATAATAATAATAATAATAATAATAATAATAATAATAATAATAATAATAGTGGCAATAATAATAATAATAATAATAATAATAATAATAATAATAATAATAATCGCCATACGGGAATTTCATATTTCATTTGTTGCAGTAATAAAACTTTTACAAGCAACACTTTCACGCAATACGAGTTGACGGCCAAATGTAATTTTACGATAATTGTTATTTTGCTCGTAATAATTACGTTACGAGTGTATTTAATGATATTACGATAACTATTATTACCAAACGTCTGCAATTGAAATTGAATTATTTCAGTATTGATTAATGCTATTGTATGTTATTGGCGCCTCCAAGTATGTTTACTTTAGCTCCCCAATTAGCTTTATTTGGAGACGATTTATTTCATTTGTAATTATTTTGCCATAGAACTAAAATTCCTTCAGCATTGATTAGTGTCACTAATACGAATGCTACAAACAATAATAATAATATCAGTAGTGTTCATACTAATAACATTAACACCAACGTTCTTAAGTTATCGTGTGCTGATTGATAAATTAGAATTACGACCGCTGTTCTGTTGGTTTACTTGATGTCATTCGGTGTTATAGAATCTAACCGATAGCCCATGTCCAGTTTGTGCTACGGTGATGTTCAGAAAGGCACGAATCCAATACATTGTTCTTGGGTCGGGTCAGTCGTATAATCCAGTTTAACCTATTAGTATTTAAACTACGTACTCAGTACTAGTATTGTTATTGTTATTATTATTATTACTCAGTTTGATTTCTGATGTATAGATATTTCATTTTTGTGAAAAAAAACCCCAAAAAACTAGAATCACACACATTTACATAGATAAATCTCTTCGTAATATGTCGGCTGGTCTTGTGAGTACAATTTATTTATGTTTCATTCAGGCATGGGCTACCGGGAATCCTTTCAAAGCGTATATTGGAACATTTTCCAATCAATCCGAGGTCCCCAACTACTACTGAAGATATTGATATCCTCATCTGCTACATTTGTTTTTAGATTTTCACTTCAATATTATTATTATTATTTTTATTATTATCATTTTTGTTATTATTATTATTATTATTATTATTATTATTATTATTAGTAGTAGTAGTAGTAGTAGTAGTAGTAGTAGTAGTAGTAGTATCTTTGATTTCTGATCTGTAGTCATTTCTATCCGGATCCCGACCAGGGATCTAAGATTAAAAATCGGATCATGACATTTTCCACAGGGAAAATTTTTTTTATATAGACAAAGCCCTTCGTAAGGTGTGGACTGTTCTTCTGAGAACATTTTTTTGCATTTCTTTAAGGCATGGACTTCCAGGAATCCCTTCAATTAGTCTACTGGAATCTTGTCCAACCAATCCGAGGGCTCCAAATTCAACAGGGATTGTTGATGTTCCCTTGTGCCACATTTTATTATTATTATTATTATTATTATTATTATTATTATTATTAGTTTTTCATTCTATTTAGATTGTATACACATTTCCTTCCGGGTCTCAACCAGAGGCTTATATATATATATATGTATATATATATATATGTATATATATATATATATATATATATATATATATATATATATATATATATATATATATATATATATATATATATACACACACACACACACACACACACACACACACACATATATATATATATATATATATATATATATATATATATATATATATATATATATAAGACGTTATACAATAATTTCTGTAATTTGCACAATCATTGTTACTGAGTCCTGCTCGGAATGAAAAACAATACATGCGCATAGTGGAAGTGCATTAGAATCGATTAGTTAATAAATATTCTTAGCTGATACTACAGGCAGAATGTTTTCCCTTCATTTTGAAGCCGCTAACTTTGCATCCGGTCTGTTTATTGTATCCAGCCGTACGCTAGCCGTGGTGACTTATGTGATTAGTACATTTTCAATGCATTTTCTTCTAAGTGAATTATTTTCTCTTTTGATGAAACTGGCATGTGTTAGGTCGTAATTGTATGCAGATGTGTTAAACTGAACTACCAGTGTGTTTAAAGTGTTGTTATGTTGCAATGCTTAATTAGTCTTTTGAGATTTCTAGATGTTTCATTTTTGTATATCGTTGGACATTTTATGCAATGTATTTTTTTATATCCCTGCCTCTATTTTTTTTTTTTTGCTATTTAATTTGGGGCTACATATATCATTTCTTTATAGGATGTGTTGTTGATCTTTAGCAGAAGTTTCCACTTTGAGATTCTGGGACCAACATATATCTGTGTATTGATATAAATAATAATAATCGATCCTCCAGGTCTATAAATCGACCATTCGCCCTTGCATGGAGTATTGCTGCCATATATGGTCTGGGGCCCCTTCTGGTTGCCTCAGGGTTCTTGATAAGATCCAGAGACGGATATGCAATGTGATTGGCCCTGATCTGTCATCTCGTCTGCAGTCGCTCTCTCACAGACGCGATGTTGCATCGCTCTGCCTTTTCTACAAATACTTTCACGGTAATTGCTCCGAGGAGCTGCTTACGCTTGTCTCTATGCCTCGTGAATTTAAACGTTCGACGAGGCTGGCATCCCGTTCCCACCCCTTCACCGTTGAAACTGTTAAATGTAGACGTCTCTTCTACTCCAATAGCTTCATGTCACGCACATCTCGCCTATGGAACTCCCTTCCCTATTACTGTTTCCCTGACAAATACAATCTTCAACGGTTTAAGTGTAGCGTCAATCGTCATCTCCAGTTGCCTTGATCTATCCACTTCTCTTCTCCACATCCTTTCATCTTTCATTCCTATCTGCTCTCGCTCCAAATCTTCTGTAACCCCCTTGCCTTGATCGACCTTCCGTCTTTCTCTTTCTCCACATCCTCTCCTTTACCACTCCCATCTGCTCTTCCTCCATCCCTTCTGTAACCCCATGCATGATAGTGGCCTCCAGCCTTGCTTGGGGTGATACGCTTAAAAAAAAAACTACTTTCATGTTCCATGTCCTGAAAACATTGCTCCTCACATCTTCCTATCATTTATTGATCTATGTAATATTTTAAGGTTTACAACACCACTTAGTTCCTGTTCTGAAATTCATTCCCGAAAAATTGTTAAATATGTTACTTGTGTTGCATGGCCCCCTCGTGCTGCGAGGTCTCGGTCACTGCACCAATTGATACAATGTTCATGTCTCCTTGGTGGGGGGGGGTCTTGGTCGACAGCGATCATAAAGTTGGTGTATTCTATCGCGGTCGATGATCGCTGGTTGTTTTGAGTCCAGAGATAAAAGAACTTCAACCCGGGGGATTTTAACCTAACTATATCCTATACATTTCTACCCATCCCATGGTTTTGCTCTCTGTTGTGACCAAATAATTGGGTAAGAAATAACAAAACAAGAGGTTACAGATAAATAGTGTATTGAACAGTAAATACAACAGAAATGTGTTACACGACTTGTGAGTGTGTATCGGTTGACCAGCGTTCAGTCTATATCACTGTTATATTTAGTAGCTCCTCCCCCCAAACACACGAGGGTAGATGCGGCACAAGACCAAATTTAACGTGGTTCATCTGAGTCTGTAGGCTCGGCAAAAAACTCCCCGTAGAACCCATATAAACGGGTTCGGGTCTGTTTACCTCCCCGGACGAAACTCCGACACAGCCTCGTCTGGGTTCCTCTCTGCCCAATGCAGAGAGTTCGACAGGAGCTGCCAACAGTCACAGCCTCGGTAGAAAAGTCTATATCATTGTTCCCCATGAGGATTATTTTTCTTACTACTTTATAGTAAGTGGAAGAGTCCATAATAGACTCATTAGAGGGAAGACACTACAACAATCTCCCTCCACTAGGGAGACATTCGCAGACACGAAAGAAACACATCTACATTGTTTGATGGTTTAGACTTGATTCCTCTAAAAAAAAAAAAAAACTTTCTATATCTCTATCATTTCCACGCTCGATCAGCCAATCAAAATCGACTTCTTTATTTTGTCTTCTATCCGATCCCTCAGGTCAACCGCAGGAAGTCTGAGCAGAGATACACTCCCTCTAAAAAGATAATAGTCTGCTAATTTATTATTAACACCTGCTGTTCTCCCTATTTCTCATCCCTTCAATATGACTTGAGTGTGTTATATATTCTAACCCCCCCTCATCATGTGTCACAGTAACTGTAATATCAATTTTCGATGGTAAATGTGTTTCCTTTTTGTTATTAATTTTTAAGCCTTCAATTTTGCTTATGTGTTCTGTCTTGTTTTATCACATGTTGTTTGTGTTTGTCACCGCTAGAATCAAATAACTACTGCTTTAATACTGTTCTTCATCTATGAAGAAATTTCACAGTATTCAATACTATATAATAGATTATATATTGTATTAGATATTGTTCAGTATAGTTTTGTTTGTAACGATATTTTCAATTGTTTTGATACATCGTCAATTTTCTGGAAGATATTTATGGTTATCTCTTCACAACATTGGATCTCTTTTCCCCATTATTAGACGTCACTTAGGTTTATTTAAAACAAGAAAAAAAACTATTCAGGCTACGATTTAGGTGAGGTTTATAATGATAATATAATAATCGTAGTCGAAAAGTTATGTCTACAACTCGGCCATGCTTAGAATATTGCTGTCTCATATGGCCCGGTGCGCCTATTATTTATTGAGTTATTCTTGATATCATTCAAGGAAGAATATGCAATGCCACTCGTCCTGTTCTGGCTTCTCGGTTTCAGGCACATTCTCATCATCGTAAAGTGCTTGCATGTGAATTTTCTATAACTAGTTTCATTGTAATTTTTTGGATGTGCTCTCCGCTATAGTACCTTGATTTTAGGTTTTTAAATGCAGTACATAATTAGCAACAAGTTCTCATCAGTTTAGAGTTGTGTTGGCTAGATGTAGCTCTAAGTTCTATGCTAACAGTTTCTTTACGCGCACTTCTCACTTGTGTAAATCACTTTCGACTCCATGCATTCCGGCCTTCAAAATTTTTAAATGCAATGTAAATAGTTATCATCTGTCTTTTAAATCTTGTTTGTTTATTAGCCTCTCTTCCTAACGGTATATTTTCTCATATTCTCTAACACTCAGTAAACCGTTGAGTCTTAATAGTCTGACCTACGTGCTAGGGCGGAATTTATTAAAAAGTATAAGAAATAAATCTCACTTTCATATTGAAAATGCAATTTAAAATGCAATGTAAATATCTATCTGCTGTCTTCTTGATTAAACTTCTATTGCACCTGTCCCTTCATAATATTTTCTGTTTTCTAATTCTTTCACACACAAGAGCCCCTTATGTCTTAGTGGTTTTACTGTCTTACTTGGGGTAAATTCCGTTTTTTTTTAAAATGTGAACACCCTATATATTTCAGAAAGGTTGATATCATACGAAAATCCTATACATTTGAGAAAACTTGTTATCACATATGAAAACCTTATATATCTGAGAAAACATGATATCATATGTGAAAAACCTATGTTTCAAATATCTTGATATCATATATAAAATATCTATATATATATTTGAGAAAAAATTATATAACATATGAAGCTTCTGTATATTTACAGAAACTTGATATATGAAAACCAGTATATTTAACAAAGGATATCATATGTGAAATCCTATATATTGAGAAAACTTAATATATATAAAAATATATTTGAGATAACGTGATGTATTAGAAAATCTTATATATTCGAGAAATATTGATATTTAAGAAAGCTTGATATTATATATGGTGTCCTATATCTTTGCCAAAAGTTGGTATTATATATCAATATACTTTATATTTGATAAAAATTGATGTCATACATAAACCTCATGCATATTATACGGGATACGCTATATATCCGAGAATATCATATTGTTGTGTCGGAAACCTACCACATGAAGATGAACTTGTCTGCGTCTGTGAACAAAGACTTTAAATAGTGGCATGTCAGTTGACATGTGGGAGACTGGAAGACAGAGAAGTTCTTGACTGGGCTAGTTATTGACTACTCAGGCGATTTCTGTACCTTTTTACCAACCTATTAAAACCCTTTTTATTGTTACGTGTTATTTGGCGTTTGTCTCTACAAACCCCAAATCAACATCATAACAGATATATAAAAATTTTATATATTTGGTAAAAGTTGATATCATACAAGAAAATTATATATATTTCAGAAAATTTTATATAATGTGAAAACGATATATATTTGATAAATACTTGGTACAATATATAAAAATCCGATATATTGGAGATAACTTGATATCATACACGAAAGTCATATATATTTGAGAAAATATATCATCTACTAAAATCCTCTATATTTGAGAAAACTTGATATCATATATGGAAATTATATATATGTTTAAAAAACATGATATCATATATGGAAATTATATATATGTTTAGAAAACATGATATCATATATGGAAATCGCAGAAATACAATAATAGCACTTATACGTTAAATATACCGTTCTTTGTTTATTAATATTGTTCCTCATTATTCATTCTTTCGTGTTGTTTTTACCAATATGGCTTTATCTATTTAGCCGCCATCTTGGAATGCATGAACGCTATCGTGCATTAATACGTTGCTTTTTCCTGCAGCAAATTTAAGAAAATGAATGAAATGCCAAGGGATCGCCTTTAATAATACCGGGTAACTATTATGTTCTGGATGATTTTACATTACCGCTGTACTGTTTATTTCTATGTGAATAAATTATTTTTTGTTAGATGTTTTTACTTTGCTTGAATGTAATTATTTTTCAACTGAAGGAAGTTGTTTTCCCGCCTTGTTTTTTTTTTCTCCTAATTTAAAAAAAAGAGAAAAATATATAAAAATCGATGGGAATTTTCTGAGTAATTCTTACCATGACATTGTTAAAATGTTTCAAAAATATTTTGTAGATATTTGGAGATTTTCAGAGAAATATATTTGCAAAAAGTAAAAAACCTCTCGGTAGAAGAAGGAAGTTTGGCAATTAATTATCGGTTAATTACAAAAAAAGAAAAAGGAGGGTATCTAAAGTTGATTCCTTATTACACGAAAGGAGACACCGTCATGTGGTGGTATACAAACACGATAGTGCAAGAAAGTTTGAGATAAGGTTTTAAAAGCAAGTAATGTATGCAAAAATAAAGAAAGAACGAAAATGGAAAGAAATAATAGACTCTGAAGAAAATAAAAATAAAAAACAAATCTAAAATAATTCAATTATTTTTTCTTTCTTTTCTTCTTTAGTGATAAACATTATCCGGAAATTATAAAAAAACAAAACACAGCGCCAATTAGTAATACAATTAGTTTAAGAGTGAGTCAAGTAATAAAAAACAATGTTTCTAAATTATTTTAAAGTATTTTACGCAAGTCTGTAATTAAAAAGATTCTATATTCAAGTATAATTATATTTAAATGCAATACCAATCGTTTTATTATTTATTTGTTTATTATTATTCGATTTCGGTAATAATATTTTTAATATTCTCTCACAATCGGAGATGCCCTTGTGTCTTCTTAGTGTCCTTATTCCCCTGCCTTGGTTGAATTCATTAAAAAAAGAAAAAAATATTATATATATATATATATATATATAAGGAACGTATCCCACTTCAAACAGGTTGAATGAATAATATGTCGATTTATTTTTATAATAATTTTCTAGTTCTCTAATCGGTTTCTTGATACTTGTTGACAGCACCAATGTAATACACCACTATAATAGTACACGAAACCTTCTTAGCACCAATAAACTGATTAGAGAATTAGAAAGGATTATTATAAATTTAAATCGACATCATATGACTTTTTTAAATGAACAAGTTTAAGTATATATATATATATATACACTCGACTATCCTGTCAAATTCGGCGTATGAGGGTTAAGCAGATCAGTTACTAGAAAACCGACAGCCCGACAACAGCACATGAGATTTGGTTATGGTGGTGAAGATTTAGTGCAGGACCATCCACACTTTTTGAAGGGCCGAATACAGAGACCTGGTGCACAACGTGCCACAGGGTCCCCAAACGACCCTGCGCAGGTTTTGAATTCAGAGTTGTCCTTCTCCTAGACCATTTGCCATCCAAGGCGATAGAAACCAGTCTGTCCTGCTTTTTTCTCATAGCTGGAAGGAGAAGAAGAGGATAGACACCTTTCCCAAGGGTATTAGCACTGGAATTCGAACTCGGCTCTCCGATTATTCAATCTAAGCCAAGGGTATTAGCACTGGAATTCGAACTCGGCTCTCCGATTATTCAATCTAAGCCGCTATCCACTACTCCACCGTGCCTCTTCCTCCCTTTATCTCTCTTTCTCTGTCTATGTCTGTCTGTCTGTCTGTCTGTCTGTCTGTCTGTCTGTCTGTCTGTCTGTCTGTCTCTCTCTCTCTCTCTCTCTCTCTCTCTCTCTCGTAGTACGCATCACGCTTGGTCAGTTGCAGGTTGTTGAGTCTATTTAACCCATATCTAGACGATTTGAATTAGAGGTACTACTTCTTGCCCGGTTCCCACACAAGGCGAAATGACCAAGATTGTCCTCCGATTTAATCGTAGCTGGGAAGAAAATATTGGCTCCCTTCCCAAAGGAATATATATATATATATATATATATATATATATATATATATATATATATATATATATATATATATATATATACATATATATATATATATATATATATATATTAAATAAAAAGAAAACAACTTATATTCAGTAATATATATACACATTAAACATTTTAAAAAGCATTTAGAAAATAGCAAGGTGAGATAAAGTTATTATGACGCAAGACAATTTAAATAATTTGGGCAATCATTATTGAGGAGAGAGAGGACGACGAATGTCGGTAATTTCAGGAGCCAGATAACGATATCTGTGTGATTTAATTCTTGTGGATTATATGTGACAGGAAAGAAGTTGGAAAAGAATTCTACAAGAGAGAAACATGAGGGACGACACTATGTGAACAGAACGTACAGTTTTATTTACATCTAATAATTTCAACACTAAAATTAAGTGACCAAGCTGCCAAACTAATATTACGCTTATATCCGTGAAGTGAGGATATCAAAGAAGAGAGGCCATCAAAATAATATCAAAGAAAATAATTGTCGCAATGGCACAGAGAAGCTACTTTACAGAGTTTCCGGAAAGTGATTGGAGTCGAGATGCTATGTTAGTAAAACTGGAAGTTTTTCTTTGGATTCATTCAAGAATCTAGATATATGCAGCACAAGCATAACATGAGACATAGGAATAGTATTCAATGCACTTACGAATGGTAGTCTTGTAAAAGTGAAACATATTTCGGGGGGAAAGATTATCCGGCATGCCACAGCGAACCGACTTTCCTAGCAACTTATTCTACATAATCGTTCCACTTGCTGTCAATGGAAGATGATAGACATAGAAGAAAAAATGTTGTTACACTTCTGTAGTTTGGTATCTTCTATGCTGACATAAGTCAAACAATGTCCCCTCATACGATTAAAAGAGAAGAATTTATTTTTATAAAGGGTTAAAATTAACAAAGTATTTATGGCCTCAGTTGTCAGCATATTAAAGTTAATTTTCAAGATCAACTGCAAATTTTAGTTTATCGAACCTATCAAATTTACTAGTGAGTCAATATGAAATAGTTGTGTTATGAACATTGATGCCCAAGCGAGGACTTAACAGTTTTTATTAGCATTACGAACAAAGTTGGTTCACGAGAAGTGTCCTGTGTAAAATGATCAGGAAAAAATACCGTTCAAAACAACTTTCATTTCGCGATTTGATTGAAAGAAAGATTGAATCGAATAAAAATCCGTCCACCAGCATGCCATAATATGTTTCATTCATTCATTCTTTGCCAAAAACATATTTGGCTTGAATTTTAGCCCTCAAAACCTGGATAGTGAGACATCGAGTAGGCCAATTTAGAGATTGACGGTACACTTCCACGGTTCAATGATGACGTGTTTCAGCTCGTCAAGAATTGACGCTTGCTAGTTTATAAATCCCCAGACATTTTTCTTTGGAACCAATGTATTAAGTTATTCACGTCAAGAAATACGAGAGGTCCAAATCGAATTTAATATCCAACATTGATATAAGTGAACATAATCTGTGCTGACTTTGGTATGTACGATCTTTACCTTCAGAGATACCACAGAATTTGGGTTCAAAGAATTTTGGTGGGGGCGGCGTCATGGGCAGAAAATGATCTTATCTGAAATTACGATATATACACGAAAAGAAAAACGGATTAGAACAAGTTACTTAAACGCTGAATTCAGATGCTCAAGAAAAGAACACCGTGTCTTTATATTCTAAATATGTTTAACTTAGTCAATATTCTTGCATGATAAACAAGCCAGGGGAGAGCCCAAGGTAACAAATTCTCTTGTCTCCTGAATTTGTCGTCAATGTGAGATTGAAATTCAGTACGTCCCCAGAAAATATGGCTAACACAGAAGGGAAATTGAAAGACAACCCAGATAATCTATGAAAGAAGAAAGAAAATGGACTGAAGAAAGATATGATTAAAACAGAAAGAAAGAAAGAAAGAATGGAAGGAAGGAAAAAGAAAAGAAAGATCGGTGCATGGAGAAATTGAAAGAGAAAATGTTGCGATGAGTTGAGAAGCAAGAAAAAAGATTAAAGAAGAAAGGAGAGGAAAATGAAAGAAGGAAACGTGTTTAATGAAAGATATAATTAAAAAAGAAAGATGGAATGAAGAATAAAAAAAGGAAAAACGAAATGACAGAAGGAAAGGAAGAAATTAGAAATTAAGAAGAAAGAAACACACAAAGAAAGAAAGAAAGAAAGAAAGAAAGAAAGAAAGAAAGAAAGAAAGAAAGAAAGATCAGTGCATGGAGAAGTTGAAAGAGAAAATCTTCCATTGACTTGAGAATCAAGAAAAAGGGTTAAAGACAAAAGGTATTCATGAAAGCTATGATTATAAAAGAAGGAAAGAAAGAAAGAAAGAAGGACCAAAAAGAAAGAAAGAAAGCAAGGAAGCAAGCAAGCAATCAAGAATGAAAGAAAGAAAGAAAGAAAGAAAGAATGAAAGAATATCTGAAGAAATTCAAAGAGTAAATACTGAGATGACTTTAGAAGCAAAAAAAGATTAAAGGACAAAGGAGACAAAGATGTAAAAAGAATGAAAATGATTTAATGGAATATATGATTAAGAAACAAAGAAAACGTTTTAATTGTTGCAATTATAAAACAACTAGCAGCATGGCCCGGTGTTGGCCGTGCTTGATTCAAAAATCGTACGACTCATACAGCAAACGCTATCACATGACTAAACATATTTTTGGCTTTTTCTGCCTTTAAAGGAGTGTCCTTTGCTGTGCTGATGTTGCTACATGCCATACTTCTTGCCTATCTCACACTGCGATTTTTTTCTAAGCTCTATACTAAACATTAAATCTGTTACGGAAAAAAAACTAAACAAAATGAACATAAAACGATCAGCTTTAAAAAAGGACTCGTAACTGGAAAAACCGAATGAAAAAGAATTTTAACAACAAATCCTTTTTCACACCCGACCCAGTTCTGCGGAATCAGAATCAACGTTGAGTTTAAGCAAGCGAATGAGCCAATTGGTGTAAAGTGCCATGCAGATTTAAATTTGTCCCACTTGTGACGAATGCAGTTATCGTTTTTTTGCTAGTTAAAATTCGTGTCAGTCAGCTGTTGGCTCTCACGCTGGCCAATAGAATCTTCATGCCTATTCGGGGCATCAAGCTATAGGCTCTCACTCTGGCCAGTAGAAAATGGCCGCAAACTACATGAAAACTGCCGTAGAAGCATGAAAAAATTGATTATTTATACTATCGATGGGAGTGGGAATTTCAAAGTCGGTCTTGGCCTTCCCACTAACTTGGAGCATGTGCATGTAAATCCGTCGAAAATTCGACCGTGCATTAATTACATACACACACACACACATCCTGCCTTTTATAGATAGACATATATACTTATCTGAAAATGAAAATAAAGAAAACTATCAGAGGTATATATTGGGGACGCCAACATTGGGTATGTCCATAAATTTAACTATCTGGTTAGTTTAATAACTGATGACGGAAAATGTGACATGAAAAAACTGTTGACACATCAGAATAATTAAAGTTATCTTTAAAATAATAAATAATGTATTAAGAGATAACTTGTTGTTAGAAACAGAATAATGAATGCTGAACTTCTATATAATATCTAATCTCGTATATGTCAGAGGATATTTGGTAATTTCCTTCCAAGTGAAAAAATATTGATAAAGACAAAATACAGTTCTACAGAAAACTACATAGAATACCTTGGACTGAAATATATAAAAAAACAAGGAAGATTTAATATAAATAAGAACAAAAATGATGGTTATATTTAAAATCAAAAATACAAATATCATAATTTTCAATATCTAATTTAATTTGACCGAATCCAGAATTGAATAAAAATTATTTTCGGAATGAGACATTCTGTCTGCTATTCTTCCCATACTTTCGTGGCATTCACTTTCTTACAGAGGATAAATGATTATTGAAAACGAACAGTTGTTTTGGCAATCTGACAACTCGAAATGTTTAGCGGAAAGATCAATTTATTTTATAATTTCTTCACTATTCATGGTAACTGTGAAATCCAACTGCGTTCTAGCATCCATTATTAGTTGAGTGCCGTCGATGTTTGAGTATAAATAACTAAGTGTATACTATAACCATGGAAGACATGATATACAGACAATATTTCCTCTAACGCCAAATCAAGTAGCAACATTTTTCAGAGATCGTTGTCGTAGACATTGCATAAATCTGTAGAACATGTCCTGACTAAAGCAGTTTTAATCAGTTCAGATCACATTTTGCCGATCGGGATATTTTTTGAGGCTCAGCACTAGCACATGACATTTTTTGCAACGTTTATACGCTGCCGCTATACTATGAGATATTTTTTAATCATTTCCCACCAATTAAGGCAATAAAGTCACTAAGACACAAAGGTGTGCGAATGAACAAGATAAAGAAAGAAAACATTATTGAGCTAGATCAATAAAAGAAAGGAAAACAAGAAAACAGTACACAAAGACTGACACTGCATTTAAATATTTAAATTGCCTTAAAAACAAGACGCTAGAAAAGAGTTACTAACTGGGATGTCACAAATATATATATATATATATATATATATATATATATATATATATATATATATATATATATATATATATATATACGAGAGTCATTCAATAAATAACGTGAATTTTTCGGCATAAGGACTTCTAATGCAGATAGAAGCTTACTCTTTTTTATTTTTTTTTCATTTACCTCTTTTCACACAGATTTAATTTCTTTTGCAGATTAAAAAAAAGAACTTTGAGAGTTTTGGCGATTAACAAAGATGACCGACCAAGAAGCATACTCCAGGATTGAACAGCGGTCAGTTATCAAGTTTTTGGTTGCTGAAGGGTGCAAACCAGTTGAAATTCATAGGAGAATATCAACTGTGTATGGTGCCACATGTTTCAGGCAAATAAATGTCTACAAGTAGGTTAAATTGTTTAAAGAAGGCCTGGGAGGCCTACAGAAGTGAGGTTTCCTGAGGTGATCGAGTCAGTCAATGACCTCATTCAGTCTGACAGAAGTGTGACAGTGGATGACATTGCAAGGACTTTGAGCTTGTCTGTTGGGACAAACGCAGAGGTCATCAGTCAGGAGTCATCTTGCATCATGACAACACAAGTCTCACACAGCAAGCCAAACGGTGCTGACCATCAACGAGCTGGGCTGGGAACTGCTCCCTCATCCCTCTTACAGCCCAGACCATGCCCCTTCAGACTTTCACATGTTTGGTCCCTTGAAAGCGTTCACGAAAGGCACGAAGTTTAAAAGTGACGATGAAGTCGAAAGTGTTGTGAGCGACTGGCTGAGACATCAGTCCAAAGATTTTTTACGCTGAGGGAATACGGAAGCTTGTGCACAGATGAGAAAAGTGTGTGACAGTGCTGGGAGGCTATATTGAAAAAATGAAAAAGTAAGCTTCTATCTCTATTAGAAGTCCTTATACCGAAAAATCCCCCCTTATTTATTGAATGACCCTTGTATATATATATATATATATATATATATATATATATATATATATATATATATATATGTATATATATATATATATATATAATTATTATTATTTTTATTATTATTATTATTATTATTATAAATTACAATAAAAACATTTTACATCGCTACACAAAAAAATTCATGTTTCAGTACTAAAATTATAAAGTTATATATGATTACAGTTTAAGATCTGCGTGAAAGGTATGAATCCACCTCTTTCTTCCCACCTATGGATTAAATAATAAACCATATATCTGTAAATTACAGTCATCGCACATGAAATACTTACAATCGACAAATATTTTCAGGCTTTAAATAACCTGTAAAAGATTGATAAACCGTAAAATTAATCATTTTTTAGTGAAATATACCAAAAGAAACGTTCTAGTGAAGAAATACTATTCTGATATTACTTTAAAAAAACTTGGTGTTAACCATGACATATTTGGGAAGGATTTTACAATAATCCACTATCTATGCTGGTAGCAAACTTCCTGCATATAGTGATTTCATTAAATATACAAAATTAGAAAGGGGTGAAAGACAAGGATGTATGTATATCATAAGGAAATACACGGTGAGGGTTGGAAAGATATTTAGCAAATCATGTTTGTTATTAAATTCTTAACAGTATTATTGTCATCATTATTATATTTCGATTTCTGCTATGGTCACAATACCTACCAAGTCTGCAGGAAGACCTAAAACGGGTAGTGGTGTGATGTTATGGCGACATTTCATGATGTGTTTTTCTAACTGCCGTAACATCAGTAGCTTTACATAGACAAAGTTCTTCTTAGTGAGTGGGCTTCACATATCAAGACAATTATTTGTATTTCTGTTAAACTGGGATTCCCAGGGATTTTTTTCAATGTATTGTTGTGCTAGTTTTTTATCATTGCAAACGCACATACTATGAATGGTAGTATTCTTGTTTTCAGTTTCCACTTTTTCTATATAATTTTTTATTTTTCTATTTTATTATATTTTTTAAATAGTTTTCATTTAATATATTATTATTATGATTGCCAACATCATCATTATAATTATGAGTATCATCATCATTATCCTTATTATTATTATTATCGGAAATGCAAAATAGAGGAAACTATATTTGTAGATATTCAAAATATATATATTTCCGCATATCATATGGAATTTTAATGTGTGCTCGAAATATTTAATAATAATAATAATAATAATAATAATAATAATAATAAGAAGAAGAAGAAGAAGAAGAAGAAGAAAATGATGATGATGATGTAGAAGAAGAAGAAATATAATTATTTACTACATGCTTTTCCAGTGTAGACTTGAAAATAGTTAACATATGCTGTATATTTGAATTAGTTGAACTATACAAGAATATAGAATATAAGTAACGAAACTCTTGGTAATCCTTCCGTTTGTTTGTTTTTTTTTTCCCGTTTCACCTTTCGAAAGTAAAGTCTGAATATCCAAAGAAAAATAAAATTCTCTGGTGAAATAAATTATTACAAATGGAGCCTTCAAGTTGGCTGTTTTTCCTTAAATTAAATTATACATATATATATATATATATATATATATATATATATATATATATATATATATATATATATATATATATATGACAAAAATATAGTTTTAAGCTATGCTATATATATGGGAGAGGCCTCTTTGCGGTACTATATCAGTTGTCTTTAATGAAGCTTGTATAAAAGAGGGATTGTTTTCCAAATAATATATATATATATATATATATATATATATATCGGTTTTGTAGTGCGTATTCAATTTATGTAACGTAAATCATTCAAACGAAAAACAAATACTGAAGCTAATTATATGGCGAGAATTCTCGCCATATAATTAGCTTCAGTTTTTGTTTTTTCAGTGTTTGTTTTTCGTTTGAATGATTTACGTTATATATATATATATATATATATATATATATATATATATATATATATATATATATATATATATATATTGGGTGCTATGGCTAAATTGCCCGCATTCTTCGTGATCTCATGTCCTTCGGTATAAATGTGGCTGCGATTCGTTGATGTTCGTGTGTTGTCTATCGACTTTTTCGTCTATTCAGCATACGCGGACTAGCTAGCCAAAGGTGTTTCTTTGTTAGTTAAACGATCCACGGATGCGTGGATTGACCTTGTCCATGTCGATGTGGGGGGGGGGGCTGTTTACTCTGGCCGATACTGCAGTGAGCAATAGTTTGTTTCGGATGATTGCAGTTTATGCGCCCAACGATCGGACGGAGCATGTAGCCTATTCCGTTGTTTAGGGCAGCTCTTGGTGGATTCATCGCGTTTGGTCTTAATGGGGTACAGGGATGCCGTCCTGGATCCCAATATATACTGTTGCCTAGGAGCTAGCGGGACGTCCGATGATGGTAGCGTGCTCGATCTGTTCAATGAGTTGGTCTCCCCGATAGATACCGGATCGATCATCCGGGGCGGGAGATATGAACGTGGGCTCTTAAGTGACCGTCCCTCTAGGTAACAAGGTACCTGGATAGAATGTTAGTGAGAATGGTCAATTTTGACTTGCTAGGTCCTATCTCCTTAACCGGGTTTTTCCTTTCCTTAAGTGTTGCAGATTTTCCAGTGAAGATATTGACCTAATCTCTTGTGTCGTGTTTTATATTCAGTGGATGCAATTAGCGCGCAAGCTGATACAACATGGTCAAACATTTCTGGATATCTATTACAGAATCTGCATTTTGGATGAACAAAATTTTTCAATATGTGTGTTTGGTCATTTCTCGTTAACAAGCATTGTTCCTTTGCAGTAAGAATAAACTTTCAGTTTCAGTTTTTAAGCCTGTACTATGTAGCCGCTGATGGGTAAGAGGTTTGTCTACATCAGCTTGTTTGCTACAGGCAGACTATTGACCATGAAACGATTTATCTTGCAATCGTTTCTGTATATGGTCGGTATTTCCCTGTATTTCTTCCCCTACATGAAACTACATTTTGATTTTTTTTTTATTATTATTATTATTATTATTATTATTATTATTATTATTATTATTATTATTTCCTTTGATATCTGTTATATACAAATTTCCTTCCGTATTATGACAAGAGACCTAAGGTAAGAAACGGCTTCATGACGTTTTGTACTTACTATTTTTGTAAAAGAAAACATAGGATAACACACATTTTACATAGATAAAGCTCTTCTTAATGTGTCAGCTTAATTTGTGAGCACATGTTTTTTGAATTTCTTTTAGTCAGGGAGTACCAGGTATAAATTCAATGAGTCTGTCGAAATATCAACCTGATAGTTCCAGATACAACTGGAATTAGTAATGTCCTCATATGCCATATTTTTTAGATTTCGACTTGTATTTTGACAATTTTTTTTTGGAAAATCATCAAAGATATATTACAATCTACAGGAACATCCATGTCAATAAGAAAGTACGTTCTGTTTTTATGGTCTTTGATCACGGTGTCGGGGCGATTAGACTTGATTGTTCTGTCCTTGTACATTGTAAATTCTCATCAAATTGTTACAGTTTGTATCACTGTAACCAGGTTTGGGTGATGTTCATACTAGTTTCTTTATGTTTCCTACCCGTAAAAGTTGCACATTTTCTAGTGCAGATATTGGCCCATGCTACAGAGTTTTATATTCAGTTATTGCTAACACGGTGCAACCTGATACAATATGGTGAATTGTTTCTGGATATTTCTCACTGACTCTGCATTTTGGTCGAACACAATTTTTCACTATATTTGCTTGGTAATTTCTAGTTAGCAAAAATTTTTCCTGCGCAGCAATAATAAACATTCGGTTTCATCTTCTAACCCTGAATTCATAACTACTGATAGGTAAGGGGTTTGTCTAAATTAGGTTGTTTGGTACAGGCAGACTATTAACCATATAGAGGCTTATCCTGCTAGCGTTCCTGCATTTGGTACATTGCATTTGACTTTGCATTCTTTTGTTTCGGCAGTAGTTTTATTATGATTTATTGTCACTTCTTCACTCACTTGAAATTCCTTTTTGGATTTGTTGGCTTCCTTTATTATCATTATTGTTATTGTTGTAGTTTGTGTATGTTATGTTTCTTTCTTTGTATCCTGTCGAGCCGGGTCCAAACTATGCTCCTTAGGCCCTATAGAAGAATTGTCATTTAATTGATAGCATTTTTCTTAGTATATGGGATGTTCCTAGTTTTCTGGGCAACTTGTAAGTTGATGTTACCTGGGACACCGCTCGTAAAATTACCCATTCGTTTTCTCACGAGACCCAGATTTCCGATTACTATTGGTACAGTCTCAAACTTAATTCCCCACATCCTGTTAATCTCGATCCCCAAGTTCTTTGATTTCGAAACTTTCTCGATAATTTTTTATGGAGATGTTTCTCTCAGATTGTACTGCTATGTCGATAAGCATAGACTTCCTGAATTTATTCTCTTTTATGATTATATCAGGTCTTTTGGCTTTTATTTCCCTGTCAGTTTAAATTGGCATGTCACAGAAGATAGTTACATCGTTATTTTGGGTAATTGTGTCTGGTTGGGTGTCATACCATCTCTCAGTTGTTTCGATTTTATGCTTCTTTCATATCTTCCTGAGCACATATGTCGTTACTTTGTTACGTTTCTGGGTATATTAATTTCTGCCAGTTCCGGACATATTGAGATAATGTGGTCGACAATTTCATCATATTTTCTACAGATCCCGCATTTCGGGGTAGTTCTATCCTTGATTATGCGATAGTCATAGGATCTGGTTGCGAGGTTTAGGTTTATTATTATTATTATTATTATTATTATTATTATTATTATTATTTTCTTTAATTTCTCTTGTGTGCACATTTCCATCCGGGTCCGAAAACAACAAACAAAACTTAAAAGATACATTACAATCTGCAGATGTCATGTCAGTAAGAAAGTAGACTCTGTATTTTGTGATATTTGATTACTATTATTACTATATATTTTTTTACTTTGCTTTATATTATACGAATTGCACCAATGTCTGAACAAGTCACTTTAAGAGTCATGTTTTTGAAAATAAAGATACAAACGTATTAAGTGCTGTGCAAACAAATAAAATGTAAGTATTTTTACTTTATCAACATTTACCGAGAGCCAAAACTGGCAGGAGGTGGTGGAGAGCTATGACCGTCCACGTCCTGAAGGTCTACGGCAGATAAAAATAAAAGTGGTATTGTACAAAGCAGATTGCCATATATTAGGACTACTGCTGGTATGCTTTAATAATCAGTACTTCAACATCATCGTCATCAATTTCAAGAGCGGATAAATTAATTCTGTCACTGCGCAGTTTGGCACCTGATCTGTTCCTTCTACACATCTGAGTTAAATGCCGGGGGTGTATTCCTTCATGCAGAGCATGTCTCGGAATAGTTGACATGTGGGTGCCAAATCTTCACTAGGTCAAATCCTATCATCCAACTCAAAGACTTGCTATGGTCACGGAAAACTCGAAGGACATATCCGCCTTCTCCTTTGACATCAGACTAGGTTGATCTCCACTTCGCCATGTCCAGTCAACGTCTCACTGGGTGCAGGCAGACATAACAATGGAAGCCTTTCTACCTCCTTGTTCTAAGTGACCGTATATCTTACAGAGAGCTTCATCCACTCTTTAAAAGGTCTTGATGTTAATTCTATTTTGGGTCTAACACCAACCTCTCCAGAAGGATCTGATGTGGGTAGCAGTTTCGTCGCTGATGACCAGACCATTCGACATGTAGTTATGAGTTGTACGGTATCAGAAGCATGTATAGGCACTACCTGTTGTTAGCCATGTGATAAAATGGACTCTCGTCCTAGGTATGACGATAAACTACATCCGGCAGCAAAGCTTCTGTTCGGGAGGTTTTGAGAAGAATGAAACCACCTTTTAATTGATCTTGTTTCTAGGTCCAAGCTGAACCAGGATAGTAACACTACCAACTATGGAACAAATTGAGAACGCCCAGACTGGGATCAAAACATGAAAATATATTTGTAACAGAGAATCGGGTCAGCCTGATAAAAGGCTCCGAGTTTGTTGTATATGGTTCTGTGAGCACCAGGACTTGCGTCTTCTTCCCCAATGGGCTGTTGACAGAAGACCTTCTACTTAAAGTAGATGGCGGTGACTATTTGCATATGAACGATAATTGGCAGGTGTTAGCCAACAGTTACAGTGGGTCTGGAACTGGGATAGCTGTATAACACCAGTGTTTTTCCCAGTCGAGACATTCGCTCTTAATTTGCGGACGTGCGAAAACCAGGCAAGATG
The DNA here is from genome assembly GCA_964036315.1 of Acanthosepion esculentum. Lineage (NCBI taxonomy): Eukaryota > Metazoa > Mollusca > Cephalopoda > Sepiida > Sepiidae > Acanthosepion > Acanthosepion esculentum. The sequence goes on from OZ038515.1 coordinate 9,859,975, forward strand.
AACACAACATTATAAAGAAAATTACCAAAAACACATTTTGACACTAAAAAAAATATATTAAAATTAAGTAGCAATACACTTTTGGAGAAAAAAAAAATACCAAAGCTTACAAGAGAATAAAAAGTTTGGCACTAAATAACCAATAAGGAGTTGATATGGCGTTAAACATACAAATCATACCAAAACGGACTGAATTAAACACTATCCAGAATGACGGTACATGAAATTTTTATTTGTTTTGATCGGGAAATATTATTTAAGATGGAATTCTGACAATTCTTGTTTATTCTAAGCGTAGCCAAGATTTACTTTCGACTGGCGTCACCTTAATAAAATTACGAGTTCCCTAACCCATTATGTTTGGAGGGACACCAAATGTACTGCAACCGTAGTAGCAGTGGTGTTTCTTAAGCTAGATAGCTTGAAGAAAAATCAACGCTCTCCAGGCTGATTTTAATTAATATGTTCCCTTCCCCTAAGCCGGCACCAACCCATGGCTATAAGATTCAGTATGTCCTGCTATTTATCCATAGCTAGGGGAAAAGATTGGTTTATATCTATCATAATGATATTAAGACGTACTAGAATGTAAACACTGGAATACGAAGTCGGCTATCCGATTCCTTAATCCGAACCGCTATCCGTTGCCTCATAATATAAAAAAACGCTACTCAAATTACCGTATTGATAGCATAATTACAAAGTAAACTAAAATAACCATGAGGAAAAGTCGACGATCAAAGCAAAAAGAGACGGCTAACAATTCCCTGCAAAGATATTAAATGCAAAAGCGACAGCGTCTATAGCGAGTTGCATAACGGGAACGTCAAAATCAAGCCGGTGCATAATTTTAACAATATTGATTAGGAGCAGACGGGGGAAAATGCGACACAGATATGCAAAATCGTATAGTAAACAGCGAAGGAATACATTCAGAAACTGATCAGGATATTAGGAGATTGGAAAGATTTATCGATTCGTTTGTAATACCTAGATACAATTTCTTCATGGAAACAGAATGACATTGATCTTGTTATATGAATACTGAGAACAGCAAGGATGTGAGAAACGACAAAATGTTCAAAAGAGAAAACTAAAAAAAAAACTGCCGTTTAACAACCAGGAAAGTCTGAAACCATGGAGGAAGCATAAGGAGAAAAAATTTTGGAGAACTTGACACTCGCAGGACCATGTGAACAAGGCGAATGCAATGATTAAACGATTAGATAAAAAGTAAATGAATTAAAGCCACGAGTCATGCTAATGGGTCAAGAGAAAATCATAACCGCAATGTTTAATACTATTCTTCGCCCAATTCAAGGCCTAAGAGCCACTTAAGTTAGAGTGCCCGTAGCGTTTGTTTTTTTTAATAGACCTAAGAAGAGGAGATACGTTTGCAAATTATGTGGATACGCGTAATAGATAAAAGTTTTACCCTAGACTTGAAGACGATATTGATCGTGAAAGAATTCTTTTCGAGAGTCCGTTCCAAACGGCAGCGGCTGTTTGAAAGAAGCTTTTGGAATAAAACTTCCTTCTTACCAATAGAGTACGAATGGAATGAGGATGATTCGAATCTGTGGGTGTGGCGTGTCTTGGGTGTTAAATGTCAGAATTGTAGTAACTAAATAATGTAGCTCGTCAGGAAAAAAATTTCCATGAGTATAGGGATATAGTAGCGAGGGGTCTGTGAGATTTAGTCAGTAGGAAAGGGGTTGTAGGCTTTTTAGAACTATACTGAGCAAAACGTAAAGACAGTTTCTGGGAGAGACCGCATAAATTGGCGTGATCAATATTTGTGAACAAGACGCGGACGCAGAAGACCGGTATGCCCAAGCATCACGAAAACTTAGGTTCTAGCATTAGCATTCAAATGGCTTAAGTCAGTTCGTGGTATGCTTTTCAGGCACGTTACAAAGGTGCCGCTCATTGTGTTCACATTCTCATGCCGATAATACCATGGTGAAATTAGAACCCGGGTCTCATGTATCGAAATGCGAACATGCTAACTACTCGGCTAATAATATTTATCAATAATTCTTAATGTAACGATAAATGGATGATAAATGAGATGTTAAACATTACTTATGCTTATGCAAGTTTTTTTTTGCTTCATTTTTATAAATTCCTTGATGTTTATATGTGAAACAATTTCATCATCATCATCATCATCATCATCATCATCATCATCATCATCATCAAGACGATTTTATATCTATGTCTGTCTTGTTTGGAAAGAGGGGGAAATGTGGAGAACTATGATGGCCTACGTCTTGAAGAAGAAGAAGAAGAAGAAGAAGAAGAAGAAGAAGAAGAAGAAGAAGAAGAAGAAGAAGAAGAAGAAGAAGAAGAAGAAGAATTTTATATATACATGATAATAGGAAAAGGAAGGAAAGAAGGAAGGAAGGAAGGAAGGAAGGAAAGCAACAAAAAAGATGGATTTAAAGGAAGGAAAAAGAGTGAGAGGAAAAAGGGAAGGGAGAAACGAAGAGGACAAGAATAAGGGAAAGAAGGAGGTTTGGAAGGAAAGGATAAAAAAGGAAAAATAATGTGGACGAAAGGGAGGAAGAAAGGGAAACAAAAAGTAGGAACAGGATTATAGGAATGAAAAAATGAATAAAAAAGGAAGGAAGGCAAACAAGAAAGAAAGGTTTGAAATAAAGGATTGAAAGAAGGAATAAAGATAAAATGAAGGAAGTAATGGAGGAAGGAAGAGTACAAGAATAAAGGAAATAAGAAGGTAAGAAAGACAGTGTGGAAGTTAAGAAGGAAGGAAGAAAAACAAGAAAGAAGTGATAGTATTAAAAGAAGGATTAAAGGAGGGAGGGAGGGAGGATAATAAAAAGAAGGACGGGAATAAAAGAAATGAGTAGGGTTAGAGGGAAGGAATAAAATAAAAAAGTGAAGAAAGAAGGAAAGAAAAAGCAAGAAAAAAGAGGGCGTAATAAAGGAAGGAAAAAGTGAGGAGAGAGGAAAGAAAGTGCAGCGAAGGAAGGGGAGAAGGAAGGAAAGAAAGAAAAATAATTTTATATACACGTTCTTCTTTATACGAACACGTAGGTGTTTCCACTTTAACATAAGTTTTCCGTTGCGTCTATCTACGCATGCGCGGAAGAATACCTATTCAGTTAGCTGACATCAAAATGAAAGCGATATTCATTTCCCAACATCTTTGTTCATTTTCTTTCTGATCCAATGAAAGGTAATTTGGTAAACTGTCAGTTGCTTCCATACAAATCTGCTGTTAATCCAAGAAAAAGCCCAGTGAGTCAAACAGGCGGAAAACGAACGACAAAAGAACAAAAGGCTTCTTCCGATCGACCTTGAATGGGAAGGTTAAGAATAGTCGCGATCGTCAAGTTTATCTATAATTATGTGTATATTTCCTTGTTTGCTTTTGCTTACGAACGTTCACCACGCATGCGTGTAGACAAATACATGACTGCGTTCATGTGTATTAAAGAGGGAGAGAGAAATATTGAATGAAAGTGGTAGAGAGTCGGGAAGTAAAAGTATGGGTGATATATAACTGATCAGGTACTATAAAGACTATTGCGTATATTTATACATTTTTGCACGGCGATGCCTAATACGGGAAGCCACACATATTTGAGCGTTTCTAAAACTTCAGTTTCATCGGTAGCGTACCCGAGAAATTAGGGCGCACCTAATGAACCATCAATTAGTGCGTTTGTGAAGTACTGTATGGGATAAGGTTACATGTCTTTCTCGCAAAATGATTCTTGGTAGACCACCAGAAACTTCAAAATGCCAACTAATAAATGGGGGGAAAAAAATCTTAACTTTAAGCGTAAAATTGATAATAATAAAATGACTTAAAATAGGCAAGAAGTCAAATTTACTTGAACACCCTTCAGCAATACCCGTTTTTTTGTGGGCAAATATTGCGGTGAAATAAACAAAGAAAATGTATACGTCAATCTAAAATACATAAAAAAAGAATTAATTATACTGTCATTATGCGTCGTGTCCATAAGAACATAAATAAATAAAAAATAATTATATCGTCAAACATCATTATAATAAGATAATTATAACAATTATAATTATCATTAATTCACTCTTTCTTAACTAGTGAGAATTGACCGGACTTTTCTCCTCTACATACGCAAATACGCACTCACTATCGGACAGGTCGTCAACACGTGCGTCAACGAAAATTTCGGCTCATTATCCCTTTTCTGGCTAAAATAGTAACATTTATTTTTTAGCAGTCAAACAAATTCAAGGTAAGAAAACCACACACACCTCTTGTATTTTCCGACTAAATTATTGGGACACTCATTAGACAGAACTTTTTTTTAAAAAAATACAAGATCGTATACACTTAATCTTTATCTTATCATTTCTCTCCGAGATCGATCCATATTTGATCTATATATGACTCCAAATCAAAATTTTACTCAGTAGGACTGTCTCTCGTTTCTTCAACACCATATAACAACCAAATAATAAATAATTCTCGCTTTCCTGTGTCCACGTCTTGTTGTTTATTCTTACGAGTATATTTGTGTATATAAATGTTAGGGGGTTATAACAATTTAGTCAGAATTATAACGCCCATACAGTCTCTTTCAAGCTACAGGGAAAGATGTGTTGTTCTACTGTGTTGAAAGTTGTTTTTCACAAGCAAGACGGGGAATCGACAAGATGGAAGCTATACGAGAATACTTGGTCTGTCACTGAACATAGACAAACAAGAAGCGTTACGGAAAACAGCAGAGTGTGACGGAACCAATATGGATTAGGAGTCAGTCGTGACTCCTGTTTTATTTTATCTCATTCTTTTTTTCTTTTCTTTTTTTCGCAAACCCGAATAAAGTTGTTCAGGTTTGCGTGCAAATGCCAGAAAGAAAGACGAGATGCCCAAGTGATGCTGATTCATCTAAAAAAAAAAAAAGAAAAGAACCGAAAGGAAGGAAAAAGAAAACGAGTTTACCTGCAGGAGACCAGTTAGGAATCGGCACGTAAGAGAAAATGGCTGTTTTTTTTTTAAGTACACTTACAGGAGACTAAATCCGGAGAAATCAGAGGAAAACGTAGTATAACGTATGTCTATCAGTCAAGAACAGATGCTTGTTTCTGGTTAAAAAAAAGAAAGAGTGAAGAAAGCTTGGGCGACAGAGAAGAATAGAAGAAGCTACTCAATGTTATTCGACTATGATGAGCGGATCTTAGATACACTTTCTCGGAGAGAGTGCATTATTTGTCGTGACCAACACTCTGAATGGGAATATTTCGCTCAAAACTTTGGCCACTATGACTTGTGAGTTATGGCTAGCAGAACCATCGACGGCTCCTAAATATGTTGGTCAACCGAATTTTATTAACAACAAACTAATCAAAGATTTTCGACCTGGCTGAGCGGAACATAAATACATTTTATAAGAGCGAATGCATTATCTATCGGGATCAACATTCTGAACAAGGCCAGTACGCTCAAAACACTTGATCACGATGACTTGTGATTTCGTGCTAGTACAGCCATCGACGGCTTCCTTAATAGTTTCGTCTACCCCATTTTATTCACAAGAAACTCATCAATACTTTTCGACTATGCTGAGCGGACATTAGATACATCTTCTGGGAGAAAGCACATTATGTATTGTGATCAACATTCTGAACACGGTCAGTAGGCTCAAAACACTTGGTCACGATGACTTGTGATTTCGTGCTGGTACAGCCATTGATGGCTCATAAATAATTCTCTCTACCAAATTTAACTCACAAGAGACTACAGGGTGCGATGGGTAAATTGTCGCCGTTTCATATTTTTCATTTCGGGCATGCTCGATGTTTCTTTTTGATTTTTTCGACTGCACAAGATAGTAGGGTCTGCTGGGCACCGTCTGTGAGAAGAAATCACCATAACACAATTCACTCCACCAGAAATTTGGAAACGGCATGCTGTACTGCTTGACATTCGCGCCGGAAACTCCAATACGAACATTTAAGATTGTTTGTGCATCAATCTGAGGACAGTGCGGAGAATTTGAGAACAAGTGAATGAGTCTAATGGTGGTTACAATGTTACCGCAGTTCGGAAAAATCACTCGTCTCGTTCTGATTAGAAAATGATTCCTGAGTTTTTTTGTGAAGACTCAGACTCAACACGGAGGCCTTCATCAAGTGCCTTGAGTAGATAGTGCTGTCTGGGTCAAGAGGGTGGCTGCTAGATGACCCTACGTCTGGCACCAAGAATTTGCACTATGCCACACGCACAGAAAAACTCAGTCATGACTGTCAGACAATTTCTGCGATCACATCTCCCCTTACATCTGTCAACAGAACTAAAGGCAAGGATTATGACAGCATTAACCAACTTAAATAAGGCGACCGTCCAGAAGAGATGCAGGAGATTTCAAAGTCGTCTGGAGAATCTGGTTGAAGCCAATGAAGATTTTATTAAATAAATGCACTTGTTAGTATTCCAAAATATTGCTGTGCAATTTTGGTAAATATATCTGTTAGAATGATATTTTTTTTATGTTTGAGTAATTAATATGAAAATTTATCCGTCACACACTTTACTCAACCCTTTTCAAGTTAACGCAATTTAAAAAAAAAATAGAATAAATTTTAAAATCGTTATAGATTAATTATATTATCTACAAAACCTGGAGATTTAAGTCAGTTCCTGCACGGCGTTTTTGTTGGTTGCTGTCTGCTCCTATCCGTGTAAGCGTGTCTAAAAGGACACCAATCCAACCCCTTTTGCAGACGCCTTCATCAGGCGCATATGTGTCCGTTAAACGCCCACAGAGTCCATTTGCAACTATGCTAAGTGGAACTTAGTTACAGTTTTGGGGAGAGTGCGCATTATCTGACGTGATCAACAGTTTGAACAAAGCTAGTACGATCAAACACTCGGACACTATGACATGGTACATCGTGCTAGAGCAACCATTGGCCGTTCCTAAATAGATCAATCTGCCCAATTTCAGTCACAACGCCAGGCTCAAGCTGTGGTAATGGTTTGTCGCACGTCGGAATCGACTCAGTCGGGCCGATATTATCAAGATGTCACCACCCTGACAAATCGTGCATATTTCTGAACAGTGATTTTTACAAAAATATTTCAAGATGGTGATGCTTCCGTACACAGAAATGAGAGTAACTGGCCATGAATCTTTTTTTTTTTTTGTAAGCAATTCACCCCCAAGCAAGGCGGGCGTACCACTAGCACACAAGATGTTACAGAGTATTGAGAACAAGAGTAAAGTGGCACGTTTGGGGAAAGGATACAGAGAAGCACGGGGAACAAGCTCAGAGTGTCAGATGTCGATTGACATTACACTTGAATATTTGAAGATTATAATCATCGGGGAATCAAGTGAGGGGAAAGGTGTTCCAGAGACGGGAAGTGCGGGAGAAGAGGAGACGGTTAAATGTAACCATTTTGACAGTGAAACAGTGGGACTGACATGTCAGCCTGGTAGTTCGCTTATATTCATGCTGCCCGGAAACCAGAGAAAGTAGCTCGTCGGAACATTTGCCGTGAAAAATACTTGTATAAGAGACAGAGGGAGGCCACAGCACGTCGGAGGGATGGCGATTGTATTTTATATGTTAGATCAGGGACTACCATATTGCATATTCGTCTCTGGATTTTGTCGAGGGCCTCGAGAGGTACATCGGGATCGCCAGACCATATATGACAGTAATGTTCTATGCAAGGACTGATGGTTGATTTATAGATTTCAAGGGTGGACTCAGACGAGAAAGAAAAACTCTCTGTCATGACACAGCGACCGACGGACCTGGAATTCTGAAAACCGAAGTAAAAGATTCACTGGATCTATCAGTAGAATTTGGGTGTACATTTTCTTCGTCGTTTTATAAATGATATTCCCCTTGTACAAAGCGATACAGCCATTCAAATTAGAGGATTATCAAGGAAGAGGAACAGATTATGTGCATGTGTGGAGAAGATAATGGTTAACCATAGATTTGAATATTTTAGTGAGCTGGGAAGCTGCATGAGGGTAGGTAGCTGTTCCAGTTGAACTCACATCTGACCACTGGAATACAAAAGGAATGAGGGTAGTTCGTTACAATTTGAGTGACATGTTCGGTCTTATCCTATTTACTTTGTGTTATCTTTCCAAAAATTAACAAAAATTGTTATATTTGCGTTTGGGCGAGTATGCTTGTTTTTAATTTGACTTGCTTTCTACTGATTTTTAACTAACATTTTTATATGTTTAAAGGGGCATATAACGTACATAAATGTTTATATACGCATATTACATATTTTCCAAAGGTTGTCATAGCCGGGGATAGTAGTATAGAAAAGCTGCCACTGTCTATAAAATGCTTCCGTAGCATGCATCTCAAATAGCCTCTGACAACGAACTTCAGCTCTGAGTCAAAGAGTTGGCGAATGCAGACAACAGGCGCCTCATAATCAGCTGTTCTCGAAGGTAAAGCTTGACAGCCGATGAAGGCAGTTCATCTCGGTCAAGGAAAACCCTGATTTTAAATCTCTGCTGCCTTGCGATCATATCTCAGCGTATCCTATCTGTTAAATGTAGTTAACACTGTTATAATCAGAGCATTTACCTAAATAATTGAATTAAAAAAATTGTCGGACTTATTGCATATCATAATATATTATGTCATATGTTTACGTTAAGATACGTTTCGAATCACGGCCTTCTTCATTCTAAGCTATTTTGAACAAAGAAACATTACAACTTAAATAATTGAATTAAAATAATTAAACCCCGATTTATATTTTCATATTTGTTTTCATATATTTTTCCAAAAATGAACCAAATTTATGATATTTGCGATTGTGTATGTTCTTTTTAATTTTACTTGCTTTCTAGTGATTTTTAAATAACGTTTTATATTTTTTAAAATAAGTTTAATTTGTGCGAGCATCTAAGACACGTTATATATATAAATGTTTCTATACACATATTACATAATTTCCAAAGGTTATCATAGCCGGGGATAATAGTGTAGACAAGCTGACACTTTCTATATAATGCTTCCGTCGCATGCGTCTCAAATAGCTTCTGACAACGAACTTCAGCTCCAAGCCGAAGATTTGGCGAATGCAGACAACAGGCGCCTCATAATCAGCTGCTTCTTGCAGAAGTGACGTGAGGGTGAGATCTGGTGGATATAAGAAATGTTTTTCGTCAGAACACTTTCCATAGAAATAGCGATAGGTTCATAAGTTGTTTGCGACATTTCGTCTGTGGTAAAAAGGTTGTAGAGTGGGAAATAATTCATCACCCACAAGGAATCGGAGAAACTTTTGAACATCGAAACTGGACATGTCAGTAGAACGCTATTTAGGCCTGACCTGGCTCTTGTAACGGTAGAGGATAGCAGGGGAACCAGTAGCTACTGGAAAGATATAGAGATCCGATCATTTCCCACCCTCTTTAGCGATGTATCGCATGTACCAGTTCCACTTCTAGTCTGGGTTGAATCTAATCACAATAGACGCCCAGGGCACGGGGAATTCTTAAGAGGACATCTGTTTAATGCAATAAGTGAAAATTCAGGACCCTCTCATTAATGCAAGAAATCCACTAGTGATATTGATATTATCAACTGTATATAATATTTTCATCGATATAATATACGTGCAGTCATTGGTATAATTCTCGTGCATTTTAATTTATAAAATCCATCCTTGGTATGACGATAAACTATGTCCAGGAGCAAGGCCTATGATCGGAAAGCCTTGAGAAGTGTAGAACCGCTTCTAAATTGTTCCGACGTCCAACTTGAACCGGTGTGACAGCACTTGTTAGGATCCCAGCTATTGGCAAATAGTTAGCCCCGAAAATGGAGTCAAAACACTATGAAAGTATAAACATTTTACAGTAAAGATACCAGTTATATATATTTTATAGAAAGTAATTACCAGCAATATACTTTTGTAAAAACCTTAAAAATTACCTGCAATAAATATATGAAAGAAAAGAAATTATGACAAGCAAGACATTTTTTGTGAAAACAAAATATATTTCTTTTAAAAATTTACCAGGAATACAGTTTTTGTTAAAAAAAATAACAAACAAAATATATGACATGCAATATATTTTTTGTAAAAAACCAAAAATATTAACAGCAATAACTTGTAAAAAAATTAAACGAAAAATATTACCAGCAATTCTTTCTTTATAAAAAAAATAACAAAAAAATATTACCTTTTGTAAATAGTCAAAAAATATTACCAACAATATATTTCTTGTAAAAAAAAAAATATTACAAGCAATACATTTTTCTAAATATTACTAGTTGTACACATTTTGTAAAAAAAAAAAAGAAAAAAACAATAATACATTTTTGTAAAACAAATTAATAATGCTTTCAAGAAAATTAAATTTCGGCATTTAATGACCCATAAGGAGTTGATGTGCCGCTAAACAAAGAAAAACCTGCAACAGAAGTTAGCGACGGGGAGTGGGAAGAAAGGACTAAGCATAAACTACAAGAAAACAGAATGCATGGTCATCAGTAAAAGGAAGAAGCCGAAATGCTATTTGCAGGTCGAGAACACTAGAATCAAGCAGACGCAGAGGTTTAAATATCTGGGAAGCGTTCTGACAGAGGACGGTAAATACGACACAGATCCGTAGAGGTATAGAGATGGCCAAGGACCCTTAAAGCTGGGCAGAGTATTGCGAGACAGGAAAAATTCTTTCGTAACGAAGAAAAGAATTCTGAGCTGTTACGTGTTCTTTGTCCTTCTTTACGGCAGCGAGTGTTGGACGATTTCCTCAACGATGAGATGTGGTTCTACAGAGGGATGTTAAGGATATCATGGACCGATCATGTGGGCCACGATGAGGTCTTAGAAAGGATACAAACAAGGAGGAAGCTTATAGTTAACATCAGAAAGAGACAGCTGAAGTTTCTGCGACACATAATGAAGAAGGAATGCTTGTAGAATCTGCTACTGACAGGTCGAATAGAGGTAGAGACAAGGGAAAACAACGCATGGCATACCTAGCGGGCTTGATCAAGTGGATGATAGAACCCGATCAGGAGGAGATGGAGAGAGAAGGAGCTTGTTGAGAGCTGCAAGGGTTAGAGGGAGGTGGAGAGCCATGGTCGTCTACTTCCTGGAATGACACGGCACATGGAAAGAAAAGGAAGAAAATTTGCTTTGAGTGTCAATTGGTAACCACTGAAACGTAACTCTTTCGATCGAAGGTTAAATATGCATTCGGTTACGATTCGATTCTCCTTAACATTATTCTCAGTAACAATATATAGCAGATCAATCCGACAAATATCACGAGAAGCCTGGATGATTGTTGGGCGAGAAAATGGCCTCAGCCATGTGTCGAAATATCTTTGTCAAGTGGCTACTCAGCTTCCGAATGTAATCTCTTCTGAGGAGGCGAACGCTCGGAGATGCCGGAATATGGCACCAATGGAGTCAGTGGAAGGGACAGCATGCTTAAATAGAGAATCAATTTGTCGCAAGAACATAAAATGTCGTTGCTATTATGTCAGAGTTAATTTGATATTCAATCTGAATTCACTTAATTTCTGTGAAGCCTCATATTAAGCCAAGAGTTAATGAATATGAAATTATCTACATCCAGACGGTTTTCAGAAATGCCTACCAGGGGGCAAATAGGTTTCGGAATCGGAGAGCCGTGTTCGAATTCCAGTCGAATCCATTACATTCATTTACGTGCTAATACCCTTGGGAAAAGGTATGAATCCTCTTCTTCTTCCCCCAGCAATGGGTAAATAGCAGGACATACAGAGTTCTATAGCAATGGATGGCAACTGGCCAACTGCAGAAAGAAATGACAACCTACTGCGGAAAAAAATTTGTCAGTCATGTATTGATACATGATCGCCTAAACGTGTATCACGCATCGCACCTAACTGACTACCAGTATTTATAATGTAACATACTGGACTGTAGGATGTAGGATATATATATATATATGTATGTATATATGATGAAAAATATGGAAAAGACAAAGCAAAATCCGAATATGCAAGTTTACTTTTTGTCTTTTCCATATTTTTCATCATACCGTCGGATCTACATCCATATATTTGCTTACACACACACACACACACACACACACACACACACACACACACACACACACACACACACAAACACACACACACACACACATATATATATATATATATATATATATATATATATATAAGATTATAATGGTCAGGGTTTAATTAGATCAGGAAACATTATTATTAAAAAAGTGCTCAATAAACATATAAAAAGATAAAATTTTAACATGTACAACCTTAAATAAAATTAGTAAATCAGCCGATTCCGCAACTTTGGTTTCGACATTTCGGTATCTTCAGGCGATTTCGGTCTATTCATTTCTTAACGCTTTATTTCTTTTTTAAATGAAAAAAAATATGAACTCTATGTTTAAAAAAAAAAAAATAAATGAATAAGCGCATGGTGTGTCGTGTGGTAGAAGGTTTGGTTGGAGAGGAGGAGGAGGCGAAAAACAAGTGTACTGGAATTATATTGGTGGAGGGATTAAATGGGAATATATTGGCGGAGGGATTAAATGGGAATATATTGGTGGAGGGATTAAATGGGAATCTATTGGTGGAGGGATTAAATGCGAATATATTGGTGGAGGGATTAAATGGGAATATATTGGTGGAGGGATTAAATGGGAATATATTGGTGGAGGGATTAAATGGGAATCTATTGGTGGAGGGATTAAATGCGAATATATTGGTGGAGGGATTAAATGGGAATATATTGGTGGAGGGATTAAATGGGAATATATTGGTGGAGGGATTAAATGGGAATATATTGGTGGAGGGATTAAATGGGAATATATTGGTGGAGGGATTAAATGGGAATCTATTGGTGGAGGGATTAAATGCGAATATATTGGTGGAGGGATTAAATGGGAATATATTGGTGGAGGGATTAAATGGGAATATATTGGTGGAAGGATTAAATGAAAGATATATACGTTCTTTTTATTCCACTTCAAATTAACCCAAAAAGGAATATTTAGTATGAATACAACGGGACAATATTTCTGATTTCTGGTTTAATAAGTTTTCTTTCTTTTTTTGTCTCGAAATGTTATTATAGCTAATTTCTTTTGTTTACAAAGCTTGCATATGTTGCTATGATTGTTGCAATTATTGGCTCTTTTTAAAAAATTACCAGTTTACAATGGGATCATTTTGATTTTTCTCCTTAAATTCCACATATGGTTGGCTAGTTTAGTAGAATTTATACGGCTTTCTAGCTTAAAAGATGACTTATGATTATACCACCTCTTTTTGAAGTTACCTTCAGTAGACTCTATGTATATTTTTTTCTGGTTATATGTATCTATTAAATCTGCTTTGCAAATTACTGCTTCAGTTTTGCAAAATTCATCTAATGGACATCTGCTTTTATTTCTACAATCGCATATTTTACTGTTAACAATGTTTTGCTGTAAGTGAATTTTGAAATGTCTGGAGTTTTTTTTTTTTAATGTTGGCATTCTTACGAGTGTTTATGTAAATCTAGTTTAACTTTGTGTTTCCTTTTTTTCTAGTGCATTTACATATTTTATTAAACAATATATTTATTTATTTTTCTCTGCCGACCGGAATATTCGAAAAATCTTATAAAAGAATAATAAATTATTATCGAATATTGAATCCGGTCATGAAAAAAAAGTAAATATGCCGTTTAATAACTACACGGAACATCTACTCAAATACGACTTCCCACTAAAATCGGGTTAAATATGATAAAATTTGCCGGATTAATAAATGTTGTGGATTCCGGGAATGGAATCCTGCACAAATAAACAAACAACCCCAGTAATTGAGATAGAAATATATGTGTATTAAACGTAAGAATACAGACTTGAAGTGAAGGTTAGTAGTCCAGGAATGCGGGTGAGTAGAAAGTATATGTACAAGTCTCTGTAAGTGAAGACGTAATTATCTCTCTCCCTGGACTCTCGTATAACTCTCTGTGAACACCCTGTGTACTGTCTCCGTATCTCTCACCCTGACTCAACGTATCTCAACCCGCAGGTATTCTCTCTGTCAGTATAAGTATAATTTGGACGAGTCCATCTCGTGTAAAAGGGTCTGCCCCACAACAATAAATAAAATATATTTCTTTAGAAACATCTTTGTTTCCGTTTGGATACAAAACAGAGCAGATAGGAAATGTCGAAAATATATGACTTGAATATTTTTCTATCATTATTGGCACTATTTATATTGGGACTACTGTCCTAATCTTTGTTTTTGTTATCAGAATGTTTCGACCATTGTGCGCTCGGGTCTTCATCAGGCATCATCCACCTAGATAATCTACGTGGAACTCCATTATTTAATCAACGGTAGTAGAGTATTCTTGCTCCACTGACAATCATGTCTATTACTTGTTATAGGATACTTTTAGTTATTGGCCTTCCGTTCGCACTGAGTTCAAGCAATTGAACTCACAACTCTTCTTCTTTTATGTGTCGCACCCCTTCAAGACGTAGACGATCATGGCCCTCCACCTTTTTCTATCCCTTATATCTCATTAATTTTTGTCTTTTTGTTATGTCTCCCAGACCATTTTCCACCATCCATTACCTTATGCTCGCTAATTATAACAGGCGTTGCTTTCCCATGTCCCTCTTTCCCCCTATCCGTCATGTGAGTATATCATTTTCCATGTCTTCTGTGGTTGAATGGAATCACGAGGAGGAACATCCGGGTGCGCTAGTGCTCCATAGTGGGGAGCTCGTATATATATCATCCGGGCAGGTGAGTGGTGATTTCTCATTATAAATAGCCATCGTGGAGATGAGAGGTCACTCTCTCGGGGTACATCGTACCGTACGTACAGTTATGACAGGTAGGGGAGGAACGAACGAAGAAGCGAATAGAGGGAAGAAAACGAAGAAAATGCCGACAGACAAGTGTCGAGGAGATAAACACCCACAGTTGTTAATTTCTATTGACCACAAGCTACTTGATTGAATTTATGTTTCACAAGATGGCAGAAAAGTTAAAACTCACTAGCGGCGTGTTTCGGCTTTTTTGTGGTAAAGGGGACGTAATTGAAAATGAAATTGGTGGCGAGGCTGTAAATCATCACGGACATCGCTAGACTGATACCATTGTTCCTGGAAGGGGATGAGTTGGCGCTCTACCTGGAGTCGAGGAAAGAGCAACAGCAGGATGCTGAAATTATCAAGCTTCGACTCGAAGAAGTTTTCCCCTAGGGACCTTTTGGCGCATTAGGCTGAGTGCGCTGGACCGGGGAATTGGTCAATATTTATGCCAACAACATCAGGAAATTAGCAGATTTGGCAGGATTCCAAGGAAGAGGCATCAACAGGAGGGTAAAATTGGCTTTTGTGAGCGGTTTCCCGGATCACACCGACGAAGCCGTTCAGCAGCTCCCCGGAATAAGTTCTATGGAAGTGGAAGGACTGTTACCGCATGAGAGGGTGCTAGCCAGGAAAAAGGAACAGAAGTTAGAGACTGCTGCCGTCGTTAGCCGAATTGACAGAAAGCTGCAAATTACAAGTGGCGAGGAGCCAAAAGTTAGGCGTCAACCCCAGAAGTTCACCGGAAAGTGTTATATAAGCCAGCGACACCATATGGCAAAGGATTGTGATAAACCGAGACCAGGTGTCACATGTTATCAATGTGGCCAATGAGCAGACTACCACAAGTAGTTGTAACGGTGAATGGGCGAACTGCTGAAGCCCTCGTCGTCACAGGCTGCACATCTACACTGGTCAACAAAAACATGGTTGACAGGTGGTGTGGGACGAGAACTGTACAAAAAATTGATGGCAGAACAGTGCGGTGAAATGGAATTAGTATGGTCTGATTGGTAGTGTGACGGACGCCACTCACAATCCAGGTGATTGCAATCAATCGAATGGTTGCAGGTGGCGACTTGTTCTAAGCATGGATGCAATTACGCAAATGGACCAACCGTGTATTAAAGCGTGGTGTTCGGCATTCATCCCTGTGATTCAAGCGTGCAGTCATAGAGGTGTAACAGAGGAAACAATTATGCAGCATCGGGAAACATATGTCATAGATGAGCCGGAATTTCGCACAGACTTTGATGGAAATCTGTAGACTGTTGAGTGGAGGTGGAAGGGAGATGCACATCGCTGCAATGAGAATTCATTACGTGGCGGGTGCAAAAAAGCAGGCTTCGAAAAAGAGGTGGAGCGATGGATAGATGAAAGGATTCTCCAGCCGCTGACAGGAGAGGTTGAAAGAGTACTATTACTAATGGTAGTAGTTCAGTCCACGAAACAGAACGTTCGACCGGTATTGAATTTTCGAGGATTGAATAAATACGTGACATATCACACAGATGGAAACGACATAGATGTATGTGGAGAGACCCCGCGGAAATGCAGTCAAATGGAACGCGCCTCGACGATTCATGACCTGAAATCTGCTTCCATCCAGATCTACGTTGCTGGAAAATTGTGGAGATATCAGCTTCTCAGGTATAAAGGCCGAACTTATTGCCTAAACTGTTTACGCTTTGGCCTAAACTCTGCCCTCAAAATCATGACGGCAGTACTTAAGAAAGTACTAGGGGAGAAGTATTCCGTGAGAAAAGTCCCTGATTTTTACATAGATAATATAATGGTAGACGAAACAGTGGCGACGGCTGACCAAGTGATATGTCATCTCGACAGGTTTGGGCTGACCGCGAAACAAACGGAATCGTTGGAAGTGGGGAGGTAATATTGAGGCGCCGATTAAAAAAAGAATATAAAGAGAAAGGAGCAAGATAGACTTCCGAAGAGGAAATTATATTCCTGGTGTGACGGATACGCTGAGTAGGAGAAAACTCCTCTCGATTTGTCGGAAGCTATTTGGTCATTACCGCATTTCTGGATGACTACGCATTGAATGTAGCTACGTCAAAAGACTGGATGGAGGAGAGAATTGGGAGGATAAAGTTAACAACGAAGCGGTGAATATATTAAAGGAGGTCGTCGCAGAGTTGAAAAAAAGAGAATCCAGTGTAGGATGCTGGTATATAACTGACAACAGAAAATGGCTTCTGTGATGCAATGCGAGCAGACAAGTGTTGAGTCATTTTAGAAGTAGATGGTGTCACCGCAGAAGATGCAGCCTGGTTGCGAAAGAAAAACGACTTCGCCCATATTAATATAGCAAAATCGGATGCAGTCATGAAGGGTAATCAACCTGACTATAAAATGGTGATTGTAAAGAATTGAAGTGAACACTGACTTGGCCACGGTGGCTTCATGGGTCAGGTCAGAAATCACCGGGGAAAGAAAAGTGCAGACCAAGGTAGCCGAGGAGGTACTTGTGAGGTAACGGTTAGGAACACTCGAACACTTATTGAAGAGATTGAGTTGAAGCTTAACATCAATTTTGTTCCGTCGCTGAAGAATAGAGCTGATACAATTACGAAAGTTTAGAAAACCGTGTTTGGGGTTCTGAACAAAGCCATGAATAGAACCAGAAAACAGCTGCTGTAGGTAGTCAGACTAGACTGAAAGAACTACATGACATGCATCATTTTGGACAGGACAGAACCCTGTGCTTGGTTATGAAGGTGGGTAAAAGTCTGCCTAATTATCTCGTATCTCGATGGAAAAGATGTGGATTCATAACTGTCCCAAGGGTATATGCCCGTAAGTGAATATAACGAACCCAACAGGAGTTGGAACTCGGATCTGCGATTAACAATCTCGAGAAATTATCCATTACACCACCCGCACATCCAAATTTACAGCAGCTGATATTCACAAGGGGTCACCGACAGCCAGACACCAGCGCATATGATTTGATTATAGTGGTGTAGGTTTTGTGCTGAACCAAACACACTTTTGGTAAGGCCGAATACAGAGACCTGGTGTACTACATGCCACAAGGTCCCCAAATACCAGCCGCACGTTTTGAATTGAGTTTAGTACAACTAAGAAGGCAGTAAAGGCGGTGGTAGAGATGTACAGTAAGTGTCAGTCCATAAATCCAAAACTAATTAGACATATAGTGGGGGGACGTCCGGTGAAAGATGATAGGACCCGATTGGACATCGACGTGACGCATTATCGACAGGGACTATTCTTGTCGATGATCGATTATAGACCCGGATGAGTGACCGGATGGAGAGAAATCAGAGCGGAAAATGGAATCGAGATTGCAAGGGTCCTCGAGAAGGTTTTTTGAGAGAGGGGTCCGGTAACTGAGATGCTGATAAACAACGGCACCGCCTTCCGTCTAGCGCCCCTGAAAGAGATGTTAGAGAAGTGGAGCGTGAGGCGTTTCTTTAGAACAACTTATAGGCCGAGTGGGAATGGCGTTGTCGAAATACATCACCGGAAAATTATGGCTATGTACGAAAAGCGACAAATTTCTCCATAAGGAGCTGTCATTTGGTATAATATTTCGCCCAAAACGGGCCAGGATTCAGATTCTCTACTGCAGAGAACAATCGTCAAATATAAGTGGCGGCATCCAAAAGCAGGGTCAGGAGACACGGGGAAGAACCGAGTAATATATGAATTGGAGAAGAAGTGTGTGTTAAACAGTCTGATGCTCGCTGCACCAGCAACTGGGGAAGAGGCACAGTGACCGACATTGAATCTAGGAACAACGTGTCGGTTGAGAGTATTCAACGACATATTCTGGATGTGCGACGGGTTCATGACATCACTTATCACAGAGGAGCAGGAATTTCGCACAGACTTTGATGGAAATCTGTTGAGTACAGGTGTAAGGGAGATGCACCTGGCTGCTATGAGAATTCATTACGTGGTGGGTGCAAAAAGCAGACTTCGAAAAGTAGGTGGAGCGCTGGATCGAGGAAAGGATTCTCGAGCCGTTGACAGGGGAGGTTGAAAGAGTACTATTGCTAATTGTAGTAGTTCAGTCCACGAAACAGAACGTTCGACCGGTATTGAATTTTCGAGGATTGAATAAATACGCGACATATCACATATGTGGGAAACGACATCGATGTATGTGGAGATGGAGCCTACGACCACCGAACAGAGTGAAGACCATCAAGACAAATATTGTTACCAGAGTAAGGATCATCAACCTGCGCTTGTACGAAACTCGCGACGGAGAAAGCATCTCCCTGGTTGGACAAGCATATATGCTGTGGGATAAGTGATCAGAGGGACGTGTGGTTGGATGGAATCACGAGGAAGGACACCCGGTTGCGTTACTACTCCACTCTGGGGTGACCATATGTCTATCATGCGGGCAGGTGATTGGTGATTTCCCATTATAAACAGACCATCGTGGAGATGAGTCGTCACTCCCTCTTGGTGCGTCGTACCGTATATACTGTTGTGACAGATAGGGGACGAACGAACGACGAAGCGGATACGGTGAAGAGAACGAAGAAAATACCGATAGACCGGCATGGGAGAAATGACCACTCAGAAATTGTGTCATGAAAACAGTTATTAATTTCTTTTGACCAGACACACTTTACGCATTACGTGTCCCAGAAATTTCAGTTGCCTCTACATGATGTTAAGTATAAGATACCTATTAGTTTCACTTCTCTCCAAAACCTTGTCGTTGCTCATATGTTCGGTCAATGGTATCCTTAGCATCCTTCTGTAGAACCACATTTCTGTTGCTTCCAGTCTCTTCTTTATCTTTGAGGAGATTGTCCAGCATCCGCTGCACATACAGGAGTACAGATATCATGTAGCAGTTCTTCGTCGGGAACCAATGAAAGACAATTCACTGTAGCGAAAGCGAAGAATAAAACCTAAACCGCCTGCTGTTTAGTGCCGCCCGTCGTGTTTTGACAACCACTGCTGCTGTTTATGCTTTCAGGTTCTGACTGCTCATGCTGCTGATTCGAAGACACTTCAATTTGTCTTTCTTTCAGGGGACACAACCACCGAACAACAAAGATGAGAGCATTCTTCAAAGGACTCATGAATTTAAGCGTCCTACGAGGCTGGCATCCCGTTCCCACCCCTTCACCGTTGAAACTGTTAGATGTAGACGTCTCTTCTACTCCAGTAGCTTCATGTCTCGCACATCTCGCCTGTGGAACTCCCTTCCTTATTCATGTTTCCCTGACAAATATAATCTCCAACTATTTAAGTGTAACGTCAATCGACATCACCAATTGCCTTGATCTATCCACTTCCCTTCTCCACATGCTTTCCCCTTTCATTCCTATCTGCTCTTGCTCCAAATCTTCTGTAACCCCCTTGCCTTGATCGATCCACTATCTTTGTCCACATCCTCTCCTTACCACTCCTACATGCTCTTCCTCCAAACCTTCTGAACCCCCTTGCGTGTTAGTGGCTTCCAGCCTTGCTAGCGGTGAAAAGCTAAAAAAAAAATAACACACACACACACACACATATATATATATATATATATATATATGAAGAAATCTTAAAGTGTGGTATATTTATGGGATAAAGTGCTCAATATCAAAGATAGAGCGTGTGTAAATATAAAAGTGAACATAGAAGTCAACACTTAGAGGCGACAATCTGTTTCATGATAGAAAAAAGAAAAATAAATAAAAACAATCAAAATAAGTTTACCCAAATAACCAAATTAATAAATAAACGTCTTCCGGTAAAATAACCGCCAAAATAGACTACTCACAATGCTCCACTGCCCTGTATATATAAATAACCGAGAAAAATACCAGCACTCGTTCCCTGACGATTGCATCTAGAATGAAACAGACTGTCGCCTCTAAGTGTTGACTTCTATGTTCACTTTTATAAAATTTAATTCACCATAGCCCGTTTAAAGGACGTCATTTTTCGTTTCACCTTTTGGAAGTGTAGTCTGATGACCCTACGTCCTTTAAAAGGGCTATGGTGAGAAATAAATATTACATGGAGCCTTAAAGTGGTCTGTTTTTCTTTAAATTATTAGCTCTGAATTTACACTGAGCTCTCAGGATTTCATCCTCCTTGAGACTACCTATACGGATTACCAAATTTTTCTTAACTTAAATATATATATATATATATATATATATATATATATATATATATATATATATATATATATATAATATTAATATTCACCCACAACATTCATAACAGAATATTTTTTTATTAATTTACCTTCAAGTAGAGGGTTAATTCCTAAGGTTGGAGTCACAACATAAGAAGGGGCGTACGTGTGAGCATATATAAAATAGTTAACTGTTGAACCCTGACATGAAGAGATTAATATTGTAATGGTCAGAGTATCATTAACTTGTAAGTCTGTTCCTCAAAACAGACGTTCTCGAGAAAATTATGTATCAATAAAACTTCTTCCTAATGACTGGAATACGATAAAAATTATTAAAAAAAGAAAATAAATAAGTAATGATCTGATCTGGTACAACGGAAGAATAGAGCTCATCTGAACCATTGTCATCAAAATATTAATAGAGTGGCGATCATCTTTCGACGTTGTGTTTGTCGAAGGAGTTTGCACGCAAACCTACGCACACACACGAATACACATAGAAACACACATACACATATAAAGGGTGTCCCAATAACTTGGGCAGATTTTAAATGTTAATTAACTTTAAGAGTATAATGTCTTATTCTTTTTCTTTCAGATTTGGCGGACATTTGGGCGATATTATTTTTCACACATAATTACCATCACTTAAATAGTATGATCCAATAAAGAAATTATCACCAACAACACTGATTTATTTACTGCTGACTTTGATCTGTATGACGGTTCCGTATAGGATACAGGTTCGAATCCTGTTTGAGGACGAATATTTTCTATGAAAATTTCTCGGACATTCAGGCCGGTAAATGTTATTTAATACTGTTTATTATAAACCGACCATTTACTTAAATACTTGTATCTATAAAAATAATGTTCAACATAAAAATGTCTTTAAACACACACACACACACACACATATATATATATATATATATATATATATATATATATATATATATATATATATATATATATATATATATATATATATATATATATATATATATATATATATATATATATATATATATATATACTCGTATGTGTGTGTACAAGAACATATTATAAGGGGCTTTCAGCGTTACAGCGACATCACGTTAGAACATCGGTTCCCGCACGTTCACCGAAGTAAAGCAACGTCAGGCCTTGTTAGTACCTAGATGGGTAACCACTTGTGAATACCAGCTGCTGTAAGCTTGGATGTGCGGATGGTGTAATGGATAATGTCTCGGAATTGTTAATCGCTGATCCGTGTTCCAACTCCTGTTGGGTTCGTTATATTCACTTACGTGTATATACCCCTGGGACAGTTATGAATCTACATCTTTTTCATCCAGATATGAAATAATTATGTGGCCTTGTACTACTAAACCTTCTCAAAAAAGAATTCGGAAAATTTAAAAATATTTTCTGGGTTTAATTGACCTGTTAATGTTTAATAAGAATAGAAAACGAATCAATTAACATTATCAGGGAAATATAAACTTGAACTTTTCCATGCTATTTATGTTGGATTCCTTCTATGTTGTTGTAATCTAGCAATGCTCAATTTGTCTAATAGATTATTAAGTATGAAGTAAAAAAACACAAACAAAAAAAAACAATCGGCAACCGTGGACTTTCATGCCGCCAAAATAACGGAGTGTGAAAAAAGAAATTTAACAATCTTTACCTCTCAGCAATATTTATTGTATTAAAAGCGACGATTAGAATTGTAATAAAAGTTAGACATATAAAAGTGAATTTATATATTCTTTTATCCATGAAAATTGAAAATAAGAAAATGAAACGCTTTATTTATTACATTTTATATCTACAAGAATAATTAGAAAAATAATAATTATTTGCAACATTCAAAAATATAATACAGTTAAAACCGATGTTGTGCAGTATTTATCATTTACCAATTTATAAAAAAATAAATATCAAAACAATTTTATTAATAAATTTATAAACATTTACCAAATTATTACAATATGTGAACTAACTATGAGAAAATCCGTATTATTTACCATTTTATTAAGTTTGAATCAATCAGCAATTAACCGAGATTTTTCTACCATTACAATTTATAATATAATAATTAAATAGTGTAAATAAATAATAAACTGTTTAATATATATATATAGCGTTTAATATTGTTGTTGTCATTTCTCAAGAACAAACAAAATGTTTATATTCACTTTCATATGTTTAGGTTTAATTACAATTATAATATTTGGACCATGAATAAGTTTACGCTGATTTTTCTTGAAAAAAATGTTTTATTTACAAAATTTATTAAGAAACATATAAATGAAAGTACTGTCCATCGCTAACCACTATTTTTCCCATCTTTCTGGCATCATTTGTATTCTACGTCGGAAAAACGACACATATAGTGAGGCGAAACACGAGTCAAATCATTTTTTATTTTGAATCTTTAATGATATTACTGCCCAACCAGGAAATGTGCCATCGATCGGAATAAGTTATAATCGGACGGGACAATGTCTGGTGTATACGACGGGTGGGGTAGGACTTCCCATTTAAACGTTTCCAAGTAGGATTTCACCCGTTTTGCAACATGTGGCCTAACGTAGTCATGTAGGAAAATCACTTTGTCGTGTCTCTGTTCGTATAGCGTCTGTTTTTTTTCTACAATTCTCGGCTCAAACGTATCAATTGTAGTCGACAGCGATCTACCGTGATGGTTTCGTTCAGTTTGAACAGCTTATAATAAACTACATCCAGCTGATCCCACCAAATGCAGAGCTTCGAAGCATGGATATTCGGCTTTGCCACCGATGTTGATGCATGGCCAGACTTACTCCACAATCTCCTGCACCTAGGGACATCGTATTTTCATCAAGATACGATGCAATAAACCTTACGTTTGCTCCCGTTGAAACCGTTGTTCACAAGTGAAAGATGCTGTTCGAGATCTCACGGCTTCACCTCATACGGATCCCGATATCCTTGCTTTTGAATCATTATTATTGCCTTGAAACATTTCAAAACTGTTGTGTGATCAACTCCTAATGATTCTGCATGTTCAGCTTGTCCCTGAAATGAGCCTGCATGAATCAAAGCCTCCAATACTTCGTCTTCAATCTTTTTCGGTATTCCAGAGCGTTCTTTATCCTCTATAACAAAATCATTATATTTGACGCGTTTAAACTAATCTCTGCGTGTTCATTCCTGTAGAGCATAGTTGCCGTAAGTCTCAACAGGAATTCTGTGTGCTTCGGCTGCAGATTTCATTTGAATAAAGTAGTGCAGTAAATTTCCCCGCAAATACACTTTCTTTGGCACGAGATGCGACATGTTTAACGTTATGAAAAACAATGTTGTTTACACTTCGGCGAAACGCCATACACGGAATTTCAAGCTTGCTTAGAGTATTTCATTATAGATGACATACCATATGAAACTACACTGACGCAGTTCTGGGAACATCATCTGTTGGAAAACAGCGGAAACTTATCCAAGGACCTAATAATTGCTTTTTCAAAAATAATATTTGCCGACGAGTGAGGTAGTTAAAACAATATCAGTGTCAATGGAAAATATATATATATATATATATATATATATATATATATATATATATATATGATATCTATTTCTAATAGTGTAATAAATTCTGAAGTAATAAAAATGGCGGATGAATAGCGACACTTTTATTAATTTATATATATATATATATATATATATATATATATATATATCTGCACTGTAATTCCGTAGATATGGGTTAAATGGAGTTAAACTTACATTCACTTACGCGCAGATATCCGGGCGATGAGTTAAATAGCGGGAGAGACTTAATAGCATTGGTAGGAAAACTTTCTATTTGAAGGAATTCAAAACTAGAGGAGGGACGTATGGAAGGCTATTGATACCCATTCTCTGTCTCCATTTTTTGGGATGTTTGGTTGTATCTGCACAAGCCTTCGCCAGTATAATCAAATAATATTTTCTAACAACCGAGTTAATGGACCCTCATAAGATTAAAGCGACTGTTGTCCATTTAGGTATACCATATATGTCGGCCTAAAAGGTGACATTTAACCTAAAATACCCACTACACAATAGGAGGCCATCTTACACTCCAGGTATAAAATGGAAGCCTTAAATCCTGTGGTTTATGCTAAATTGTTAGCATGGAAAATTTTTGACGGTAAGCTATCCACTACCTTGTAAACATCAAGACAAATACATTTTTTTACTGAAGAAAGTTAATTCACATAATTATAATAAAATAATAAATGTGTAGTGTAATAAATGTACTCTTAACGTATAGAATATATGCTATGATTGCACGACCAAAATACAACGCATATTCGTCAAGAAAGACATCCAAAACCATCGTCACACACTGTAAACAAAGTAAATGTTAGCTTTGGGTGCGTTCAAAGCACTTCGTCAGACAGCGCGTTCCGTTAAAAAATAGACTAGGTTGTAGATTTGGAAAATGGTGTTAAACCTGTTAATTTTTTAGTACACGCCAAATAAAATAGGTTGGTAAAAAATGAGTTGGTAAAAAAATAAAATGGGCTGTTAAAAATAAAATGGGCTGGTGAAAATAATATAAGTCGGTAAAAAATAAAATAGGTTGAAAAGGTTATAAAATAGTGTTAACTTATTCGACAGCCAAATATTATCCATAAGCGGTATTTTTTTTTAAGTGGCGCCACCAGTGTATACAGTATATGATACTCTTATCATTACCGCGTAACGGTAAGTGGACCGGGTAGATTATGGTAGGGGTATCGGTAAGTGTAGATTGTGGTTACAGTATCCACAAAAACTCCTGATTACAGGCCTTGTTGTTGGACGTAGTTTTTCGTCTTACCCAGAACATGGATGTAGTTTACCGTCATACCCAGGACTGGCTTTTGGGGGGGGCTTTGCTTAGGGTGAAATACTTGAAAGAGAAAACTTAATAAATCGAAACATGGAATTGCTATAAAAATTATAATAATAAACGTAGCAACACCAATAATAATATATTTGTTTTTGCCAACATGATTGGGGGAATATGCCATGAAGCCATTTCTGACCTTGGGTAATGTGGTTGGGACCCGGAAGGAAATGTTTATACAACAGAAAACAAAGGAAATAATAAAAATAAAGTACAGATAGTCTTGAATGCGTTGAAATGACAAAAAAAACAAACAAATATCTTGAATTATGATATTCGTTCGTATTGTAATACTAATCTACGTGATTAAACAATAATTTCACTAATATATATATATATATATATATATATATATATATATATATATATATATATGTATGTAATTGTAATTTATTTCAGTACAACATGAGCTTCCTAACCTTAGCTACGATTAATTAATGGTGAACACGTCGTTAATGATGGAATTCATTACGATTGTTTTGTTAAGGTTGGGGAGTAGTCATACATTGTTATTGCTCGAAGATAAGTCCAGTAGTATTATAAATCCTTCGAAAAATTCCAGTAAGATATATTTAATCATTTCTAATATAGAACGTTTCAGAGCTTAATGTAACAACTGGGCAATTTTGCAGTTACACCCGGTATATATATACGATAGTACAACCATCAACAGCATCACATGTTCAATTTCCTCTAAAACTAATGATATTTTGTTCATGTTATTCTTTTGTATAACTTCATAGCTGTTACCTTTCTTCAGTGATGAGAATGTCTAGCATTCACTGCCATATTACCTAAAAGATCAGTACTCTTGCATTTATTTCTAACGAAATTTTCCTGTTGCTTAATACATTGTTTAGCTTTGGGAAATCATATTTCACTATCCGAATGCGCTTTCAGTTTGTGGTGTTGACTTTTCCATTCTTCCGAGATATTAAATGTGTGTACTTTTACTTGCTTGATTTTGGTATCTCGAATTATTAATATGTATGTTGTTGACAACTGTATATTATGTCTTGCAAGAATTCACTAACTTGTTACATAGTTTGTACGTGATTTCATTCCATTCCACATGAATATTCCGTTCTGCCCAAATCAAAACATGGCGCCGGTTTTCTTTCCTCGCCATTATCAACATTAATCTTCCAAAGAGTCTTAACATTTTTAATATCTGGGATTTGCCCAGGTCATGCCCTAAATTCGACGTCCTCTGCCTCGAAAGATCTTTGAAATTTTTTCGCATTGTTCTGCATTATAATAATCGCCATTATTCTGCATGCTGATGAAAAGACAGGCACGCCGAGAACGAACGGCGTGCTGTTAACTAAAACGTGATATAGTAAAACGAGTCGCCCAGAATCAGTAACGACAATATTCCGCACAATACTTTACCATCTATTGTAAATTTTAATGAAATTTGGGAGGCGAATTCTCAACACACAAATTGATCTTAGCTTCATCACTTAAGGC
Source organism: Acanthosepion esculentum (assembly GCA_964036315.1). Taxonomy (NCBI): domain Eukaryota; kingdom Metazoa; phylum Mollusca; class Cephalopoda; order Sepiida; family Sepiidae; genus Acanthosepion; species Acanthosepion esculentum. The sequence continues at coordinate 9,887,351 of OZ038515.1, forward strand.
AATTTTTTTTTCAATTTAACTCGGTCCAGCCATTGGGTTGGTTCACGGTGACCAGTTGAAGCATACGGTTCTTCGTACTGATGTCTCACGGCATGAAACCATGCTTCATATAAATGACATAAACACTCGCTGCTGAGAAATCTCTCCGTGACGATTTCTACATAGTTTTGTTTCAAGACTGCAAACGATGGTGGTTATCTGAATCAAACATCATTGCTGAAGACATGTTTTTTTTTTTTGTTTTGTTGTTTTTAATTGGCTACCCTATTACTTCGGATTTTTAAACAGGCTATATCATCATGAATGAGAAATTAGATCCGATTTCCTATTAACATCATATCTAATAGAAGAAATTGTCATCCCTTGTGATTTGGTTATTGACAAAGTGTTGCCTTAGCAAGAATCTTAGGAAAAAGAAATTCAGACTAAATTTTTTGCCAGATTGCGTTAGGAATTAAGAAATTAACAAAAGTATTTTTTCATTATTTAATCATTAACATAGCTTATAAAATATATTTTTATATTTATAAACGAAATAACAAAACCGATTCTATATCATGCTTTTCCTACACACGTCCCCATAACCAATGTTTTGCTTACGTTTCATCAAGTGATCTCCTGCGAATTCGGATTCTTCTTCCTCTTCTTTTCTTATAGTTAAACAGTAAGACTTGTTTACTAGTGCCCATTTAATTATACTTCATCGACAATCCCAAAATACAGCTAATAACAGTACGATATAGTACATTCCACTTTCAACAATTTTGATTCGCACGATGTTTACATTTTCTCAGCTGAGCTTGTATGGATACAAGTTGATGTCTTTGATATGTAATTATTCTTCGAATAGGCAATTAATTGTGAATTTATGCCAGCAATATATAAGGTAGAAAGGATTTTATAACATTTACTATCAGTTTATTTGATAATGTGAATATTCTACCGGGATACATCATTCAAAATTTAAGGTTTTTGTTTTAAAATTATAGTAAATGACCCCTTCCATTTTTAAGGGTAATTTGGGGGATTTAAATTTCATCATATACACGGAAATATAAGGTATTCCATTAGATTCACTTACGTGATAATAACCATAGGAAAGGTATTAATCCTTTCTTTTCCCTTCAACTGTGGGTAAATAGCAGTCCAGAATGGGTTCTATAGCATTGGATGGCTACTGGTCTAGAAGGACAACTCTAAATTCAAAACCTGCGGAGGGTCGTTTGGAGACCTTATGGCACTTACTGCACCAGTATATATATATATATATATATATATATATATATATATATATATATATATATATATATATATATATATGTGTGTGTGTGTGTGTGTGTGTGGTTGCATATTTGGGCAGCAATCCCTCATTTATACAAGTTTAATTAAATACGACTGACAAGGCACTCTGGGTTTTTTCTTTAATTTTTCTTGTTCACTTAAAATCTTCTACTTTTCCAGACATAAATTAAGTACAAATAGTCCAAATGTTTTGATATGTCCGAGCGATTTCAGCTATAATTTAAATCATTATCAAGAATGACTTTAATTTTACTTGTAGTTGAATGTATCGATAGTTTCATATATATATACCTTGATAATGGTTAAAAATATACCCGGAAGCACTCGGACATGCTTTTTCAGTCGTATTTAATGAAAATCATATATATATAACAAAAAATCATATATATATAACAAAATTAAATTCAGGGGCTTTAGCTTCCATTTCTGAAACATGGTCATCACTGTGTAGCGGTAAAACCATATTTTAAATCTATTAATTTATAATATATATATATATATATATATATATATATATATATATATATATATATATATATATATATGTGTGTGTGTGTGTGTGTAAAATGAGAACAAATGGAGTATAATTCCATTGTATTTAACATTTCATTTAAAAATAAAGGACACAATACAAAGTAGAGCTAATTATAATTTATTTTACAATACTAAAACAAAAACATGTCAAAAATCGCTACACAATTACAATTACGTTTCAATACTACAAATGTGTCCCCTCGGGCGATGTTAAACAACAGGTTCACTGGATTGAACGCTCAGTTTCAATTTAAAAAAACTGAATATTTTCTCCTTTTACGAGAAAAAAAATAGTATAAAAATAGGCCTGTGAGATTTGCCGTGCTCAATAAATCGAATGTGATCTACGCTAAATTCAGACTCACCGAAAAACAATAATATATGTCATGACACGAAGTTGTCGGCATATAAATTCTAGACAATTTCATTAGAGACAGATACAAATGGTTACATTATTTCGTTAAGATAAATAACAATATAAATAAGAAAATTTAAATAGGTATCGAGGTAATTTAACACAATGATAATCATTCAGCTTCTTGCATAAAATTTTATAGTTGATAAATAAAACGCAGGTTATGAAACTGGTGAATAACTTAACCGTTTACAGAAAAGGGAACAAAAATACAAAAATTCGTCGTCAAATTAATATGCAACCGTTAAATAAATAGCATCTATATAAAATTATTAAATATATGTAAAAATGTTCCTCCTGTATTGCGCCTCTTTTTAATTAAATATTACGTACAGTGGAATTATACTCATTTGTTCTCATTTTATCTGGATATTTTGCTTGATTCAGGGTGGAGCACTTTTTAGATTTATTTAAGTCTCAAATGTGAAAAAAAACTAATTTCAAAATTTCGCTATAAAGCCTTCCCAATACAAACAAAAATTTTGAAAACTGGTTTTGGAGACTGAAGATCTGATTAGAAGAATGAGACGGAAAGTTCTTTTCTCCTTTCTTAATGGGGATTTTTCAAATGTATCAGATCTTTGTGGTTTCAAATGTTTGAAAACTGCACCCCTCCCCCATTGAGCGCATACACGGCTTTGAAAATGACCGACGAAGCAATCATTTTCAGAGGAATTTAGATTCTATTGTTAAAGATATTAATAGACTTAACAAAAAATCTGACAAAAATGATAATATTTATAAATTCAATCCTAAAGATTAGGATGTTTTAATTAAAAACAAACGAAGATTATAAGAAGGTGAATATTAACACTATTAATTTAGTTGCTAGAATTAACACTGCCTGTAAAAATATAACTAATAAACTACAAATTAGCAATTTGTTTAGTAAGATCTGTACCAGACTATGAAATCAAAATACTCACTCGGATTATCAAACATACCAGACCAGAAATCGAAAGGATAAGCAAAGTTATCCTGGATAGAGTCAACAGACAAATTAAACGACCCTTTGGACGTTTACATTAGGCTGGTACCGCAGATATCATTAATTGGTTCAGAGAAATTAGTAACAAAATTAAGTTCTCTTTTATCCAAATTGATATTGTGGATTTTCCTCTCCATTTCCAAGGATATTTTTACCTTAGCTTTGGAATTCGCCAAGGAATACTCTAACATTTCCAGTGAAGATATAAATATAATAATTAACTGCAGAAGATCTGTACTCATTAACAACAATGAACGGTGGGCCAAAAACTCTGATTCTCACTTTGATATTTCTATGGAATCATTACATTCTCCAGAATCTTCCGATATTGGTAGGTTTATTTATCCTAGCAGTTATAATGACGTCAATGTTGACAATATAGGGTAATACAGAGATTATGGCCGTATAGTAGTAAGAAATTCTACTCAATTTAAGGTTGAAACATTAAGGAAAATGATTCATAGGAATTAAACAACTTAACTCTGAATGTTATGATAACTACTAATGTTAAACGAGTTGATTTTCTTGGTGTTACGTTAGATCATTTAATGATGCATTCCAAACTTATATGAAAAAAAATGCTAACTCAATATATATTCACTCTAATTCTAACCACCCTCGATCTGTAATCAAGCATCATCTATAGAATGTAGGATTAGGAACAACTCATCTGACAAAGATATGTTTGATAAATATAGCAGTGTTTATAATACTGCTTTAAAAAACAGTGGTTACAAGTACCTGAAAACAAGTATAGAAAATATGATACTTATCTAAGGAAAAGGAATAGGAATAGAAAAATCATTTGCTACACACTTTCATTTAACCAATTGGTCAGTACTAAATTGGGCCAGGAGTTCCTTCATTTAATTGATAAACATTTCCCTAAAAGTAACCAGCTTAGTTAGATTTTTAACAGAAACCGAATAAACTAGTCGATAGCTTGAGAGGAATGCAAAGAAACACAATAATAAAATTTGAACCAACTTAAAAATTTGGATAATAATGCATATCTCAAGATAAATACTGTTGTTAATAATAACCAATGTAATTGCAAGAATTCTGATAAATACCCATTACGAAACCAATGTTTAACCAACTCTCTTGTTTTTCTAAGTACTATTTATACAAGAGAGAATATATATTGGCAGTACTAAGAATTCTTTTAAGACTAGGTGGTATCAACATATCTTATCCTTCACCAATATTATTAATGAAAATAGTACACCTCTTTCTAAATATCTTTGGAATTTTAAAGAAGCTAATAAATATCCAAATTAAAAAGGAAAATTTAAAAAGAGCTACGATATATAGATCTGTAATTGAACCCTGTTTTTTAAGCTTACAAGAAAAATTAGAAATTATCAGACTCTTTCGTAAAAACTCTTTATTGAACAAAAGAAGTGAATTGTCCCGAAATTGTAGGCATCGGCTACCTTTTACCTTACAATAAAACTTTGAATTTGATAATACTTTTTTTCATAAAATAATCAAATGAACTGCGTTACACCTTATATAGCTTACTATTCTATTTGTAAGATACATTTTAATTTTTTATACCTCTGTATTGATGATCAGTTAGTATTATTAACATCTTCTATGCAAGTACAGGTGTTTAGTTAGTATTATTATCATATTACATTGATTAGTTGGTATTATTAACATCTTATATGGATGCTATTTATTTAAAGGTTGCATATTAATTTGCTAAAGTAGATGGTAATTTTTTATCTGTTTCTGTCAAACGGTTGATACATTTACCAGTTTCCTAAAGCGGCCGTTTATTTATCAACTATTTCATGTAAGATGCTGAACGAGCGTATAACTGGTTAGTATTGTATTAAATTACCTCCCTACCTCTTTAGCTGTTACTTATTAGCAAAGCTGAAGGTCGTATTTCTGTATATCTTACTAAATAATGTAACAATTTGTATCTGTCCATAAGAAAATTGTCTAGGATTTATATGCAGACAACTTCGCGTCATGGCGTATATTATTTTTTTTTCACTGAGTTTGAACTTAGCGTAGGTCACAAGCCTATTCTTATTGTCTTTTTTTCCTCGTCAAAGGAAGAAGTATTCTGCTTTTGGAATTAAACTAATCGTTCACTCGCCAGTAGTTTAACATCGCCCGAGGAGACACATTTGTAGTGCTGAAGCATAATTGTAATTGTGTAGCGATTTTTAGCATGTTTTTGTTTTAATATCGTGAAAAAAAATATAATATATATATTTATATATAACCATATATATATATATATATATATATATATATATATATATATATATATGTGTGTGTGTGTGTGTGTGTGTGTATAAAATAAAAAAAAACAAAGGAAATCTACAGATATTTTCTCCATCAACCTGATCATACAGAAGGCCCTGATTTCCATTTTCTCTCCATATGTGGCCAGCTACGGCTGATTTTTCCACTTCCCCTCATGTTATAGCTTTCTGGTGTTCTTGAAGCCTTACCTTAAGGGGGTGGCCTGTCTCCACTTTATAGTTCTTTCCGCAGCTGCACGGGATGGCGTACACACAGTCTTTATCCCAGTTTTTTTTGGGCTGCTGCCATGTACCCAGGGTAGCTGTTACGTTGTAGGGTACTAATTATAGTGACTAATTCTTAATTTAATGTCTCTGGGTCGCCACTTATGACTTTTGCTCGGTGTTGTAAGAAGCGGACGATCCCTTTCTTTACGCTGTATGGATGGTGGGAGTTGAAATTGAGGTACTGTCCGGTGAATGTCGGTTTACGGTATACTTATGTCTTGAACCCATGCTCTGTTCGAGATATTAGAACACCCAGGAATGGGAGTGTGTTGTTACTCTCTTTCTCCATCGTGAACTGTATCGAATGT
>OZ038515.1:9898449-9900949 GCA_964036315.1 Acanthosepion esculentum
AAGTCTTAAAGAAATATTCGAATATATGGAAACTTTTATACATGCTGACATTTTGATAAATGTGGCGAACATCTTTATTGCCTATTGGTGAACTGTCAGAACAATACTCCTTATATCGAACTACATCTCATCCTAGAATACTTTTTATTATCTAATTTGTAGCTTGAAATCCATTATCTATATCTATAATTCTCAAAATGTATGTGTGTATGCATATTGTGTGCGATCGGGTGAATGTGTGTGTGATCGGGTGATTTCCAGTTTTCATCCGATTTTGATGATTTTTTTTGTTTGATAGATAATTCTTCACTACCGGTTTTGAGTCTAAATTATTGGCGAAAATGTCTCTCCACTACTTCCTGTCCATTATAACTCTCAGGAACCTTTTACTATTTTCTATTTGTTCTTGGATATATATCTTTCATAAAACTTTAATCAAAATAAATAATTTAAATTATTACAATAATATTATTTATTATTATACAGTTCCCTTTTCAGGGCCACCCCCCATTCAAATTGTTACCCCCTCAATTTGGGGATGCGCCTCAGTTGCACCCAAATGTTGTTATTAATATTTGGGTGGGCTGACTTTAAGCTTATACGACTCCAATTGAACGGCACACATTCCCAGTAATGAAAGACCCGGTCAAAAACGGGTTATAATGGTAGTTTATTAACAAAACAAAGGTCAAATTTCTTGTTTTGGAAGAAGTTGTTTTCTCTTTCGATTCATGAAGCATTAACTTTGATTAAAAACATTTTTTCTTATTATCTTGCAAATAAAAAAAACAATACATTTTTCAATGTACTTCAAAGACACTTACTTGCAAATGTTCTGTAAACGTGTACAAATGTGCCATAGGCTTCTACAAACACACTGAAATGTTTTATTTTCTCTGATAATGCATGGACTGCGAATACAGTTTGTTAGATTGACAAGTGGAGAGAAAACAAGTGCATTCCGATACATATATATATAATATTAAGAAATATATATAAATATATAAATAATTTAAAATCATAATAGACATAATACTAATATAACTATTTATTTTTCTCTTTATACTCCAGTATGGGTGTATACCTATCTCTCTCTCTCAATACATACATACATATATATATATATATATATATATATATATATATATATTTTATATATATATATATATATATATATATATATATATTATGAAATGGACACTTATTTACTATATTTTACTTTATACGTTATTTTAATGGATACATTTTAAATTAATTTATTAAAAACTGCGTTTATTTAAATAAATTGTATCTATTAAAACAACATATAAACAGAAAACAGCTATATACATATATACATATATATATATATATATATATATATATATTAAATATATTAACTGATTTAAAATATTGTTTTTTCGCTACACAGTAATAACCATGTTTCAAAAATGGAAGCTAAAAGCTTCGAATTTAATTTTGTAATTAAATTAAAAACGTTAGTTCCATTTCATCCTCAATCGAATTTTGGAGTAACTTAGTTTTTAAATTCACTGATTTTTAAAGGTGCGCCTAAATTCATAATTCACAGTTTCCAAGTATACAGAGAAATTCAATCATTCAGACAAGGGGTGGTAGCGTGTTCATTTTTATTAACTTTTGTTGCATCAGTTATTAGTTACGTTCGAAAAAGGGGTTAATTTTAGGTAGGGGTAGGGATGTATTTTTCAACGAAATCTGGCATCCGTTAAATGCGTGTCGTCTGTTTTTTTCTTTAATTTATTGTTAACGGCAAAAAATTCTTAAGGCATTTTTTCTATTTGTATGCTTAAAGACTTTTTGTGGATGTTTAGGTTAAAATACTTTCTTTTTTAACTGCAATTTTAAAATATTTTCACTTTTAATTTTGAATACACTATATTTATATTGAGCACTATATAGTAAAAATAAAAATATCAATAAGAACACTGGATTATATATCTTACTGTTCTTTGTTTATATATATATATATATATATATATATATATATATATATATATATATATATATATATATATGGGGGGGGTTGTGTTTGTGTGTGTGTGTGTGTGTGTGTGTGTGAACAAATCCCCTTACAACTAGACGAGGTAATTTACCAATCTATATACATCAGATATACACAAAATGTTTTGATGATATAAAAAAAATAGTCGCAATTCCTAAAAAAACACAAGATTTTGAAAAGCATATATCCTTCAGTCAAAACAATGATATTCAACAAATAATATTAAAATGAGAGAATAAAAAATAACAGAATACAGGAAAGCATAATGCATCTATAAAAACATAGAGAAAAATATAGAGAGGAAATAATACCATTAGATATATATATATATATATATATATATATATATATATATATATATATATATATATATATTTGTGTGTGTATTTGACCTTTTTTCTATAATCCGTTTTGGGATGTTGGGATCCAGCATCTTTCAGAAACTTTTTGGACATTGTATGTCTAACATAGTTTTCG
>OZ038515.1:9905949-9928449 GCA_964036315.1 Acanthosepion esculentum
TACTGTTACTCGTGCCAAGATTTCGACAGGCCACTGGCTGTTCACTTCTGCCATTTCGTGTGTGATTAGACACAGCGTGTCTGCCAAAAGAGAGGATTACACTTTATGATGTATTGTCAACAAAGAATGGTGGGAGGGGGTTGAATTTGGGTTGTGGGTTGCGAATTCGTCGAAATGATAGGAGGTAAAAATTAAAACAGATATAAGTAACGAATGAATGAAATAAAAGAGATGAAGCAGTCAGAAGTGAAAGAACAAAATAAATAGAATTCTGAAAAAAAATGTAGCAATGTTGAAGAAAGGAGGACTGAATGAGACCAATTGCAGGAGACAAATGTCGATAGAAGGTGGAAGAGAAAAATGTACAATAAGGTTAAAAGAACGTAAGAAAATGAACAATTAAATAGAAAGAAAGAAAGAAAGAAAGAAGAAAAAATGTCGGTATTAGGAAAGAGGGAAAGTGAACAATGAGATTAGATGAAAGAAAGAAAGAATAAGTGTAAGTAACTAAGAAAGAAAGAAAGAAAGTAAGAAAGAAAGAAAGAAAGAAAGAATGAAATATATATACCGGCCTGAGGAGGGAAAAAGAATAAGTGATCATTGAAATTAATGAAAAAAAAACAAAAATAAATAAATAAGGAAAAAGAAATAACAACCAACATGGAGTAGAAAAAAATCGATAGAAAGCTGAATGATATGAGAGAGTAATTAAATAGAAAGAAAGAAAGAAAGAAAGAGGGAAAGAAAGAAAGAAAGAACTTGCAGAAGAAAAAATGTCGGTATTAGGAAAGAGGGAATGTGAACAATGAGATTAGATGAAAGAAAGAAAGAAAGAATAAGTGTAAGTAACTAAGAAATAAATAAAGAAAGAAAGAAGAAAAATGTCAATATTAGGTAAAAGGGAAAGTGAACAATAAGATTATATAAAAGAAAGAAAGAAAGAAAGAAAACAGAAAGAAAGAAAGTAAGACCTTGCCGAGGAAAAATCTCGATATTAGGTAAAAGGGGAAAGGGAACAATAAGATGAAAGAAAGAAAGAAAGAAAGAAAGAAAGAAAGAAAGAAAGAAAAAAGAAAGAAAAAAAGAAAGAAGGAAAGAAAGAAAGAAAAAATATATATGCCGGCATGAGGAGGGAAAAAAATAAATGATCATTGAAATTAATGGAAAATAAACAAAAATAAATAAATAAGGAGAAAGAAATAACAACCAACATGGAGTAGAAAAAACGATAGAAAGCTGAAGCACTAAGAGAGTAATTAAATAGAAAGAAAGAAAGAAAGAAAGAAAGAAAGAAAGAAAGAAAGAAAGAAAGAACTTGCAGAAGAAAAATGTCGGTATTAGGAAAGAGGGAAAGTGAACAATGAGATTAGATGAAAAAAAGAAAGAATAAGTGTAAGTAACTAACAAAGAAAGAAAGAAAGAAAGAAGAAAAATGTCAACATTAGGTAAAAGAGAAAGTGAACAATAAGATTAGATAACAGAAAGAAAGAAAGAAAGAACTTGCCGAGGAAAAATTTCGATATTAAGTAAAAGGGAAAAAGGAACAATAAGATAAAAGAAAGAAAGAAAGAAAGAAAGAAAGAAAGAACGAACTTCCAGAAGAAAAAATGTCGGTATTAGGAAAGAGGGAAAGTGAACAATGAGATTAGATGAAAAAAAGAAAGAATAAGTGTAAGTAACTAACAAAGAAAGAAAGAAAGAAAGAAAGAAAGAAAGAAAGAAGAAAAATGTCAATATTAGGTAAAAGAGAAAGTGAACAATAAGATTAGATAACAGAAAGAAAGAAAGAAAGAACTTGCCGAGGAAAAATTTCGATATTAAGTAAAAGGGAAAAAGGAACAATAAGATAAAAGAAAGAAAGAAAGAAAGAAAGAACGAACTTCCAGAAGAAAAAATGTCGGTATTAGGAAAGAGGGAAAGTGAACAATGAGATTAGATGAAAGAAAGAAAGAATAAGTGTAAGTAACTAAGAAAGAAAGAAAGAAAGAAAGACAGAAAGAAAGAAAGAAAGAAAGAAAGAAAAAAAGAAAGAAGGAAAATGTCAATATTAGGTAAAATGTAAAGTGAACAATAACATTAGATAAAAGAAAGAAAGAAAGAAAGATAGAAAGAAAGAAAGAAAAAAAGAAAGAAAGAACTTGCCGAGGAAAAATTTCGATATTAGGTAAAAGGGAAAAGGGAACAATAAGATGAAAGAAAGAAAAGTAAGTGTAAGAAAGAAAGAAAGAAAGAAAGAAAGAAAGAAAGAAAGAAAGAAAGAAAGAAAAAATATATATGCCGGCATGAGGAGGGAAAAAGAATAAATGATCATTGAAATTAATAGAAAAAAACAAAAATAAATAAATAAGGAAAAAGAAATAACAACCAACATGGAGTAGAAAAAATCGATAGAAAGCTGAATGATATGAGAGAGTAATTAAATAGAAAGTAAGAAAGAAAGAACGAAAGAAAGAACTTGCAGAAGAAAAAATGTCGGTATTAGGAAAGAAGGAAAGTGAACAATGAGATTAGATGAAAGAAAAAAAGAATAAGTGTAAGTAACTAAGAAATAAATAAATAAATAAATAAAGAAAGAAAGAAAGAAAGAAAGAAAGAAAGAAAGAAGAAAAATGTCAATATTAGGCAAAAGAGAAAGTGAAGAATAAGATTAGATAAAAGAAAGAAAGAAAGAAAAAAGAAAGAAAGAACTTGCCGAGGAAAAATTTCGATATTAGGTAAAAGGGAAAAAGGAACAATAAGATGAAAGAAAGAAAGAATGAAAGAAAGAAAGAAAGAAAGAAAATTAAGTGTAAGAAAGAAAGAAACAAACAAACAAACAAAGAAGAAATTGTAGTTTAAAATGTCGATATTAGGTAAAATGGAAAGTGAGCAATAAGATTAGATCAAAGAAAGAAAGAAAGAATAAGTCTAAGAAGGAAAGAAAGAAAGAATAAAAGAAAGAAAAAAAGAAAAACTTGCAGACTAAAAATGTCGATATTAGTAAAAGGAAAAAGTGAACAATAAGATTAGATGAAAGAAAGAAAGAAAGAAAGAGTAATTGTGAGAAAGAAAGAAAGAAAGAAAGAAAGAAAGAAAAAAAGAGAGAACTTGCAGAAGAAAAACGTCGATATTAGGTGGAAAGAAAAAATGAACAATACGGTTAGAAGAGAGAAATAATGGAAACAAATAAAAAGAAATAAATAAGGATGAACAAAGAAAGACAGACGTGGGGTAGAAAGATCCTATAGAAAGCCGAAGCGTATAATGGAATAATGAAATAGAAATAAAGAAATAAAGAGTGAGATAAACAAGGAAAACGAAGAAAAGAAGATGAGACTGGGAGAAGTAATATTCTGGTGGAAGGAGGAGAGACAATTAGCAATAAAACAAGAAAGAAGCGTGAGGGAAAAGAAAAAGAAAAGTACAGAATTAATAAAAGTTTTTATGAATAAAAAATTTACTAGTAGTAGAGGGCAAAAGGTAAAGAATAAAAAAGAAAGAAAGAAAGAAAGAAAGAAAGAAAAAGTAAAAAGAAAATATATTGAACAAAGACATTCGATATATGGAGGAAGATAAATGAAAGTAAATGGAAGAAAAAGGTAAAAAGACCGATTATAAGGAATAAAAACAATATTTGAAAATATATAAAAATTTGAAAGAAATAATCATGGTCGGATATTATTCCTATTAAGATGAATAAATCAAATATTGGAAAAATGAAGGGAATCTGAAAGCAGGCATTTTTACGGAGTGAGAAATCTGTCAGTAACGAAAAAGAAATCTAAAAGCAGCAATATGTGTAAACAGAAGTAGACAGGTCCACTTATCGCCAGGTTCAATCTCCACCCCGGTCTTTGAACAGGAGTAGATGTTTATCATCGGTTTAAGATTGGATTTCCTGTTCCTACTTCAGCTCTGATATTTATACTATTATTCGGGTTTTGGTTCCTTTTAAAGACGTTTTCACACTCTTTCACTTACAGTAGCCCCATTGCGTCTTAGTGGCGTTATCACCTTCTTTGCGGTGAATTGATTAAACAATTATGTATAGAATGAAGGGGATAAAAAGTGGCCGAAAAACGCCTACTCATGGAATCAATGATTGAAGAAGTATAGAGAAAAGGCCCTCAAGGACACAGGGCACAGTGGATAAAGGCGTTGGTTAGATCCACTGACAGGAACCAAAGAGTGTGAGTTCAATACACGGTTAAGGCAGTGGAGAACGTTCAGAGAGAAATTAACAGGAGATAACTGATAACTGGCATCCATTAAACATGGCAAGTGGAACTAGAACAGTCTAACCCAGTGAGCGAAATAAAGAGTTCAGTTCAACATTCCAACCACCTGAAAAAGGCCAGAGCGTAGAACGGCCGAAACGTTGTAATAAATATAGCGACAAAGATGAAGACAATAGTCCGAATAATGTAAATAATGTACATAAAACCTCATCTCAGAAATATAGACACTTATTCGGTTATTAGGTTAACTTCTTATAACGTCACGTACTTATGTAGGGTATAAAGGATTTGGATATATATTGACCTTCTATAATGATTAGAAGATAAGGCACAAAATACTGATAAATACAAGATAAGTATTTATATATCACCATATAATAATTCAGAAGGATAAGATGAAAAGGTAAAAGTCCTCGCAAAAAGTATTTGCCCATATATTAAAATTTAAATATATATATATATATATGTATATAGATATATATATATATATATATATATATAGATATATATATATATATATATATATATATATATATATATATATATATATATATATATATAGATATATATATATCCTGTATATCGGCCTACCTAGCGTAGGATGATCCGTTGAGGTGTGGGTATTTCAAGTTCAAACGTCAACGCGAAGATGTGCGACGTACTGTCAGAAGGGGTCGACTCGCCGAGACGCGTCTACCATAAACACACACCACTGTTACTTCTGCTCACGATTCTACAGGAGTAGGCCTTGTCTTGTCATCTCCGCCACCAGGGCAGAGAAAGGTACGGAGAGATATGATGTCGATACTGATGTTCGAATGCATGTTATTGCAGATGATATATATATATATATATATATATATATATATATATATATATATATATATATATATATATATATAATTATTTATTTGAATATTACAACATAAATATGTTATAAAATCACGACAAAAATAGCCATTTTGTTTCAACACTTCTGGTGTCTTATCAAGTGAAGATGTAGAATATAGAAGAAATGGTTTTAAAAGTTTCAAATTAATTAACGATCCTTAGCTAGGAGTAAACGCTGTTACATAAGCTAGAATGACCAATCAAAATACAAGTATAGGGTAATTCGAAAAATTTGACAACTAAGCAAGGTTATCATAGATATTAAAAGATTTATAAAATTTGAAATTAAAATTAAAAGTAAAAAATTAAAAATTACCTATTTAGAAATCTAAATCAAATCTCTATTAAGTTTTAAATTGTAGAATTACCGAGGAGAAAAAATATAAAAATAAAAATAAAAGATATATATGCTATTTAATTTATATTTTCATTGAAATTATGTTGAAAGGGATGTTCAGAACCCCAGACAGAAATGTATACACTTTTAGTTTCATTTCAACATGTTAGTCGCCTCTCACGCGAAATCACTCGAACATACGTATTTAGATATATACACACACATAAAAAATATCTACACCACATACAACCACACGTACGCAAATGCACTTTCCTTACACATAGACATCAATACACACAGGCACATACAGCCACATTCACTATGACCTAGACGGTCAGATGTCATAGCTAAAAGTGAATATATTCGTGGCTTAATATGTTATTAAACGAATTTTAACTTGAAATATAACTAATCTGGTCAAATATATATAGATAAAATTTAAACAAATAAATATATATAAAAATATATATATATACATTTTTAAATCATATAGTTTTCGACACATTACAGACAAAAGTAAATAACCACCTCCATATATAATTGTACATTCACACATACGCATACAAATCAAAACATGCATCCGCATATCCATATATACGCATAATAGGTACGCATATACAGACATACGCACATAGACACCAGAAGTGTTGAAACAAAATGACTATTTTTGTAGTGATTTTATAACATATTTATGTTATAATTTTCCAATGAATTATATATATATATATATATATATATATATATATATATATATATATATATATATATATATATATGAGTAGCGTTCTAGTCACCATTCGGCCAGGTGCCCATAATAATAGGTAGAATATATGATATATATATATATATATATATATATATATATATATATATATATATATATATCATAGTGTGCAATGGATAAATTGTCTGAATGGCGCAAAAATGAATATAACACATTTTACCAGATATATTTACTAAAATAACACAAAAAATATCTTGAAATGCGAAAGAGTAAATGTATTTAATAAAACGTCATTGGCTCCATTGGTGTCCCCTGCTTATGTAACACGGTGAAGTCCTGTTGTCAGACATATGGTATTCCGGCAGGCACCTTCTTGACCCAGGGCAGCACTATCTACTCAAGATACTTGATGTAAGACTCCGTGTTGCGTCTGGGCTTTCACCAAAAAATTCGGGAGTTCTCTTATTAGAACGATAATTCATTTTCCGAGCTGCTGTACCTTTGTAATCACCATTAGACTCATTTACTCTTTACGAATCTCATTCTCTCTGCTCAGATTGATACCCAAACCCTCTTCACTGTTCGTATTGGATTGTAAATGCAAAGCTGTACAGAATTTTACAAATTTCTGGCCGAATGTATTGCTTCATGGTGAGCTTTTTCTCATAGACGTTGCCCAACTGTGCCTACAATATTGTGCAAGCGACAAAATTGAAAACGAATTATGCGCATGCGTCAAATGAAAAATATAAGATAGCGACAACTTACCCATCGCACCCTGTACAGGTATATATCCTACTAACTAGGTGGTGGTAATTAAATACTTTTTTAAACAAACTCACAGATACATCTGCGCGTGCGCGTGCGCGTGCGCGTGCGCGTGCGCTCTAAGTAAATGTATGTATTTTTCTTCATCACTATCATTATATGTGACCATCATTAGTGATAAAACGAAAAATTCCAATTGTTTCTCAAAGTAGCTTCAACTCTTACTGGTTAATTTTCTCTCGTATTTCTTTAAACGCGACTCCCATAAATTAAGAACCGTAGTTTTATCCCGCTTAAATTTTTTCCGGGTGGGGCGGACTTTATTTGTTTTTCTTGTTCCATTAAACATTTTCGTGATTAAAGTATGTACTAAGCCCCAATACCACACCTTGATATTAAATGTATTCATGTATTTTTCACACTCTTGTTCAAAGACAGATAATTTATTATGTCTCTGTGTGCTTGTGTGTGTGTTTGTGTAGGACTGTGAGTTTCGAGGAGAAAAGGAATGGCTCCGTATGAATTTATTTACATATCTTGTTTGCTAACAGCTGCCAATGATTCTGCCTATTCTCAATGTTGTATATAATTTGATTCCAAATATATACACCGCATCTGTTTCCGATAACAGTAGGGACACTTATGTTGACAATGTCTATAATAGCCTGTATTGACAAGCACTTTATTAACTATCTTTCACTGATCGGATTACTTGTAGGAACAAGGAACAATTTCAACGCACCTCAGAGAGATCTGTATGAACAAATACCAGCGAATCTAAGGAGTACTAGCGACTCTATAATTGAACCAAAGAATATTGCATTACCATCTGCAACAGTCTTGTATTTGCAAAGGCGTAAGAGAAGGAAGAAGTCTAAAATTATGTACAATAGATGGTTCTCAAAAAAACAGGACGTAAAATTCGCATATAAAATGTCATGTTGCAGCGGTATCTAAAGTCTTGTGAAATAGCAGAAGTGTATCGTATATATATACAGTAAGAAATAATTTATTTTTTGTTAAATCAAGGGCAGTTAGATGGTCAAAGATATCGACAGCTATTGCATTGGAATTATATTAAGTCATTGGAGTAAAGTCATATAGGCTCCAATATTCGCTTGAAGATGAAATGGAACTAATGTTTTTAAATTAATTAAAAAATTAAATTTGAAGTTTTTAGCTTCCATTTTTAGAACATGGTTATTGCTGTGTAGATAAAAAACATATTTTAAATCAGTTAATTTATCATATATATATATATATATATATATATATATATATATATATGTATATAAGGTATAAATATATATGGTATATATATATATAGCGCACACGATATATATATATATATATACATACACAGTGTAACCCGGATATAAGAGACCCGGATATAAGAGAAACACCGATATAAGAGAGATTTTCTCTGGTCCCAAATAAGAGCCTGTGTTAATAAAACAAAATAGACCAAACCCGGATATAAGATAAACCCGGATATAAGAGACCTCTTCTCCGGTCCCGACAACTCTCTTGTACAAGTTTCCCGGTGAGTAGTGGATAGCTGTTTCACAGCTCATCAGTGTGGCTAGACGTCCGGTTGAATTTGCGTCAGTCGGAACTTCTACCACTAAGCCGTCGGCGCACGGCAGGAATGAAGGTGTGGTTATTTTTAGATTTAGATAAACACACAGTGACTGACAGTGACTCAATTCTGCCGAAGAGTATATATATATATATATATATATATATATATATATATACTCTTGTATATGTATATGTATATATATATAATTAAAGAATATCAAACACTTGAAATCCCATAGATATTAATTTTTATTTCATGAGAGCTCTAAAATCAGCAACTCTCAATCTTCAAGAACTACAAACAAATCACAAATTAAATGGGAAAAATATTCCGGGTTAAAAACAAGAGATATTGTTTTTGAGAAAGTGGGCGAAAATGCACAGACTTTTGACCTATTTTGACATACTGACCTCAGTATGTCATACAGTGTAAATCTGAAACAATCCAGTCTGTTTCTGTCAGCGGGTCAACCTTTCAATTCTGACATATTTCATTCAACAAATTATTTGTAAATGATATTAAAGGAGAAAATTCCCAAATTAGCGAAGAAGTTTTCATAACGTTTTTATATAATTAACCAAAAAATTTAAATTAAAATACTTATATTCAGAGAAACATATTTATATCTAGAGTATCTTAGATTAATTTATTAATATTTAGCATGATATGAATGTACTTTAAACTATGGGAAATTTAGATCGGGACTAATTCCCTGTATTTCATTCAAAGAATTATGTAAATAATATTAAAAACGTGTCTAGTTCAAAACATTTTTTAAACGTTTTTCGGAATTAGCGAAGAAATCTTTAAAAATTACATGTAAATTAGTATAGGCTTTTTGCATAATCAACCAAGAAATTTAAGTTAAAAACCTAAGAGATTTGAATTAAATGATTATTAATTAAATTCAGAGAAACATATTTATATAGGTTAAATACCTAGAGTCCTGTACTTATATGACCTAGGTGTATTTTTTAAGATTTAGCAGGATATCAATGTACTTTAACCTCGTCACGATGTTGAAAAATGGTGCCGCCCTTGCAAAGAATAATCGTTAGGTCCAACATCGAAAGCTAAATTTCAACTCGAATCAACATATGCTCAGTGAATAATAAGATGGTGGCCTATCACAGATTATGGACACATTCCTTGAAAATCGTGTGCAGTTTAGTGGCTGTTACTGGAGCTGTGCATCAGTTTATATTATGACATCTAAATGATGGGAAAAGGCTGAAGAGGTTGACAATCAAGAACCTTCATTACGTCAAATACATTGAAGCGGTAGAGGACAATGGAATCCGGAAGAAAAAATACATGGCATGAATTGATCAGAAGTGATCGTTTGAAGACTATAAGAGATATAAGTAAGACTAGACTAAGTTGAGGCTGTTATATTACGGAACTATTCTGGAGACAAAATGAACTACAATAAGCGAACTCAAGTAGATATATTATTTCACAAAAACAGTGATAAACCACAACA
Organism: Acanthosepion esculentum; assembly: GCA_964036315.1. Taxonomy (NCBI): domain Eukaryota; kingdom Metazoa; phylum Mollusca; class Cephalopoda; order Sepiida; family Sepiidae; genus Acanthosepion; species Acanthosepion esculentum. The sequence goes on from OZ038515.1 coordinate 9,915,952, forward strand.
AATGATCATCATTTACATGAACTTTTAAAATGAACTCAGTGAACCTGTATGCCTTTTTTTTATAATTACGTCATGATTTCCTGAGTGTAAGCTCAGTACTTTCATTATTTAAAAAAGAGACAATCATGATTCTGATTTTAAAATATCACGAACGTTTTGACAATACATTGTCTTTTACCATATTCTATCAATTAACTGAAACATACCATTTAAATGTACATGTGTTCTTCTCAATGATCCGAGCAATTGATTATACAAACAATATACAGAATATATCGTAATTTTGGATAGTTAATGTCCACTATACATATATATATATATATATATATATATATATATATATATATATATATATATATATATATATATATATATATATATATATAAAGGGAAGAGGTTATAGTAGTTCCAACCAGAGAAAATTGTGTATATTAAATAGAAGAGAGAAACCGCAAACCTTTTAATTGTAATATGGATTTCTTTTTAAAAAAACATATACTATGATTTATTTTCCATAATTTTGCTACACGAGTTTCCAATACCGCGACTTTCATCAGGCAAAGAGTTGGTATTTCCACATATTATTAAAAGGAATTAATTTTTCTCATGCTTTTTGATGTTAAATATTCTCGATATTAGGCATTCTCTTTTTCGTGCGTGTGTTAGTGACCCAAATGTTGTGAAGGAAGACATTTGGGTTATATATATATATATATATATATATATATATATATATATATATATATATATATATATATATATATATATATATATTTGGGTCATGTATATATATATATATATATATATATATATATATATTTGGGTCATATATACATATATATATATATGTTTGGGTCATATATATATATATATATATATATATATATATATATATATATATATATTCGGGTCATATATATATATATATATATATATATATATATATATTCGGGTCATATATATATATATATATATATATATATATATATTTGTGTCATATATATATATTTATATTTGGGTCATATATTTATATATATATATATATATATATATATATATATATATAATGGGGTCATATATATATATCTATATCTATTCGGGTCATATATATATATATATATATATATATATATATATATATATAACCTCACTGGTAGCACAACACGAAGTTTAGTGAAAACACGATCTTTAGGTCCTGGGTAGAGACAGACAGTTACATAATTTAAAATTAATAAAGTATCTGTTTGACGCAATTCTGGCACAGTCCATAGATTATATGAGGATTATGCATTTATATTTTTAAAATACATATTGCACTTAAGATATACGGGATTTTCTTACATTTAAAATAAACAGGATTAATGCTATTTATTATAAGATATATTAAAATAACTGTCTTAAAATATATAAAAAAATTAATATTATTATAGTTGGTATAATTATTTTATTTCATATTAAACAGAATGGGTTATTACTGTTTTGTTTTTATTTTAATTTTTGAAAGAAATGATTTTATAAAAAAATAAACGAACCCAGAGACCATAAAAATAAGATAAAAAAAAACATAATAATAATAATAATAATAATAATAATAATAATAATAATAATAATAATAATAATAAAGAAAATTCATAATTTACAGTAAAAATTAATCTGGATCAAGGTATTTAAACAGATATTCACTTGTATGTCTACATGTGACCATGAGTTTCCGAATCGTCAGGATGATTTTCTAAGCGTAACGTACATGCGACACAATAACAAATGTTAATTGATCTACCAAGAAAAGCTTGCTAACCATTACACCACGTCAAAGTGCCTAAATGATTTCCTAAACGTAGCTTAGACGTGGTACAAGAACAAAATTTATGGGAAATTCAGTGGGTATCAAACTCCCTATTCAGTCATAATCGATCTACCGGGAAAAGATTGTTAACCAATACACCACGTCGAAGTGCCCAAGTCGGACCAATTGTAATGACGAATGCTTCAACCTAATTGTTTCTTAAATATATGAGAACAGATGTCTAAAAATGGATGAGAGACTGGCAAGGATAAATACTGAGAAACGTACACCAAAAAAGCAGAAGACAGTTCATGTTTTACCTGTTGTTGGCGCGCGGAGGAATTATTCATTTTGAGTTCTAAAAACGTCTAGTACTTGCAACGTGTCACAAAAGGTTTGCCCGGGAAGCGCTTTACACTCGTACATTTTCTTTAATTATATATCTAAATTCTGTGAACATAAATTTAAGTAAATTACACGAAATAAAAATGTTCTAATAAGAAATCGTCGGATGTTAATGTACATATGCAATGGTTATATGCATTATATGTTTCAGGAGCACCACCACCTATTTTTTTATCCGGATTAGTCACGACTTTGAGATGGAATGTAAAGAATACAATATGGACATGTTCAACATCTCTTGGCTTTTAATCAAGGTCACAAAAATGCCAATATTTCTCGAAACAGGCAAGAGAATGATCAGAATTTAGTGGAATTGGCAAGGACTAATTTGCTACGAAATGCTTCCAAACAATCAAACGGTCAATACTGAATTGTATGTTAAACAAATGAACACAATAAAAAGATTCGATTGGAAAGGACTGAGTTGTGATACAGTATGAATATTCAACATGACAATGCTCGGGTCTATGTTGGTAACATGACTAAATATGCAACTAACGTTCTCAGAGGTGAAGTTCAGCCACACCCCGCCATATACACCCCGCCATATACACCCCGCCATATACCCCTTCAGACTACCAAATTTTTCGGGCGCTTTCTGACATAATGAGATGTTGTTTCGTTCAAAAAAATTGTGAATTTTCAAATGTGGCTTAATGAATTTTTCGATTCAAACCTAGTGGTTTCTCTCATCGTAGAACTGAACAGTTGTTCGATCATTGGCAGGACGTCGTAAATAATTAAGAGTAACACATCGTTGAATGATTTATCAGAATTATTATAGACAACAAAAGAATTTTCGCATATGAGTGCGTGTATTCGATCAATTATAAAAATGGATGGAATATATGTAACAACATTATATATATAATCGACTCTCCCGTCGAATTCGACGTATGAGGGTCAGGCAGATCAGTCCCTAGAAACTAAAAGCCCGACACCGACACATGAGATTTGATTATAGTGTTGAAGGCTTTGTGCAGGGCCATCCGCACTTTTTGGAGGAACGAATACAGGGACCTGGTGCACTGAGTGCCACAAGTTCCCCAAACGACCCTCCGCAGGTTTTGAATCCAGAGTTGTCCTTCTCCTCGACCAGTTGCCATCCAAGGCTATAGAACCCAGTCTGTCTTGCTATTTACCCACAGTTGGAGGGAGAAGAAGAGGATTCACACCTTTCCCAAGTAAGCGAATGTAATGGATTCGATTGAAATTCGAACTCGGCTCTCCGATTCCTCAATCCAAGCCGTTATCCATTACTCCATCGTGCCTCCTATATATATAAGTTGTTACATAAATTCAAATATATTTAATATAATATTAACAAATAAAAAAAAAATTAAATAATATTTAATATATTTACATAAATTCAAATATATATATATATATATATATATATATCAGTTGTGTCACTCTTTTATCGAACAGCACTCTATATATATATATATATATATATATATATATATATATATATATATATATATATATATCAGTTGTGTCACTCTTTTATCGAACAGCACTATATATATATATATATATATATATATATATATATATATATATATATATATATATATATATAGTGCTGTTCGATAAAAGTGACACAACTGATTTTTTTTACTAAATGTATTCTCCGATGAAACGAATGTTGAGCTAAATTCAAAGGATAAGCGATCTAAAATCCGAAGAAGCTTTGAAAGCTCTTTGAATTTAGCAGTCAGTACTGTCAAGCATCCGTTCAGTATAATGTTCTGGGGATGCTTTTCTTTTCATGGAACTGGTTTCTTAAAACCTATTGAAAAAAACCCTCAGGACGAGTAGTACAAGATAATTTTAGAGTCTTGTCTACTCACTTCTGCTGAAAGGGTGCAAATCGACCCCACCAAGGTCATTTTTATGCATGATAATGCTCCCTGTCACAAAAAAATATTGATGAAGGAAAACTTTGATGAGAAGCAGGTGAGTGTTATGACATGGCCACCCCAATCTCATGACCTCAACCTCATAGGAAACATATGGAGCATTATAAAGTACAGACTCTCGAGAAAGCAATTGAGCACCAATGAGGATTTGATTGTGAATTTCATATCCGAATGGAATTCAATGCCAATGCTTGGAGACGAGATTTGCCAGAACCTAATCAAGTCAATGCCAAAAGGGGTTAAAAAGGTTATTCAAAATAAAGGTGGACCCATAGATTATTAAATATTTCGAACTATATTCCCTATTATAAATAAATTATACCTCTATTATTCTTTATTTAAAGCTGTTCGGTTATGTTTCTATTGATTACTAGTTGCAGGAAATTAGTGAGTCACTTTTTTTGCACAGAATTTTCCCTATATCTCATTTATATCCAAAATTATAATTATCAATACAATACGGTTGAGTAAATTCTTTTGTATGTGGTCGGGAAGGGGTCTTTATATTAGTAAGGTTAAAAATTAATGTGACCCCCAAAACAATGGGCGAAGAAATTTTTAAGTAAAATGAATCAAGTGGGTCACTTTTATCGAACAGTACCATATATATATATATATATATATATATATATATATATATATATATATATATATATATATATATATAAATATATATATATTTATATATATATTGTGTGTGTGTGTGTGTTTGTGTGTGTGTGTGTGTGTCTGTAATTGTCTACGCAAGTAGACAGACGAATTCCATAGGTAAAAAAGACACTGAATAAAACATTTATTGGTCTTTCAACAGCCATTTTTGCACAAACTTTTCTTTGCTGCGATGTGCTTCCACACTTCTCTATTTCGTAAAGTTGGCTATCATCGGGAAACAACATTGTCATAAAGGACGAATAACTGTTGCGAGAATGTTATCTGGAATAATTCTTATTCCTGGTGAACCTCAGAGAATAGAAGATCTATTTTCGGTATAAAAAGTAGATAATTGCAGACCGCAACAGTGATGACAACGTCAAACTATATGAAAATGGCAATAAGGAAAATAAAATGGACCCCCCCACACACACACACACACAAAAAAATAGGCTTTGGTAAGAACCAAGAAAAAAGAAGCTTGACGGGAGCATGAGATAAAGAATATATGTAGAAGAGGGTAAAGATTAATAAGACGAACGGCCAGAAGAAATATTCATAAATCAAACAAGCAAATCAAAGCAGACAGAGAAAATGGCAAGATGAAGGAAAAGAAGAAACATTTATAGAAAATGAAGACGATAGTAGAGGAGAAAAAATGTTAAAAACAAGGAAAAAAAAGTCTACTTGTCTCTCTTCTTCTTCTACTTCTCATTATTATTATTATTATTATTATTATTATTATTATTATTATTATTATCATTATTATTATTATTATTATTATTATTATTATTATTATTCCATTCTTCTACATCCTCTTCTCCTTCTTCCTCCTCTTCTTTTTCTTCTTGATTTACTTCCTCTTCTTGATTTACTTCCTCTTCTTCCTCTGCTGCTACTTCTTCTGCTTATACTTTATCATCTTCTTTCTCATCTTCTTCCTCCCCTTCTCCTTTTTCTACTTCCTCTGCTTCTATTTCTTCTCTCCCCTTCGCTTCTCCATCTTCCTCCTCACCCTTCTCATCCCACATCTTCAACTTCTTCTTCCGCTTACTTTTACTTTTCTTGATCCTCTTTTTGTTGTTCTTCTTCTTCTTCTTCATCCATTCCTCCTCCTCCTTCTTCTTCTTCTTCTTCTTCGTGCTCCCATTTTTCTTCTTCTTAAAAGACGACGTTTAGAAAGTGGGTCAGAGATTTAATAAGATGCTGCTTTGGGGAAGGGAAAGTGAAAAAAAAAAAACTTGAGACGATGAAAGTGTGAACCCCCACCCCCCACCGAAAATGTGAAGACAAAGGAAGATGATGAAACTAATTGAAGAATTCTAACTAGAATCTTAATATAATCTTTGTTTTGGTGATAAAGTGTCTGTTATAGAAAAAATTAAAATGAAGAGTGGAAATGGAAAATAAGAAATGAAAACTAAAAACATAATAATACTCAAGAGTTTCGTCTAGTTTTTCCTTTTGTGATCATGATGATGAAAAAGGTTCTGAAGAAAATAGGAAGGAAGGAAGGGAGGAAGGAAGGAAGGAAGGAAGGAAAGAAGGAAGGAAGGAAAGCATGCAGAAGATAGGAATGAAGGCAAGTAAACAGGCAGGAAGGAAGAAGGAATAGGTGGAAGTAAAGGAAGGAAAGTAGAATAAATTGTGAAATGAAGGAAGGAAATAAAATAAGAAAGAAGGCAAGCAAGCAGGAAGAAGTGGAATTAAAGGAAGGGAAGAAGGAATAAAGGGTGAAATGAAGGAAGGAAGGAAGGAAGGAAGGAACGAACGAACGAACGAAGGGATCTTAGGAGGGCAGGAAATAAAGGAAGTATGTCGCGTTGGAAAGAAGGAATGAAATATTAAAGATAAATAGGGAACGAAGGGAAGAAGAAAGGCAAGAAAGACAGGGGTAGAATAAAGGAAAGAAGGGTGGGAGGAAGAACGAAAGAAGATATTAAGTAGAGTGAGAAGAAGAAGAAGAAGAAGAGGAGGAAGAAGAAGAAGAAGAAGAAGAAGAAGAAGAAGAAGAAGAAGAAGAAGAAGAAGAAGAAGAAGAAGAAGAAGAAGAAGAAGAAGAAGAAGAAGAAGAAGAAGAAGAAGAAGAAGAAGAAGAAGAAGAAGAAGAAGAAGAAGAAGAAGAAGAAGAAGAAGAAGAAGAAGAAGAAGAAGAAGAAGAAGAAGAAGAAGAAGAAGAAGAAGAAGAAGAAGAAGAAGAAGAAGAAGAAGAAGAAGAAGAAGAAGAAGAAGAAGAAGAAGAAGAAGAAGAAGAAGAAGAAGAAGAAGAAGAAGAAGAAGAAGAAGAAGAAGAAGAAGAAGAAGAAGAAGAAGAAGAAGAAGAAGAAGAAGAAGAAGAAGAAGAAGAAGAAGAAGAAGAAGAAGAAGAAGAAGAAGAAGAAGAAGAAGAAGAAGAAGAAGAAGAAGAAGAAGAAGAAGAAGAAGAAGAAGAAGAAGAAGAAGAAGAAGAAGAAGAAGAAGAAGAAGAAGAAGAAGAAGAAGAAGAAGAATTAATATGAGTGGGAGGAAATAAATAGGTAGAATAAAAAGAATACAGTAAATGGCTAAAATGTGGTGAGATTGAAACGTTTTATCTGAAGTGGTCGTAATTGTCCATTACTGCAGCAACTTATCAGAATAAGAATGAACAGATGACGGTTAACAGAAAAAAAAGAAAAAAAAAAGAAATGGTAGCGGGGAAAAAAAGAAGAGGAGGCGGAAGAAAATTATTCACTGTCTTTGATTATCAAAAATATATCTCTGAACTCAGCTCGTTCAATGATATGAATAAATCAACTTGAAACGAACAAGCATTTCCATTAGAGATATTTCTGCCGACGTCGTCTCAGATAGACTCGGAAGAACAGCATTTGATTAAAGTAAGAAAAGAGGCGAACATCTGTCAAAATGAGTCGCAGAATACATGGGCGAAATAAACATTCGTTTTTAGAAAATCTGGGTCATCATCAATAATAATAATAATAATAATAATAATAATAATAATAATAATAATAATAATAATAATAATAATAAAAATGATGATAATCTGTGATAAATGTCCGGAAACCATTGAGCATCTTGCATCAGGTTGCACGATGTTGGCACCTACTGAATATAAAAACTGGCATGACAGAGTGGGCCAATATCTGCATCGGAAAAATTTGCAACTTCCTCGAGAAGGAAACTGAAAGAAACGGGTAAGAACACCAGCCAGACCCGGTTACAGAAATAGAATCTGTTACAATTCTATGGGACTATACAATACACACTGACAGAACAATCAAAGACATTGTTATTAAAGACCACAAACAAACAAATATGCCTCCTTATTTATATGGCAGTCCCTGCAGACTACAATGTATCTTTGAAGACAAGGACCTTGAAATAAAAATCTCAAAAATGTGGCACATGGGAACATCAACAATGTAGTTGGAGCCCTAGGATTGGTTGGAAAAGATTCCAGTAGACTAATTGAAATGATCCCTGGAAGACCATGCCTCAAAGAGATAGCAACAATTATTCTGACAAGTACAGCCCACACTTTACAAATGGCTTTATCTATGTAATCATTATTTTTTTTTTGCAGTGAAAAGTGTCATGATAGCATTTCTAAACTTAGGTCCCTGGAGGGACCCGGGAAGAAATGTGAAAACGGCAGATATCAAAGGAAATAAATAAGAAGAAGAAGAACAACAATAATAATAACAACAACAACAATAATAATAACAACAATAATAATAATAATTATAATAATAAAAATAATAATAATAATAATTATAATAATAAAAATAATAACAATAAAAATAATAATAAAAATATAAATAATAATAATAATAATAATTATAATAATAAAAATAAAAATAATAATAATAATCATAACAATAATATTAATAATAATAATAATTATAATAATAAAAATAATAATAATTATAATAGTAAAAATAATAATAATAATAACAATAATAATAATAATAATTATAATAATAAAAATAAAAATAATAATAATAATAATAATAACAATAATAATAATAATTATTATTATAATAAAAAAAATAAAAATAAAAATTATAATAATAATAATAATAATAATAATGATAATAATACTTATGACCATGCCAAACAAGATGATACAGATAAAACCCATCCTATCAGTGGTGGCATATTAGCGGTTTAATCTCTGAAACTAAAGTTTTAATTCTTGGTGCACATGACCAATGATTGCTAAGTAGAAATTACCAATCACACATAATGAAAAATTGTGCTAACCTGATATGTAGATTTTGTGATACATATTCAGAAACAATTGAGCATCTTGTATCAGATTTCACAGTGTTAGCAATTACTGAATTGTCGAGAAAATCCCAACCCAAGAAAAAATTCCGTGACGGTGCAGGCCGCGGAAATGAGCAAAAGTACTTACCTTAAGTTGCGAAAAAAAAAAATCCACTTCCGCGATGTAGCTTTTCTGTCATATAACTTGCGTAGCATAAAACAGGGTAAAAAAAAAAAGAGAAAAAAAATTACTTTCAACCACTTCAGTGATCACGTGATAACAAGTCACGAGACCTTGTAACTATAAAATTTGGTAAAAAAAACCCCCAAAGATATCAGCTTTTAGTCGACCAGAACAACAATCCAGATAAGTACCTTACTCGTTACTCCTCCCACCTGAACAGTCAATTTTTAAAAAGAGTGCTCGATACATGAGTAAAGCCTAAATTATAATTATTTTAAAAACATATGATTCCTTCGCTATATTATGTAGCGAAGTTATCATATTTTTTTAAATAATTTATATATATATATATATATATATATATATATATATATATATATATATATATATATATATATATATATCATTTTATCACAACGTCTCAGAAAGGGACGGATGTGTATGAATGTTCCATGGTAAATTTAATTGTATTGTGGAAGTTGTTGCAGAAAGTGAAAATTTTTTTTAGTTTTTCTGATCCATGAGTCCATAATAAGAAAATGTCGTCAATATATCTAAAGTAGTGTAATGGTTTGAATTCTGAATTGTACAGTATTTTCCTTTCTAGAATGTCCATAAAGATATTAGCATATCTAGGTGCCATTTTCGTGCCCATTGCTGTGTCACTAATCTGTAAATAGTGTTTGTTGTTGAATTTAAAATTGTTATGTGTTAGAATGAAATTTAATAATTGACATATATCTGTAACTTGGTTGTTGGGTAATTTTTTACTAAGGAACTCACGGCAAGCTGAAACTCCTTCAGTGTGTAGAATGCTCGTGTAAAGAGATGAAACATCCATCGTTACTAGGATTTTTCACTTTTCACTTTCTGCAACAACTTCCACGATACAATTATATATATATATATATATATATATATATATATATATATATAGAGAGAGAGAGAGAGAGAGAGAGAGAGAGAGAGAGAGATTGAGAGAGAGAGAGAAAGAGAGAGCGCGAGATGTAAAGGTATATTTCCCACCTGAAGAAACGTTAATTTTTTAACGTTGGAACAAGATGTACAGTTTCGTAGTACATATGTAACAGTACATAATAAATAAATAAATTTTATATATATATATATATATATATATATATATATATATATATTAAGTGATTCATCGAGTCTGAAACCTCTACAGAATGCATTGGACGGCCGTTTCGTCCTATATTTGGGACTCATCAGCAGTGCGCATCCACTACCGAGAATTGAAACCCTGACAGTTAGGTTGTCAAGCGCACTGCTGATGAGTCCCAAATATAGGACGAAACGGCCGTCCAGTGCTTTCTGCATTCTGTAGAGGTTTCAGACTCGATGAATCACTTAAAATATAATTACCAAATTCTCTCTAATAATTTCATATATATATATATATATATATATATATATATATATATATATATATATATATATATATATATATATATATATATATACATATATATACATACACGCGGGAGTGTGTAAAACAAGAACGAATAGAGTACAATTCCAACGTTCGCTACATTAATTTAAAAGCGGGATCAATACAAAGTAGAACAGTTGCATGTTAATTTACCTAGTATATCTATGGATTTAAATTATTTATTATTTTCTTAAAGAAGCCATTTATTTATCAGCTATGAAAATGTTTTCTTTATTTTGTGGGGAAACTCATAAAACATATAATCTCCCCAGCATTTTGTTAGATTTCCACTTAGTTAGACTTAGGAAATGACATCGTCTGAATGTACAATATGCTTTCAGCCACATCCACTCCTATGTGGCGTCTGTTGCTTGTCACTGAATTCAAACCTACCGGTCATGACCCATTTAATATTTGAAATTACTAGGATGCACCTGGATTGTATACCAACAGAGGCTCTAGACACAAATAAACTCCAGCCCAGACCAGTTCCCGGTAATGAGATGCCTTACGCCCACCCCCAGTCATCAACAAAAACCCACTATCAAAAACAAGGCCTCTCTCATAAGAGGATTGATATAGAAAATAAATTCAAAACCCCAATTACAGGCAGACACTTAAGGGCTGAAAACGGCTGGTGTCGGTGCAGCTTGAAATAGTCTATACACATGTGAGGCAATTTTGTTTTTTGCAGTATATATATATATATATATATATATATATATATATATATATATAGCTCTGTTATAATAAACATATTGAGCTCTCTGTCGATCAGTTTTAATATTTGATATTACTAAGGTCCACCTGGATCTATTACGCGGATGTATTCCCTGTACAATATATATATATATATATATATATATATATATATATATATATATATATATATATATATATATGTGTGTGTGTGTGTGTGTGTGTGTGTGTGTGTGTGTGTTGAAAGTACATATCAAACTGCATATAGTAACGAATTAGATAGATAGATAGATAGATAGATAGATAGATAGATAGATAGATAGATAGATAGATAGATAGATAGATAGATAGATAGATAGATAAATAAATAAATGAGAGCATCAAGATAAATATGAATAAATAGTTTGATAATAAAGTCTTGTCGACAATCTTGTTGTTCTCCAATACCAGTTGAGGGAGTGTCTATCTCGAGACCAGCGTATGCATCAGATAAAGGAAGAGATTTGTTTTGCTTGTCCATCTATCCTTTTCCGTTCCGACCCAAGGTTCGAGCCAACCAGGTTCTTTCAAGTATTAAACTGTTTTCTCTTTGCCTAAGCCAATTCTTGTAGAGGAAATGACCACCCTTACAGTTAGGGTATAAACACGCACGGTTTATAGATAGCCAAAGACGGACAAGCAGTCGCCTCTTTCGACACGGACGGCTTGGGCAAATATTTACATACCAGCTCTAGCATCGGTGCCTGAAATAGCCTTCTGGAAACATGTCACTGTCCATTTGAATCTCACGAGACAAGAAGACATATGAGGGTTTATTTTGCGACTGCTGTCTCTGTTTCCTTGAACGCAGGTACATGCATATTATTCACCTCTCTTCCGTGTGACTTGTTGAACGAACGGACAGCAATTTTGATCCAGACAATATATATATATATATATATATATATATATATATATATATGTATATATGTCGGTAGCATACCTTCATTTAAACATGTTTTATTAAATAATATATACAATGCTTACTTATTTTTAAAATGATCCTTTCCCGTTGTCTAATCAGTTTCTTGATGTTAATATGAACTGGCCATTTTTTAAATCATGCACTTTCTATCTTTTCTAAGATCATCTTCAGGGATATATTATGAAG
>OZ038515.1:9933449-9938449 GCA_964036315.1 Acanthosepion esculentum
TATACCAGCAGTTTAAATGTATTTTTATAGTGCTTCCAAAAGTGTTTGCTTTTTACTTAAATTAAGGTAAAATTATTATACATGGCTAAAATAAAACTGAGACTTTTAAATAAATGTATTTTCTGACAGTTTCTAAACTCTATTTTGACAAAAAGAAAAAAAATATCATGATTAAATTTATCTCTAGTCAAAATGTCCTCCCTTAATCCCGATTACTGCAGTATACATTTTAGGCATTCGTTACAAACGTTTCACAACGTATAAGTTTGAGAATTTATTACATTCCTTTTCAGTTACTCTAAGAGCTCTTTTTTCAATTTTTTTTTTTACACTTCGGTCAAGTTCATCCCTTGCTAATTCTGTTGGTAAGCTAAAACTTTTGAACTGTACTGTATATATGTGTGAGTCTGTGCGCACGGGTGTGCCTGTGTAGAATCAATGGACCTGTTAATAAAATCTGAGGCATAAAAGACCAAAAGAATAAAATTATTGGCAATCAGATTGATGATATTTATCATATATTAACGTTTTGACAAAATTGAAGCACGAAGAGAAAGCTTTTAAAGTCGGAATTTTCAGACACGTCATTTTTTGTCAAAAAGGAATGAACAGAGACGTGGAGGTAAACCCAAATCCCAGTTTAGTTCATGAACTAACAGTCTCTGTCTTTCTTGTCGGTTCAATTAAGACACTAAAAGCATGCATCTGATGTCCTCAATACTATGAAGCGATAGGTTGAAGTGTACAGTGATAGGTAATTTGTTGTTGTTTTTATTCCGAATTTAAAATCTTCGAGCTTCAACATAGAATACTGATTATAATTAATATGATCAATCTTATTGCCAACATTATTATGATTTTGCTGGCTTTTTATTCAGCAAATTTTATTAACTGACCTATTAAATTTACATCTGTAAACTATTATTTGTTTACTACTACTACTAATATATATATATATATATATATATATATATATATATATATATATATATATATATATATATATATATGTAAGCAAATGTGTGGATGTAGATCCGACGGTATGATGAAAATGTGGAAAAGACAAAGCAAAATCCGAATATGTGAGTTTACTGTTTTTATTTTGTTTTTGTTTTTGTTATTCTGTCGACGTCAGACGTTTCGGTCAAATAGACCTTCTTCGGGACATGTTACAGTTTCGTACTGTTTCTGACCAGTCCTGTATATATCGTCTCTCCATCAAACTTAAATCTAATATAAATATGTCTCCATTAACCATGTCCCGAAGAAGGTCTATTTGACCGAAACGTCTGACGTCGACAGAATAACAAAAACAAAAACAAAATAAAAACAGTAAACTCACATATTCGGATTTTGCTTTGTCTTTTCCACATTTTCATCATATATATATATATATGTGTGTGTGTGTTTATGTGTGTGTGTGTGTGTATATTGCAATTAAATGATGCAAGTAATGCGCTATAACTTTGAAATTCGCTTTTATTTCCCACGTACTTTCGATCTCCTTCTGAGATCAAGTTCAGGGTTTCAAATAATAAGACAAAACTGTGTTGTTATTCATTATTTATCATTTAAACAGAATTTATGATAATAGTAACACCAATAAATAGTCCATAGTTCAACAGCCAGTATAAATATATATATATATGTGTGTCGCTGGGATATGGAAATATCTGCGTTGCTGTCCGGGCGCGCGATTAAACCACTTGGGAAGAGATAGAGATCGCCTGATAAACCTTTTTTAGTATATCTCCCTAGGAAAAGGAAAATTGAAAACAGATCATCGACTTCAATAATCATACTGGGTGAAAAGACTCGTCGAAAGGACATGGAGTTCTGAATTCAGTCGTCGTACTGCTTTCCGACCATCATATCTTTGTATTCTCTTTTTTCTTTCGGTTTTATTTTCCTCGAAGTGTAGACATAAACTGATTTTGTCTATATTTCTGAGATGAGGTATTATGTACAGTATTTACATTAGTCGGACTATTGTCCTCAAGGACACATGGCACAGTGGATAAAGGCGTTGGTTAGATCCAGTGACAGACCCAAAGACTGTGAGTTCAATACCCGGTTAAGGCAGTGGAGAACTTTCAGAGGGAAAATTAGCAGGAGATAACTGATAACTGACATCCATCACATATGGCTCGTGGAACTAGAACAGTCTACCCCAGTGATCGAAATAAAGGGTTCAGTTCGAAATTCCAACCACCTGCAGAAGGCCGGAGCGTACAACGACCGTAACGTTGTGACAAATCTTTTTGGAGCTAATAATCGTTTTACAAGTCCTAATTATTCACCTATAGCTGGGAGGAGAGGTGGATGCTTTACCTTTCCTGGGGGCATTTTCGCGTAAGTAAATATAACGATCCCGACTGGAATTGGGGTTACTGGAAATGGGATAGAATGGTAATATCAGTCGTTTCATTATAAGGAAACGTTCAGTATTTAGTTAACAGGCTGTTTGAACTGCTGCCGTTTGAAATGTACAAAATGTTTCTTTTGGAACATTTTTTTTAGAAATATAGGTCTCCCACGTGCAGTAGTTGAATTTATGAGAGTTTTCCTTCCTAGCATTTTATAATGAAGTAAAAAAATACTGAACTGTTACGTGACATATGTCTTTCTTTACGGTAGCGAATTTTGGGCGATGTCCTCAAAGATGAAGAAGACACTCAAATGTCGTTCTACAGAAGGATGCTAAGGATATCATGGACTGACCGTGTGAGCAACGATGAGGTCTTGTAGAATTTGCAAACAAGGAGAAGGCTTATATTTAACATCAGGAAGAGCCAGCTGAAGTTTCTGTGACACATAACGAGAAAGGAGTGCCTGGAAAATCTGATACGCTCAGGTCGAATAGAGGGAAAGAGAGACAAGGTAAAACAACGCATGACATACCTAGCGGACTTAAGCAAATGGATGACAGAACGTGGTTTGGGGAGGTGGCAGAAGGAAGGAACTTGTTGAGACCTGCAAGAGATAGAGGTAGGTGGAGAGTCAGGATCGCCTACATCCTGAAGAAGTGTGGTATGCCGTCATCTATAGTGATTAGAAAGAACTGTAAATGAATAGGTTTCAGGAAGGCATATTAATTCGACTAAATTTTAGGCTTATTCTGTTGTATTTAAATAGACGTTACATTTCGTCCTTGTTATATCTAACTGATTTATATCAGAGTATATCGGCTTCCAAACTGGGACAGAGATTGAATCAGCTTGCACTTGGTTGTCACGCCTGGTAGTTTAACTAGGTAAGGTAATGACGCGCTAAATCAGTAGTAATCCCGGATGTGATCGGTAATCATGCTTGAATAGAGAGACATCATCTGAGAAAGCGTTAATCATCTTTTGTTGGACACATCGCTTTTGTTACAATTCTTGTATATATCCATTGTATTATGAACCAGATGAACATGCAATCAAATGTTCGAACCTGAAAATTGGTGTTCTGACAGGATCGTGAATTCTACGATTTCTCAAGGAGACTATGTTATCTGTCTGCGAGAATCGATCCTATAATGCGCATCTTTAGAAAATTACAGAAAGCCATACCAGCCATATTGGGAAGGGGCCGAGTGGTTAGAATATTCGCTTTCCGACCATGAGACGCGGGTTCGAATCTCACTATGGAAAGTGGTGGAAAACCATACCACAGTTTGACCCAAGTGAGTGAATGTAGGTTGACGGAGGCAGGCGTCGATGGTTGTGCGAGTAGGAAGTTACAAGCCCTCTTGACCGAGATTTTGAATGTGCTGGCCTTGTTCAGACTGTTGATCTCGGCAGATAATGCGCTCTCTCCGAGAAACAATAAGTAGGGTCCACTCAGAATAGTTGCAATATAAACCACATGTGCGTTCTGTGTGTGCCGAATAAGCACAAATGTGCCTCAGCAGGCGTCTGCAACAAGAATTATCTAGCCGCCCTGATAGAGAGACATGCCAGGATACGAGGTCACCCATTATTATGAACCAGAATGTATTCGATCGAGGTCTGTTGCGTTTTGCTTCTTATCATGAAACTAACTTCCATTTGACATTTTGAAATTATGCAATTTCAACTTCATAACTTTTAATTAATTTTGTCCACATCCTAAAATTTATTCCAATTGGGATGTTAAGATTAAAAATACTTAAGGTTGCAGCGATCCCAAAAGTAGACACTCGTGTGTTCCGTTGCAGAACGAAAACAATTATTATTTTTTGACATCTGGTATAATTTGGACCGCAAACAGTATTTTACGGATTACTATGAATTCGGGTAATAAAGACACAAAAAACAATTCTTGACCGTATTAACAAACATGTTCTCAAAATGCAATGAGTTTTATCGTTGAAGTTGTTCATAGTTCAGTAACATCTTTAGTTGATGTTGGTACCTACAAGCCTCTTGTTTTATGAAACAGAGTGAAAAATAAACGCGTTGACACTCTGAAGGGAAAAATAGCGAGCCTTACCCCAAATCAGGTCGCCTGAAGCTATAATCCACAAGGAACGCGATATTCATCCTCAGAATGTTATCAGAAAAAGCAATATAAATGCAGGAGAACGTGCAGCTGTGTTTTATAGACTACACAATGAACTTCGACAAGGTACGCCAAAAAGATCTGTTATAGATGCTCAACAAACCTGACATGTTCTTGAACGACATTAAAATAATCAAAACCCCCTACTGGCAACAAACCGCATGCATAAAGATGAAAAATGACTTCAATGGATTTACAAAGATAGAAGAGGCGTAATCCAAGGATGTCCTTTAGACGGACTTATTCAGTAAGCCAAGGATGCGTCTTCTCACCCGACCTGTTCAACCTATACATCGTGGCAATTCTGAGAGAACTAGACATCCTACCAGGATCCATTATGGGCAGACATAAGATGTGCAGATATGCAGATGACAGTGTTGATAATAGACGCAGAAAGGAAACTACAAAACCTCCTACAAAGGAGAGCGAAAAGAAGGGACTAAGCAAAAACTACAAGAAAACAGAATGCATGGTCA
>OZ038515.1:9943449-9968449 GCA_964036315.1 Acanthosepion esculentum
CCACTACGACGAGTTGTGACACAAAGTCTTTTTTAAGGTGTGGACCCGAGCGCGTACACCCAGGCCAGGAACAAAAATTAGTCATGTTGCAAAGATGGATGACGACAGAATATGTAAGGTCCTTATGTGTAGCCACCTTCAAAGTGTATAAAGGACTGCAGGACGGCCGTGGTTCAAGTATAAAGACAAGCTAAAGAATAACCTCTCAGCTGTCAATTTGACTCAACCTGACTTCGGGCGAGTTGTCGTGGATAGAAATAACTAGAGATATTTGTGCAAGAGTGGTCTTAGAATATTTCGAAATCAGTCTTATTGCCAGACGAAGAGACGAAAGACAACGGCGAAAAGCGTCAGCACATATTCGCGTTGCTACGTCCTGTGATCCACTCTGTTGCACAATATGTGGACTTGTATGCAGGTCACTAGCGGGAACAGAGTTTCATTCACATACGACACACACATAAAAACTGAATTAGGTTGTCGGATCCACATACGTATAAATCGACGGAAGAGCCCATATTTCTTATATATATATATATATATATATATATATATATATATATATATATATATATATATATATATATATATTGTTTCTGTATGTGTGTGTATTTATGTATATATATATATATACATATATATATATATATATATATATATATATATATATATATATATATTTAATTTATGTTGGTGTATAGCTTGATATATTTATATTTATTTCTATGTGTGTATTTATGCATATGTGTATGGGTGTATGTATGTGTGTATGTATATATATATATATGTATATATATGTATATGGGTATATGTGTATGTATAGGTTTGTGCGTAGGTATACTTTTGTATGTTTCTATCTGTAGTGAAGAATGTGTGCACACATATGTCTATATATATTTTTCTTTCCTTTCACATATTATATATTTGTACTACTGTATGTGTCCTAATACGTATATAAGTAAATACCAGATATTTATATATGTTTATGTGTTTAGGAGTTTTCTGTTTTATATAATAGATATAAAAAATTGAAGTGAAGATATGCGTATATATTTATTTTTCTATCCATTTCTGTATATTTTAGTGTCCTTTTTCCTTATGTTGTTCATTGACGAATATTTGTTTTTCTATTCTACTCATATTAAACTTTATCTATTCAACCATTTTTATCTATATAACTTTGTCCGTGTAAGTTATATTTTAATAGTATATTAGAATTCGTTTACTAATACTTTCAAATTTGAATATTTCTAGGTGGGTATATATGCGTGTCTTTATCAATGTATGTGTGTATAATCGCTTATATGTGCCTTTCATTGTATGTATATGTCGTTTTTCTTTTAAGTGTCGTGGATATATTTTCTGTCTCGTCGCCTTTTTTGCGTGTTTATATTTCTAAATATGTCTACGTGTTTGTGTATTATAATCTGATTGTGTATGTATTGTCTTTTGCAAGATTTCACCCTCCCTTGCCCATATCTTCACTTCAAATGTATCAAAGTTGTAACGAAGTTCAGAGCAACATTAGAGCTTAACGTTTATTCCAAATTGGTAATTTTTAATTTTTAATTTTTTAGTATAATTTAATATTAATTACTTAGAATGAATTCCATTTTAGCCTAACCCTAACATTAACACATTAAATAATTATTATAACCAAATGTCGTTGTCAAGTTTTTTTAATTCTAATATACTTGTATTTTGATTGGTTATTCCAGGTTATGTAACAGCGTTTCCCCTGGCGAGCGGCCTTTGATTGTTTTGAACAATTTAAAACACTTTTTATACAGTCAACACCATCACTTGATAAGACACCAGAAGCGTTGAAACAAAATGGCTATTTTTGTAGTGATTTTATAACATATTTATGCTCTAATTTTCTAATAAATAATTATATTTGCTCTACTCTGTATTGAGCACTCTTTTAAGAATAATATTTATTTCGTATACACCAATCCTATAATTGTGTGTGTTTGTATATATATATATATATATATGTATATATATATATATATATATATATATATATATATATATATATGTGTGTGTGTGTGTGTGTGTGTGTGTGCGTATATATATATATATATATATACATATATATATATATATATATATATGTATATATAGAGAGAGAGACAGAGAAAGAGAGAGAGAGAGAGATGACAATGGAATATATATTAGTGAACAATGGAATTAAAAATACTGTTTGATTTTTTTGTTGCGATTTGTACTTGAAAATCGTGTGTTATTCTAATAAAATCCATTCTTCATGCATAGATTTTTTTCTCTGTTGCACGGACTTAATGACATTATTGAGTATCGGCTTTTACAATTGTCACTAAAAATACCCATGGTCGCGCTCATAAACATTGTAAAATGCTTAAACTTTATAAACATATATTTCATCTCTGTCTCACACACACACCAAACCCAGCACCCGCCCACACAAAGACACCCACCACACACAGACACAGACACACACACTCACACACACACACACACACACACACACATATATATATATATATATATATATATATATATATATATAGTAAGTGGGTGGAAGAATAATATGCAAATATAAATATGCCATATATATATATATATATATATATATATATATATATATATATATACATACAGAGAGAGAGAGAGAGAGAGAGAGAGAGAGATGGAGGGCGAGTTGGAGTGAATTAATTGATTTTTGCATTAATTCGATATATTTGTAATTATTTATTCCACTAAAAATAATGTTTAAAATTATATATATGTGTGTGTGTATATGTTTGTGTGCGTGTGTTGCGTGTGTATGCATGTGCTAGTCTCTAAAATAATTAAATCTTATATATTTAAGATTTCATTATTTTAAACAACCCATCAATGCATACACACGCAACACATTTTCATTTTCCATATGATGAAGACATAAAAATATATATATATATATATATATATATATATATATATATATATATATATATATTTATATATATATATATATATATATTTATATATATATATATATATATATTTATATATATATATATATATATATATATATATATATATATACATACCCGCACACACTGCTGGACAACAACGTAACGTCAATAGAAATAAAGTAGAATATATCCTTAGTGTTGTTAGACACAAGCACTTAACTTCAAATTTTCCCTATTAAATTCTAAAAAATGTTTTAATTTCTCTTTTTCTTATTCGTTTTCTTAAATAACTCGGTCCGTCTGACAGCGCAAAAGATACCTATTGCATTTATTTTCATTGACCTTACAATGTTGGCCTATATAATGTCTGTTATATGTTCCAGCTTAATTTATATATATATATAAAATATATATATATATATATATATATATATATATATATATATATATATATATATATATATATGTCATTTTTCACTTAACAAAGTTTAGTAGTTTCATAGATTCAATTACTCATCAGAACAGTTCAAGATTGTTAATATTCCTCGGTTTTCATATATACTTGAATACATATATATATATATATATCGTGGACATATTATCTGTCTCGTAGCTTTTTTGCGTGTTTATATTTCTAAATATGTCTACGTGTTTGTGTATTATAATCTGATTGTGTTTGTGTATTATAATCTGATTGTGTATGTATTGTCTTTTGCAAGATTTCACCCTCCCTTGCCCATATCTTCACTTCAAATGTATCAAAGTTGCAATATATATATATATATATATATATATATATATATATATATATATATATATATATATATATATATATATATATATATATATATATATATATCATTTTTCACTTAACAATGATTCGTAGTTTCATAGATTCAGTTACTCATCAGAACAGTTCAAGATTGTTAATATTCCTCGGCTTTCTTGTACTTTTATTGTGGTGTGAATGTGTTGGTTTCATTTTTGACTCTTCGTTGATTGTTACTTGCCTTTTCTCTTCCTTTATTCGCTATTGTTTTTTTTAATTTATTCTTTCATTCTTAACCCGCTTTCTCTTGTGACATCTGATTTATTGTAAATGCTTTACGCAAGTGCGTGTTTATATCTTTGTCTATGGATGTGCAGGCATGTATGTATGAACATGTACGTACACATTTACCTGCACGTGTGTCTTTGCGTATTTATGTTTGTGTTTAATATAGGATACATTTTTATTTTAAAATCCTTCAATATTTATTATGTATCTTTTCTTTATAATTCCTGGTTCATGTCGAAAGTTATTAATATATTTTATATTTTTCGACATGAAATAAGAATTATAATGAATAGGTCAGTCAGTTATTTGTCATACGTGATACACGCTTAGGCGGTCATATACCTTTCGACACCTGACTGACGAGGAAGATGTTTCCAGCAGTAGATTGCCATTTTGTCTGCCATATTTTCTACCATCCAAATCTATAGAACCCGGTCTGTCCTGCTATTTACAAGAAAGAGAAGATTCATACCTTTCCTAACTGTAATAGTACGTATCCATTCATATCATTCCTAAGTGTATTAGTACGTATTCATTCATATCTTTTAGAATCCATTACCTTAACGTACATGAATGTAAGGAATTCGACGTACTAATTCGAACTCGGCTCTCCGATTCCGCAATCCGAGCCGATGTCCATTAATCCACTCCACCGTGCCTCTCGTATGAATAGATATAGAATGAATAAACTTTTTTTAAAAAAATGTCACATATTTTCTTTGTTTTCATTATTTTCATTAATCACGAAAAATGCCAGCTGAGCAAAAAAATTGCTTGATTCATTATTTAAGCATATACAAACAAATTTCTATTGGTTTTCGATCTGATGATCCTAGAAAGGCAAAACGCTTAACCAAATCTAGTTTCAAGAATGCTTAACCAAATCTAGTTTTATACATGGAAATCAATCTCCAGACCATAAACCAATAGAGCATGCATTTAATCTCTTGAAGAGGAAACTGAAGGAAGAAAACTCCCGAAACAAACAAGAACTGTAAGAGGCTGCATTACATATGTGTAAAAGCATCACAAATGAAGAATGCAACAGTTTGGTGTCGTCAATGGAGACCAGGTTTTATATAGTTATTGCAAGCAAGGGTTATGTAACTACTAGATATTAAATGTTATTTACTTTAAGACTATCCCTTCCTTTAGTCTGGCTCGACGAAAAATGGCATGATCTGATACAAATGGCGGTATGTTCTAAGATATTTGACACATCTGAATATAAATACCAGTAAATAAAAGAAAAAGTTCCGAACTGAAAATGTCTTCAGTAAACAGTAAAAACAAAGGAATTAACATTGGCGCCATAATACATTTTGAGAACACTATATATATATATATATATATATATATATATATATATATATATATATATATATATATATATGTATATATATATATAAAAGTGAACATAGAAGTCAACACTTAGAGGTGACAGTCTGTTTCATGCTAGATGCAATCGTCGGGCCACGAGTGCTGTTATTTTTCTCGGCTATTTATATATACGGGTCAGTGGTGCATAGCGGGTAGTCATTTTTGGCCGATATTTTACCGGAAGTCGTTTATTTGTTTATTTATTTATTGGTGTCAAATTATTTTGATGGTTTTTATTTTATTTAATTTTTGTTTTTTATCCTTTCTATTTATTTTATGTTTATTTATTTATTTATTTTATTTTGATCGGTGTTTTCATTAACTTAGTAAAAATTTATTTATATTGCTTATTGTGGGTAGTCTATTATGGCGGCTATTTTACCGGAAGCCGTTTATTTAATTGTTCCAAATTATTTTGCTTGTATTTATTTATTTTTATTTTTATTTTTTATCTTATATATCATTTATTTATTATTTTTATTTTGATCGGGACGCAAATCATATATATATATATATGATTTGTGTACCGAAATCTATATCCTCCTGGAAAACCCATACCGATTACTATATTGTGACATTACTATATATACATATATATATATATATATATATATATATATATATATATATATATATATATATATATATATATATATTGATTGATTAAATAATATCATGCACTTAAAAATCCCATAGGTAATAATTTTTATAATTCTTATTTCATGAGAGCTCTATAAAAAGTAGCTTTCAATCTTCAAGACCTACAAGCAAATCACACGTGATATTTTTGTAAGTCTTGAGGATTGAGAGCTGGTATTTTTAGAGCTCTCATGAAATAAAAATTATTACGTATGTGATTTTAAGTGTTTGATATTCTTTAGTTAATAATAATTTTGGTCTGTGTTTTGACATAGAGCTCTTCCTGGATCTATATCCTCCTGGAAATCCCATACCGATTACCGATTACTTATTGTGACATTACTATATATATATATATATATATATATATATATATATATATATATATATATATATATATATATATATATATATATATATATATATATATATATATATATATACTATGTATTACATTAATACCGATACTCTAATAGTTTTAGAAAGAAACAGTTTATACAATTTGTAAATAAAAATATATTTGAACAAAACTATATCAGGGAAAAAATTAGTAAAATAGAAGAGACTAAAGATATCATTATTGATCTAATCAGCACCGCAATGACTAGTCAAAAGGAAAAAATACCGACAGAGTCAGCTAAGTAAAAACGTAAAAGTGCCCTAAAATCCGCTTAGTCCTGGCTCACTAGGCTTATACATATATATATATATATATATATATATATATATATATATATATATATATATATATATATATATGTATATATGTATGTATGTGTGTGTGTGTGTGTCTATGTATATATATATATGAGTTTTGACCAATATACAGTTGTTATATTTCAAAATTATTTTTGCTGTGCCTTTTGTGATAATGAAGATACAATTGTAACTGGTTCGATAGAACGCATATAAATTTGAATGCGCTGTGTGAGATAACTATTATCGAATAAATTTCCCGAATTTATCAAATATTTGTTAAGCACCGATCGGTAAAAATACAATGTACTCGTGACTATTTTTCCATTAGTCACAATGCGGTTACATCATTTAATTTGACGATTAAAGGGGGATTCATCATTGCTAAAAGTGAGCCTTATTATTGTTAATCCTAAAAACATTTTGTACCCTATCCATTTCTTTATATATATATATATATATATATATATATATATATATAGTGAGAAAGAGAGAGAGAGAGAGAGAGAGAGAGAGAGAGAGAAAGAGAATATCTCAGTCATCGATTAGATTCATGCTCTATACTGAACCTGGGTTGGCATGCCCTGCACGGTTTTTGTCCTCTTTAGCAGCATCTGATGCCATTTCAAAGGAATCCCACTGGTCTTTGAAGTGGTCTGTGTCATATCCTTTATTGAGTTCAGCTCTTCCTTTTCCATCACATATTACCACTTTACTTGTGACAGGAGGTGCTCAAAAGCTATCCGGACCCCCAAAGGACTCAATCATCGATTTACCTTTTTGGACATATATACGTATTCGTATGAGAAAATTTCCAGTATTTTTATTTCTTTAAATAATACGTTTTAACCTCTATGGAAAGTGAAGCGTGCAAAATAGAATGCTCCCTGTGACATTTTGCATTCAAGGAAGATGTTTCCTTTGTGGCTCTTGCTTCCTTTTTTCATCTCTTGACAAAAGACAAAGGAACTTCTTATCATGCTAACCTCGTTTCTTGCTGTTTAATCCAACAATTTTGTCGTTTAAATACATATGATACATTGATCGCTCAATTCGTTTTCTACGGCTTATCAACACTTTACAGATTATATAAATCCAGAAAATATTTTTTTAGATTATAAGATTTTGGGGGAGATAATTATTGTGATACAAGTCTTACTAAGTACCACTTAGTTGGGGTGAGAAGATACGGATCCATACCTTTCTTAAGTTTATTTGGGCGTAAGTGAATATAACGAACCACATGGAATTGAAAACCCGCCCCTCCGATTTAAATTTCCGAGCTATTATACATTACTCGACCCGCACATCATCTAGCCTTCTCATGCCGTCACCCATCTGGGAACTTACCAGGTTTGAAGTTGCTTAACATCGGTGATTCTATAGTAACCTGGGTTTAAACGTGATGTGGCTGTAATTCTATGAGTAGCTTTGTTTTGCCGTGGTTATTTTGTTGACTGCCTATTACCAACTAGGCAGTATTTTTGCCATATCTGGTCAAGTGTGCTCTTTTTTGACTATTACAAAAAAGGCAGTATTTCTATTTTTGTCTGTCTGTTACCAAAATGTTAGCATCTCTGCTATATCTGGTCAAGTGCGCTTAATTTTATTTCTCTGTCTATTATCAAAAACGCATGATTTCTGCCATATGTGTTCGAGTACTTTTTTTCTCTTTTATTACCAAAAAGGCAGTACTTTTGACATATATGCTTAAGGGCGGTTATTCTTTTATTGTCTGGCTGTTACCAAAATGATAGTATCTCTGCTATATCTGTTCGAGTACGGTTATTTTTTGTCTGATTGTTACCAAAATGGTAGTATCTCTGCTATATCTGTTTGAGTACGGTTATTTTTTAGTCGGTCTGTTACCAAATGGTAATATCTCTGCTATATCTGTTCGAATGTGATTATTTTTGGTCTATCTGTTACCAAAATAGTAGTATCTCTCTTATATCTGTTCGACTACGGTTATATTTTTTGTCTGGCTGTTACCAAAATGGTAGTATCTCTTCGATATCTGTTCGAGTATGGTTGTTTTTGTGTCTGTCTGTTACCAAAATGGTAGTATATCTGATATATCTGTTCGAGTACGTTTATTTTTGGTCTGTCTGTTACCAAAATGGTAGAATCTCTGCTATATTTGTTCGAATGTGGTTATTTTTTGTCTATCTGTTACCAAAATGGTAGTATCTCTGCTATATCTATCGAGTACGGTTATTTTTATCTGTCTTTTACCAAAATAGTAGTATCTCTGCTATATTTGTTTGAGTGTGGTTATTTTTTGTCTGTCTGTTACCAAAATGGTAGAATCTCTGCTATATTTGTTCGAATATGATTATTTTTGTCCGTCTGTTACCAAATAGGATGCATTTCTGTCATATTTAGTTAAATTCTACATGTCCAAAACTTGGTTGAGTTGTAAAAAACAAATTTGCAGCCTGATAGTTTATGCATTATTTACCTCCCTGCAAATCTTAACCGACGGACAAATCATTGCTAGTCTCTCGCTACTCTATCGCCATTACTTTGACCAATATTCTAATGAGTTATTTTCTTTAGTCCATAGGGAATTGGATCCTCACTGTGGGCTCCATGCTTTCGGCTTTACTACACAATTAAGCGATGCTTAGTAAAGAGCAAGTGCACTTCTCTGTGGCATAATTATTAGCAATCTTGTCTCGTTAAACTGACTAGTGAGTTCGATACTCACTGGGTACTCCTTAAACTCGGTCTTGTCAGACATTTGCATCTAGGAGGCATTATACCGTGTTATCCGTGCCAAAATGATTAAAATTCAGTTCGTGTTCTTTAGTTACGAAGCAAGTTATGCAAAATAACTGGTACTGGAAAGGACTCCCTAGAGCATGCTTCTCTGACCACTGCAATCTTGAGCTTTCCAATTATCGCGTCAAAAGTTATTTACTTCCTACAAACACATTCTGTTACCCTCTAACTTGAGAGGCTCTCTGGCCTTGTATTGGTCGAGTAACGGTGAAATCAGTTTTTGATACTTAAATATGTCAACCGTTATCTATCCTACATAGTCTCATAATACGGATTTTCTTTTCCCGGTTTATGGCCGCATACCGTTGAAACACGGGTTGTATGATCCCGTTAAGCAACGTCGAACCTGGTCAGTATTTAGATGAATGACCGCTTGGAAATGCCAGTTGCTGTAATCTCGGATGTGCGGGTGATGTAAGGGATAATAGCCCCGAATTGTTAATTGTAAAGCAAAGTTCAAATTCCAGCTGGGTTCGTTATATTCACTTACGCGGGAATACCCTTGGGAAAAATTTGAATCCACCTCTTCCCCCCTAGCAATGTGTTAATTAATATGATTGAATCACTAAAATTATTATTATCTATAAGAAGAAATAAAAATAAAAATTACATGCAATATATTTAGATTGCGGCATTGAATAAACCAGGGAGGTTGATATCCCACTAGAAGCTCTTCTTCCCCTCCTCTTCGTTTACAACTATTTCATTGGATAATTCTCTAGCTTGAGCAGCCGTTGAGCCTTTTCTTTGGTGAACTAAAATAAAACAAAAATAGAAAAGAAAATATCTAGGCAATATACAAAGGAATGGTGAAAGGAAGAATTAACAATTAATTGAAACAGAATTTATAGTCGGTAGTAAGAGAAGTCGTCAAAAGTGTGGCTTTGAATAGGAGACAATTGTAGTAAGACGTACAGAAATCTAATAATGTGCTTGCTGTACTAACAGACGACTCAAAACGTAGCACAACATTCGACGCTAAATGCGATGCAAAAGTTAAAGGTCTATGGGAATAGAGAAACAGGCCTTCCAGAAGCTAATCAAAGCTGATTCGGAAAGTAATGTCAGGTTATAGAATAACCCTTTTAATTGTGTTCTGATATATTATTATTATTATAGTGGCACAAAAATATATTACTTATTCCTAATGATTAAAATGTCTTCTTTGTTAATTTTATATCAATCTAATTCAAAACAAAAGTTATTTGCTAGTACGGAAAATAATTTCCAGTTTTGGAATAAACCTATGACATGTATTCATTCACTAACTCTCATTCACTACTTTATTCATTCATTCATTTAATCACACACTCATTCACTCACTCACTCACTCACTCACTCACAAACCCATTCACGAACTCATTCACTCACCCATTCACGTACTCATGCAGGCACTCATTCACTCACTCATCCATTCACTAACTCACTTATTCATTCACTCACACTTTCACTCGCTCTCATTCAGTCAGTCGCTCATTCATTGATTCATTTATTCACTAACTCACTCAGTGAAACACTAACTCACGTATTCATTCACTCATTGCCTCTCTCATTCATTCTCTCATTGCCTCCCTCATTCATTCACTCATTGCCTCCCTCATTCATTCACTCATTGCCTCCCACATTCATTCACCTATTCATTCATTCAATAAATTACTTACTCACTTGATACCTATTTCATTAATTCACTCTCTCATTGATTCACTCTCAAATTCATTCACTCACTCGCTAACCCATTCTCCCACTCACTTGCTAAATCATTTATTCGCTAAAACCCAATAAGCCACATATTTATTCACTAACATCCTTCCCAGTTATTCTCTCATTCATTCACTCATTAAATCAGTTATTCGCTCACGCACTCACTCACTCACTAACGCATTTACTCATTCTCACTTTCCTTCACTTATTCATTCACTTACTCACTAACTCATTTACTCACTCTCACTTTCATTCACTTATTCATTCACTTACTCACTATTTTACTGATTCACTCACGCAATCACTCACTCACTCACTCACTAACCAATTCGTTAATTCTCAGGCAAATATACTCGCGAATTCACTCGACAATTTATACGTCTGTGTGTGTGTGTGTGTGTGTGTGTGTTTGTGTGTGTGTGTGTGTGTGTGCGGAATCTATGAACTCTTCTAATATTACTTTTTATGAGAAGAAATACAAGTCACATGATGATGTGCGGACATAATTAAAATATAGTCTTTTTATTGATTGAGGAAGCAATTAAAATTTAATAAGCTACATTAATTAAGGAAGAACATTTTTTTAAAGATTTGTATTGAATTGTTTATATTTCAAAATCATGCTGAATGGTAACATTTGATTTTGATCCGAGAATTTTAAAATTACTGGAAAAAAAATATTTGCCACCCATATAGCAATATAAAATGCTTTTGAATATTGACATGGATTTTTGCTGCAACATTTAGGCCTGCATTTATTGCAATACGAAATTGTCACGCCACTGTGAAACTGTAGAGCAATAGCAGATGCTGCAGCGCCATCAGCAGCTGAGGGCATAACTCTTTGGGTGCAGACCCAAGGTTTCTAGAGAGAGACGGATGTTTCACAAGCTTTTCTCGTGTGTTTCTGGTACATTATATAAAAATACATGGTTATGTTCGCGTTGAAAGGCATTCATTTCACATTCCTTCCATTTCTACAAATGATGTTATCCCGTCATTTATATGTGACAATTATTAGTGTCACTGCTTTTTGTTCAATTCAGGGTAGCAAATGCAACCATAACTCGGTTTCTAATGAATCTGAATTTGTGCCCTGGGGACCAGGAATTGAACAACACTTACTAAGGCACCAAATTCATGAACCATAGATTTAGTATACTAGTCAACAAGAGATTAATGCATAGGTATAGAAAAAATTATCACAAGTTCAAAAGAACAAACATAAAAAGAAATTTGAGTACTATTCAAAGAGCATCGTACTATCTTGAAAGTCGACATGCTATTTACATAACGTTAATTAAAAATTTGAACAAACCAATCCCAGATATTTTAATGGAAGTTACTATCGTGTTACACTTTGTACGCCACTATTTAGTAGGTGATAAAATAGTTCGAATAAACATGCATACGTTGATCGCCCTGTCAGTAGCGGTAATTCATTCTCAGCATTTGGGTGTTGTGGCCCAGAATGATGATGTTATTTCATCATTCTAAAAACAACTTTGTCATCAGTGATGATAGAAAAGAAGGATATTTCATGATCCTACCCATATCACTACAAAACAAAAAAACGACCCTTCCACCACAAGAGAATCAGTAGACTAGACTAGGAGACAAGTAGTCAATTATTCAGTCGTCCAAAAGACTAGTAGCAATAGCAGAACAGAAACACACGTCGACCAGCGCCTCGGTAAGATTGAAAACAGACGATTTCAAATGCATCCTCACAAACGAAATTCTCGGAACCAAACCAAGTAAGCGCTGACTTTTAAACAAAAGAGACACTGAGAACATTTATACACGCCCCAATCCAATATTCTGTAATTCACATGACAAAAAGAAAATACAAATTCTTGTTATTTATGCTAATACTGGTTTCAACTTTTTATTGTTGTTATCGTTATACGTTTATGCATTTTAATTACTTTCATTAATATCAAGACCATTATAGCCAGCAAATAATACATCAATACTCAACATTACCTACCCCATAACAGTAGTGACCTGGCTAAAAAACTAAACGCAACTAAAAGAAATATGGAAACAACTTAAGAACTGCATTTAAATATAACAGAGTCAACCAAATTCTCTACCATGCCACGTACGTTGAAGAAATTTTATTTCCAACATGTGCGTTTTAACAAGCTATTATATATATATATATATATATATATATATATATATATATATATATATATATATATATATATATATATATATATATATATATATATAAAACAATATATATGTAAAACAACCTATACTGAAAACTGTCATAAAGACAACTGGATAAACGCTCCACCAAATTTGAATGTTAAATTTACCTATCAATGTAATTGGACCCCAAGTATAACTTCCAACAGGAAATAAGATATCTACCGTTACCAACAAAAAGCAAAAGAAACCTTAAACATTTTTCTGAAGGATGACTAAGTTGAACATATCACTCCCATATGAAGGACCATTACATCCAGCTAAGGAATCCTCCTGATTCTGGACTCTATACCAGACATTAAAAATAACTATACCATAGAAAATTTCTAAAAGCACCTGACGATCTCCACGCAGAAATTAAAACCAGTGATACAGATAAGATTTTCTACAAAAGAATATTCCAAAGTAGTAGTTCTCCAGATTCTACTAATGAATAGAACACATCAGTGATACCAAAACCTGCCCTAAACTAGAAATCGTCTATAACAGCATACAGCCAACTTGATCTACCCATTTCATAGAACAGACCTGACAGCTATGCAAAAAAAAAAAAACAAAAAAAAAACAATCTTAGCAAAGAAAAACAGGATAAACATAAAAAGGAAAACAATTTGCAGGAAGAAATAACAACATAATAAGACATGGCACCAATCAGATCTACAGCTTCATGTAGAATCATTTCATGACAAAAAAGATTATGATTATTTAAATTATTAAGTCACTTCGTTTTATGGTGGACCTTCTGTTATGGTCGAGAATAATTAAGATATTTCATCACTAGAAAAATAACATTGCCATCATTGATGATAAAAAAATAAGGATATTACATCTAAAAATAAGCTTGTCATCAGTGATGATAGAAAAGATGGATATTTCATCATCCTTCCGTCATCATTATAAAAACGACCCTTCCACCACAAGAGAGTCAGTAGATTACATTAGTGACCAATAGAAACGTCCTCAGGAAACCAGTAGACAAATCGCAGTAGCAGTACAGAAATACACTTCTACTAGGGCCGCGGAAAGATCGAAAACAGACGATTTCAAACGCATACTCACAAACGAAATTCTCGGAACCAAACCAAGTAAAAGCTGATTTTTAAACAAAAGCGACACTGAAAACATTTTTAACACATACAATACGAATATTCTGTAATTCTCATCACAAAAAGAAAGTACAAATTCTTGTTATTTATGTCAACACTTGTCTGGACATTACATTGTTGTTATCGTTGTACGTTTTATGCATTTTAATTTGTGTAAGTATTATCATCTCCCCATTACAATCAACAAACAATAACTGGGAAGATAACGCACCAACACCCAGCTTTACCTGTCCCGTTACATGGGCATGTTTAAAAGGAAAAATTTGGGGGGATACGTGAGATGAATAACAAGTGACTCTCTCTCTCTCTCTCTCTCTCTCTTTCTCTCTCTCGATCCCTCTTTCAATTCTTGCGGAGTCGCTATAGGATGCCAAATGTTGCGCTCTGTGTAACTGACGCACATGGCTAAAAGAATATACATTACCTACTCTTTTAACTAATCGTCAGTGAACGGTAAACTTTGTTTTCCTTTTTTACAAAGTTTCTCTTAAGAATATTTCTTGAAATTGCACTTTCTTTCAGGAACTCTCCTTAAGATATTTTTCTACACAAAAAGTTCCCGACAGAATAAAAATGTAGATCTCATTAAGTTTCACTCTCTTATTTGTCTATTTTCCCTACCAACTCGGCACATTCCGTTTTTGTTCATCAACACACGACAGCTTATCTCGGAATCTAAACTTAATAACGACAAATTAAAATAGTTTATTGTCGGGTATTTATAAACTAATCCCGTTTTATAGATTACGTCTAGAGCATTTGAAAAGTTATAGCACAAGGTAGTATTTACCCCAGTCTTCTCAGTGAGATATGATACACAAGTTCGGGTTTAATGTCGGAAACCGCAGCGGCCATCAGCAAAAATTGCCCAGTTCGCACAACCGTCGGCTGCGGCGGTTTCGGTAGCGACTACCGATTCCCCATCTCTAGTGCAGTGAGGTGGATACACCTGCGGACAGATGTTCCCCAGAACCGGGCACCACTTAGTATCCCTCACCAGCTGCGTGGGTGTCCGCAAACAGAGCCACAACTGATTCAGCCTCTACCCGAAATGGAAGACACAACTGAGAGATAATAATACTTGCCGGTATTGGCCTCGGAAGTGGGTTACAAGTTTCTATTTTAACTTCTAGAACGAAAACAAGATATATTTGGAAAGAAAGCTGGAATATTACAGAATTTATACACGGATCATACTGCCTGCATGCCGAGAGAAAATGAATTGAACAGCAACAAACAAAAAAATAATACAGGGTAATAGTCTCATCATTTTGAAACCCCGGTTCCCGTACGATCATCGAAGTTAAGCCAAATCAGGCCTGATCATTACCTAGATGGTTGACCGCTTTGTAATACCAGGTACTGTAAGCTTCGATGTGGTGTAATGTGTAATGGCCCGTAAATGTTAATGAGGGTGCTGAGTTCTAATCACATTTAGGTTCATTATATTCGCAAATACCATTGGGAAAGGTATGAATCCGCCTCTTCTCCTTCAGCTATGGGTTTGTTGTAACTTCGAAAAGAATACAGAATAAGAATAACGAAAATGAATTGAACGATAATCTTCATAACATTAACAGCATATAAGATCTGCCAGCGGCGTGTAGTCAGTAATTCATTGCTAGGGGTAAATCTTCTCAAACTGTATTTATGAGGATTGGGACATACCAATTATAGTCCATAGGTACAGTATAACATGGTTAATTAGTAATAATTGTAGCACGAAAACCATTATTATTTCTATAATAATAATAATAATAATAATAATAATAATAATAATAATAATAATATAAATGCATACAAAATATATTTATTTCGGCTTTAAATAATCCATAGATGTTGATATGCCGCTAAACGAAAAACGACCAACCAACCAGAAAATGGAAGTTTTCTAAGACGATTATGTTTCTTCGCCTTCGTTTTTTTTCCCCAACCCTTACAGCGAGGCAGGGGAGCTGGGGACCCTCTCCAGGATTTATTATCGGTGGGCGTCATCTTCACAATATATGATATGTTGATGTCTATCACGGAAAAAAAAAACTTGAGGACTACCAGTAAAATACATCAAGATAAATGCACCATCCATCAATCCAGCAGGAAGAGAGAAAGTATGGTCATCAGCAAAACCAAAAGACCAAGATATAAATTATACAGTGGAAATATCAACATCAAGCAAATAGATGAGTTGAAATACCTCGGATGTATTTTGAACTAGCTTAAAAACCGACCTATTAGGCAGCATTTAAACTAGCCCCTGTGGAGGGATCTTGGTGGTGCCTGAATCCCAATAATTAGGGAGAAGTAGATGGGATAGGCAAAAATTAAACTACAGAAGGACTTCAAATTGATTGCTGCATTTAAGCATTGCATTAATATTTAAGATTAACTGTTAAAAGTTCAACGACAATTTTTCTGCCGCCACTTAATTTATAGCCAATTTGATGAACGTAGGTCATTACTTTCCGTACAAAAAATTATTTTTATTTCATGGGCGACTTTCGTTGGATTTCGCAATTAATTTCGATTATTCCAAAATTGATTTCCAAGATATAAAAATTGTTATCGTATAAAAATTTCGTTGGAAAAATATCACGTAAAAACATCGCTGAAAACAATGGCTGTAATGAAAAATTGAGAATCCAAAATTTCAGGATTGCGGTTTCGGATCCGGTCCAAAATGTTTTTATTTTGCTCACGGTGTTGGCCTTGTTCGAAAACGGTATGATATCTTCGGCTACGGCCTCTAGGATTAAATTTGAAAAATGTAACAGACTGTTGATGATGACATTCGCATTATTACATAGAAGAAGGTAAAAAATGCGAAATGCGTTGCATGAGCGAAAGGTGCCTTCCCAAAGCTAAGAAAAGTGCTGAGAAACTGAAAAGAATTCGTTAGAGCTCCACCCCACACAAAAACATCAGTTTTCGACTGTGCTATTGTTCTTTTGTATGGCAATGAATGATAGACAATCTCCTCATAGACGAAATAGAAAAAAGGCAGCACCAGAAATGTGGTTTTACAATAGGAAGCTGAGAATTCCACAAACGTAGCGAAGAATCAACGATGAAGCCTTAAAGAAAATGGTAAAAGAAGAACCCTTAGAATCAGGAAGAGGCAGCTGGAATTTGTTGGATACATAATGAAGAAGCCTTGGAAAGCAAAAGAGCAAAAGAAAGTGCGGATGGCAGCGAGCCATCTGCATGATGATCTTTGGTGAATGGAGGGCAGCAGAGGGCGGGTCCGTTAGACTAGCGAAAAAGCTGTTATGGGATAGGTTTTTTAGAGAGGCATGATCGGCCATGTCCTAAAGGGACAAATAGAAGAAGAAGGATCCCATTCTTATAAAATACAATCCTATAATTATTTTAAATATTTCGAAATGTTTTACTTTTATCAAATCATACGTAAATCTTTTCATATTTTTTTTTTACCTGTTAATGGCAATTGTAAGTTTTGCATTTTCCTTATAAGGCTTAATGGTTTAATGATACAAGTTTTACAAATTAACCCAGGACGCCTTGATATGGTGTAATGGCTAGCAAGTCTGTCTCGCTAGAACCATTACAACTGAGTAGTGAGTTCAATCATCACTGGCTGCCATATGCTTTCGGCCTTGTGCGACATCTAAGCTGCGCTTAGAAAATCACTCTCCGAATTAGTTCGGAAGTGTGTTTGTTAAACTATCTGCCTCCGGGCATAGAGGGACCCATACGAAGGGCAGAGTCTCGTCTGGGGTGTTAGACAGCTACCTGACTCCGTTTTTACGAGGTCTACGGGGAATTTTTGCCCAAGCCTACGGGCTCGGTAATTTCACAATAAACTTGACCTTGTACCGTATCCGGACGCGTTGGGGCGGTTAGTGAATATCTTACTAATAAAACCATAGCTTTGGTGAGAAAAGGTGAATTCATTGCTTTCCCAATGGCATAAGTGAATAGAAAAAACCCAACGGGAAATGGAACTCGGCACTTCGATTAACAATCTCATGCCATTATCGATTACACCACCCCCACTTCCAAGCAAACAACATCCGGTATTCCCAAGCGGTAAAAACCATTTAGATACTAACCAGAGTCGACGTAGCTTAACTTCGGTGTCGTACTTGATGTGGCCGTAATTCTGAATAGAACCGTAAAATGAAGGATATTATTTCTGAAAAGGTCACAGCATATTTTATATTCAAACTATGTCTCAACATTTGCGTCATTATCTTTCGCTGTTTTTTTTATATTTGAAATTAAATAGAATTGATTATAGAGAAATTTAAATGTAGAAATGATTTTTCTCATAGATAAAAAAAAATGTTTTTTTCATTAATGAAGAATTTTCTGAATTCAGTAACAAAAATTTCGAAAATTAGAGGAATCATAATTTATTGTTCCACTTTTTTTTCACTAACATCCTCAGAAAATTTAGCTCCATCCCACCCCCCAAAAAAAAACAACGAAAATAAAAAAAAAGTAAAAAAAAAGACAAACAAAAAATAATCAATTATATGGCATATTTACTAAATTAAGACTTACAGATACTGGTGGAAGTTGTGTTTCCATATACAAAATTTAAACGTGAATTAAATATTTTTCGATTGAATACCAGCTATTTTCAAATGTCTAACCTTTGTCTGAATTAATTAGTTTATTTTTATGGCCGTGTTTCTTCTGAATATCCACGATGATGGCTCTCCACATACTCCTTTATTTTTCCTTTTCTTGGAAAGGCAAGGCATTCTTGGGCGTTGGTTTAGTAATTTCCCTTTGTGTTCTAACCGGTTTGAAATTTAGCTTTTTCTTTCTTTTATACTACCACCTATCATTTGTCTACCGTACTATATAACCCATAGCTTGGGATATAAAAATGGAGTCGTTAATTTCCCAGGATACTTTGTGCAATAGTGAACACCAAATTTCGGGTCACTGTAGGATTGCTATTTGTATCATATAACCCAGTAATACCTGGTGTATGGTTGGATCGTTGGTGACTAAACCAGTTCCACTATCAGGCTTTCTAAATGAGGGGAATAGATAGCCACCCCGAAGGACTAAAAACAAGACTTTTCAAAGGAGCGATAAGCTTTTTTTAAGGTCAACAGCCGCCCGCACAAGGGGTACAGTGGACCCATATATATGTACAGAGTGCAGTGATAACACCGCTTCGCTGGACGTTAGGCTTCTGTGTTCAATGGCCAGGGCGCATGGTTCAGCCATTGGAATTAACGTCCGTATAACAAGGTCAGTCTTCGAATAGGAAAAGATCGGCTGTAATTTTCACCTGGGGACGGATGGGCTCCACCAGGTCTAATTACCCTCGATACGCATGGAGACATACCTCTCCATACATGCAGATGGATAGGGACATTTTCTCAGCTGTCCATCACTCCCACGACCAAACACGTTCAACTGACTGATGATGATGGTAGTGTTGGCATTGGTGATGTTGATGATAATGATGATTAATCTGACCGTTAAAGACCTGCCTAGTATTTGAAATAGGCTCACTTATTCTACTACCTGCGCTGATGGCCGTTAAAGTATTGACGCAACAATTGTTTAAGTCGAAATCTGACTTGCGGAAAATTTTAAACCCCAACCACCTCATTCTATATGTTTTCCTTCTGCTACTATCACATACACCCTAGTTTCTTCCTCAATTAATCATTGACCCCCCGTCTATCTTTCCATTTACCCTAAATTTGTTTACGTACACTGAGGAACTGATCTTTCCTCTCAGTTGTTTATCAGCTTGAAAAACGTATGTATGTAGGTCGATTACACAGAAGGTGTTGCGCGTCCTTGTGGCAACTGCTCTCTGTTTAACTTTTCTTGCTTTACTGATTTATTTATTTTTTAAGCTTCTCACCCCAGGCAAGGCTGAAAGCCACTAGCACGCAAGGGGTTACCGAGGATTTGGAGCAAGAGCAGATAGAAGTGATAGAGGAAAGGATGTGGAGAAGGATGGTAGATAGATCAATGCAACTGGAGATGTCGATTGACGTTACATTTGAATAGTTGGAGATTATAGTTGTCAGGGAAAACAGGAATAGGGAATGGGAGTTCCACAGGCGCGAGGTGCGAGATATGAAGCTATTGGAGTAAAAGAGACGTCTACATTTAACAGTTTCAACAGTGAAAGGGTGGAAACGGGATGCCAGCCTCGTAGGACGCTTGAATTCATGGAGCCTGGGAACCAGCGATAGCAGCTCATCGGAGCAATTACCATGGAAGTATTTGTAAAAGAGACAAAGAAAGGCGACGGCGCGTCTCTGAGAGAGAGAGAGAGAGAGACTGCAGACGAGAAGCCAGATCAGGGGCAATTATATTGCATACCCGTCTCTGGATGTTATCAAGAACCCCGAGGCAAACAGAAGGGGCTCCAGACCATATATGGCAGCAATACTCCATGCAAGGGCGGATGGTTGATTTGTAAATTTGGAGGATTGATTCCGGGGAGAAAAATTATTATTTCATTTTATTTTGGAAAAAAAAACTTGAGTAATTCATTACGTTGTTATTTTTGTAAACTTAAGTTTAAAAATCATAAAAACGGAAATCAGTGATAAACTCAATATTTTACTTGTGTCTAAATTTCCGTGATGAGGAATTAAAATAAAATAAACCAAACTGAACACGTTTCCAACTTCACTACGTTGAAACACATCACCGAAGTTAAACAACATTGATCCTAGTCAGTACCTCGATCGGTGACCGCTTGGGAATACGAGGTGCTTAGGATCTGAGGGTGGTGTAGTGGATGATGTCAACTCTTTCGGCGAATTGGCTCAATCGTGACAGGATTAGTAGCAGTATCAGCAGGGTTAAGAAAACAGGCAATAGGAATACCAGTATTAAGTTGAAGCAACGTAAATATGGTTCTACAGAAGGATGCTGAGAATACCTTGGACAGAACAGAACGACGAATTTTAGAGAAAATGGAAACGAAAAGCAAACTTATACCTAACATCAAGAACAAACAGCTGAAACTTCTAGCGCACATAATCAGGATTGCAAACTAGGGAAATCGGATACTCACAGGACAGATTGAGGGCAAGAAGGACAGAGAAAGAAAAACAACGCAAAACATTGGGAGGGTGAGTAAATACATGGCGGACAAGGGTATCGGAAAATTAACAAAAAGATAAAATTTATTAAGAGCTACAAAGGATAGGAAATTGTGGAGAGGCATAATCGCCTACGTCCCTGGTGGGGTTGGCACATATAGAAAAGGCGCTATGCTCTGTAGATAGGGATTATTTCTTTTCTTTCTATGTGCCATGTCCTTTCACGACATAGGCGATCATGGCTCTCCACCACCCACTATCCCTTGCAGCTCTGAAAAATGTCCTTCTCTCTGACACCTCAGCAGGACAAGGTTCTGTCATCCACTTGCTTAAGGCCGTTAGGTATGTCATGCGTCGCTTTCACTTGTCTCTTTTTTCCTCTATTCCGCCCGTGAGTATCAGATTCTCCACGCCCTCTTTCCTCATTATATATCTCAGGAACTTCAGCTGCCTCTTCCTCGTGTTAAGTATAAGCCTCCTCCCTGTTTGCATCATCTCTAAGACCCCATCGTTGCTTACACGATCTATCCATTATATCCTTAGCATACTTCTGTAGACTCACATCTCGTCGCCTCGAGTCTCTTCTTCATCTTTGAGGAAATCGTCCAACATTAGCTGCCGTAAAGAAGGACAGATATCACGTAACAGCTCAGTATTCTTATCTTCGTTACCAAAGAAATCCTGGTGTCTCGCAATATTCTGTCCAGGTTTTGGAATGCGTCCTTGGCCATAGGGATCCGCAGTTTGGATATCAAGAGACACTGAACAAAACCCGAAAAAGCATCTCTGAATGAAAAGGCGAAAAAATGTTATTCATTGAGATCATTGCATCATTATGTAGCAATTAAAACGGAGATTATCCCCACTTTGGGCATGGTAAATTCACGAAGGTCCCGGGCTTAAGAGAATAACAAAAAGACACTATTTAGAGATACAAAAGTCAGGATAAAGTGGTGAGCTATGATCATCTACGTCCTGACGGTGCATGGCACATAAAGACCAAATCTTATGTGAGGTATCATCTCACAATAACCTATGGGATTAAATCGTTGGCTTGTGAATTTGATGATATAGTATTTCTGTGTTCAATTCCGGATAGTACTAATTCAGCCAGGGCATCTCGAGGCGGTGTAATAGTTAGCAAGCTTGTCTCGCTAGAACCGTTAACATTGAATAGTGTGTTCGATCCTCATTGGATGCCCCATACTTTCGGCCTTGTGCCACATCTAAGCCGAGCTTAGAAAGTTACTAGTACTAATTCAGCCAGCAAAATCTAGCAAGAGGATATATATATATATATGTCTACATTTCTGAGGTGAAGTTTTATAAATATTTCCACTATTTATATTGTTTGGACTGGTGTCTTCATCTTTATTGCCGTAATCACGACGCCTCGACCATTGCTAACCCCGGCCTTCTTCAGGTGATATAATTTGGAATTTCTAACCGAACCATTTATTTAGTCCACGGGGGTAGATTGTTCAACTTCACAGGTATATGTCTTTGGATATCTCAGTTTTCAATTAATTTCACTTGGTTATTCAACTCTCATTTTTGTTCCCTCTGCTGTGGCCAGGTATTTAACTGGCAACACTTTTGGTCAAGTTATTTTCTTGATCACTCAACTAATACTTTTATCCAATAGACCATATTTCCTTGGGGATGCAATAAAGGGATCGGTTCGAAATTTTAACGTATATTACCTGAAGAAGGCCGGGGTGTATAACGTCCGAAACGTCGTGAATGTGGCAATGAACGTGCTAATACCTTTGGGAAAGGTATGAATACTTTTTGTCCTTCTCAGCTATTGAAATAAATTTGTTTGAAATTTCCAGGTATACACACACACACACACATACATACATACATACATACATATATATATATATATATATATATATATATATATATATATATATATATATATATATATATATATATATATATATACAGAGGTAGGACAAAATAATGGAAACACCTGGAAATTTCAAACAGAATTATTTTAATTTGATGTTGGACTTTCTTTGGCAGTAATTACAGCTTGAATTCTACGAGTTATGGATCCATACAAAGTCTGAATGTTTTCTAGATTAATTCTTCTCCATTCGTTTGCCAAATCAGTCTCAAGTTCTTTCAGGGGTGATAGTGGAGTATATCGACTCCTTACTTGTTAATCTAAAATGCACCATTTTCAATAATATTGAAATCTGAGGACTGTGATGAACAGATAAGATCGTCTACTCCACTAGAATGTTCTTCGTGCTACTCAGACACAATTGTAGCTCTGTGAATTGTTGCATTATCATCCCGAACGATTGCGTCCCCCTCTGGAAACGGTTCCGCGAACATAGGATGAATTTGGACTGATAACATTTTTAAATTGTCTTTGATCCTGCCATGAAGGTAAACCATTGGGCCGGCAGATTTCCAAGATATATCACCCAAGATCATCACACAGCCTCTTCCATGTTTAACAGTTGGAAGAAGACAATCTGGATCAAATGTTTCTGTAGGGTATCTCCACACGTATGCTCGACCAGATGTCAGAGTTAACGTAAAGAATGACTCGTCGTGCGAGAAAATAACATTATTCCACTGTTCTATGGTCCAGATCTGTAGTTTTCTACTCCACTCTAAACGCTTTGCAGTATTGCTTTGTGTAACGAGTAATTTTCTGATTGCAGCCCTCCCGTGAAATCCGGGCTTATACAGATCCCTTCTTACATTTTTTGAAGGAAACTGGTTTCTCGAGATGGTTATTAAGCTCGGCTGTAATTTTCGGAGTTTTATTCTTATGGTCCTTCATACCAATCCGTGTAAGCGAATTACGGCCCTATCAGGCAGCTTTCGCTTTCTCCCAGAGTTTTGCTTCAGTAAGGAGGCTTTTTTCTTCTTTCTCAAATGCTGTCATTACTTTCAAGACAGTACTAATTGCTACACTAAATAAGACTAGCGCCTGCCATACGAGCACCAACAAATTTCACCTCTTTTAAAGTCTGATAGATCTGCCATTTTAATGAATTTTGTTAAATTTCCTCTGATGATATCTGTACAAAAAAACAGCAATTTTAGTCAGATAAGACAAGAAAAATTAATAATAAATAAAAAAAGAAACATAAAATAACAAACGCTTGATGGTTTTATAGGAGTTTAAAAAATTATGATATTAAGATTCTAGGTGTTTCCGTTATTTTGTCCAGCCCCAGTATACATACAGAGTGAAGGCGGGGGTACAAGTCAGTGTATATTTTAAACGGTAAATATGTAAAAACGCTCAGTTTTAAATTTAAATTTGGACGTTCGGTGTATTGAGAAGTGAAATTTAATTGACCTCATTATGCTTTTGACATCTTTTTACTTATCTTTATTTCAATCGCTGTTACTTTTAATTTTATTATACACATTACATTAAATAGATTTTGA
>OZ038515.1:9973449-10015949 GCA_964036315.1 Acanthosepion esculentum
ATCTGGCAGCTCAGCTCCCATCATTGTAAGATTGTCTCTCTATGTCTCTTCTATAAATACTTTCA
The DNA here is from genome assembly GCA_964036315.1 of Acanthosepion esculentum. Lineage (NCBI taxonomy): Eukaryota > Metazoa > Mollusca > Cephalopoda > Sepiida > Sepiidae > Acanthosepion > Acanthosepion esculentum. The sequence continues at coordinate 9,973,515 of OZ038515.1, forward strand.
TGGTAATTGTTCGGATGAGCTCTTCGCTATTTGGCCCCTTTTATTTCGGTCCTTATTTTTCTTTAAGTTTAATTCCCCATCCCCTCCCTCGTTAGGTGGTTAGTGATGTCAGTTCGCAGGTGGATTGTGGGGGCGCCTTTCGTTTGGTAGGTCCAGAATTAAAGACACAGGAGAGGAATTTTGTTAAACAAATATATTAACAGAAAACAGTAATACGAACATCTACAAACGAGAGTGTTACAGCAAGAATATTCGATCCAGCTGTAAGAGATGACTACCCGAAACCTCACTCCCGAAAGGGCCGTACCTGCTCCTATTTATACCTGGGAGAATCCATGCATGCGTGGGTAAATTACCATAACAGTTGCATAGCTACAGATGAAGCCAGTGCGATGACGAAGTAGCATCTCAGGGTGAATTTTTCCCACCATGATTTCAACCGCTGCGTTCCCGTTATTAAAACGAGCCTTCAAATTAGACGACAGAGGCTGTAGTCTGACCTTGAGAACAAGTGGTTTTGTCAGGTCTACTTGCCCAAGACACGCTACGCATCAATGAACAAGTCTCCTGCTTTCAACCCAGAAATATGAATGGAACTCGTAAGGTGTTCATTTGTGCCGTGACACTAAGGACTCAAACGCTCATGGGACTCTCTATGATGACGACAATAATGATGATTATGATGGTGATGATTGTTACTTCACTTTCAAAGATATTTTCTTGGTAATTTCTTAACCATTTTATCCCAAGTAAAGCAATAAAGTCTCTGAGATGTAAGGGGATTAGTCAAAAGATAATAATATGGGAAAAGTAAAACAGTATTAGGCAGAGAGAAAAATAAAATAGAAGCAATTAGGAAGACTGAAGATAACGATTAAAGTTGCATCTATCTATCTAGCAGCATGGCCCGGCGTTGCCCGGGCTAGATTCAAAAATCTTACGACTCATACAGCAATCGCTATCACTTGACTTAGAATATTTTTGCCCTTCCTTGCCTTTAAAGGAGTGCCATTTGCCGTGCTGATGTTGCTACATGCCTTACTTCTCACACTGCGAATTTGTTCTAAGCTCTATACTAAACATTAAATCTGTTACGAAAAAAGAACTAAACAAAATGAAAACAAAACGATCAGCTTTAAAAAAAGGACTCGTAACTGGAAAAGCCGAATGAAAAAAGAATGTTAACAACAAATACCTTTTCACACCCAACCCAGTTCTGCGGAATCAGTATCAACGTTGAGTTTAAGCAAGGGAATGAGCCAATTGGAGAAAAGTGCCATGCAGATTTAAATTTTCTCACTTGTGACGAATGCAGCTATCGATTTTTTTTGCATGCTAACATGCTAGTTAACATTCGTGTCAGTCAGCTGTTGGCTCTCACGCTGGTCAGTAGAATCTTCCTGCCTATTCGTGGCAGCCAGTTATAGGCTCTCACTCTGACCAGTAGAAAATGGCCGCAAACTACATGAAAACTACCGTAGAAGCATGAAAATATCGATTATTTCCACTATCGATGCGAGTTGGGAAATGCAAAGTCGGTCTTGGCTTTATCACTAACTTGAAGCATGTGCATATACATTTTGGTGCAAATCCTTCGAAAATTGCGGCCGTGCATTCGTTACATACAGACACACACACACACACACACACACACACACACACACACACACACACACACACACACACACACACACACACACACATATATCTTGCCTTTTATAGATAGAGATCTATGTATCTATCTATCTATCTATCTATCTATCTATCTATCTATCTAGTTTATCATTTATCCGAAGCAAAACAACAAATCTAATAAGATGTTTTACTACCCTATCTCTATTTCTATGGTAAATGTTAAAACGCGTAAAAGTTTCTTCATTCTCTTTGTATTCCTTTAGTAAGGATGAAGATCTAATCAGGAAGCTTCTTTCCAAGAACGGTTAATTTGCGACACAGACGTCCACGAGAATGTTTCCCCGGTCCATCCCATCGTTTCTAATACAAATCTGGTTTTAATATCCTCTTAATCATCGCAACACCTACGTTCATTAACACTCTAGCTGCGGTTTATACCGCAACTATGCTGAGCCGTCCTTAGTTATAGTTTCTGGGAAAGAGCGTGTTATCTAGTTCGATGAAAAATCTGAAGATAGCTAGCACACTACATCCCTCGGTCACGATGACTTTTGACTTCGTGCTAGCACAGCTATGGACGCCCCTCCACCAGTGTTCTGTATATCCAATTTCAGTCACAAAGCGGCTTGCGTCAACCCGTGGTATGCTGTTCAGGCACTTTCCAAAGGTTTCGCACGCTGGGATCGTCCCCCTCTAGGCCGATAACAGGAAATCTCCTTTCTGACAAATCAACCGTGGTGAGATACGAACCCGGGTTTCATGGTCAGAAAGCGAACGTTCCAAATATACATACATATATACAAATATATATTTGTGATGGCCTGTGTATGATTGTAAGGGTAAGAGTCTTATTAGATTAGTTTATATTTAAATATTTACTGCGCTCGTTGCTTCAATAAGCATACGTTTTAATATACCAAGGGATTAATTCGCAACACTGAGGTTATTCAGACAAGGGCTGTAGAGTTATGCCTAACCAGTTAGTCACTAAGGATTATCTGGGCAGATTAAGTAATTATTATCGGAAGGCACACCAATCGCCGTGGGTAATTCTCTCAATGGCCACAGAGATCTAAATGGTACATTACTGGTTAGTTATTGCCACGTCCGCAGCTGACATGTATAAGACTTTATGTCTCAAGGTATCCGTCCATAGTTTCGTCGTAATTGGTATGAAAACAAGAGATACGTTGGAGTATAAAATGCGTGTTACCGTAGAAGGGACGATAGAACGAAGGCTGGAAAGATTGTCGAAAGAGGACGATCTTTGACGTGCTTATTTTTGGAGTATATTTCCCGAAGGAGAAAGTTTATTGGGTTTGAGAATAGAGACACCAAGGAGAGACAAGACAAAACGTTAGAAATTGGAGTTGTTAAATGAAAAACAAAAGAAAAGAAGAAGAATTAAAAAACGAATAAAGAGAAGATGCTATGAAAAGTAATGAAGATGGACCGGAAGGAAGGCGGGTATAAACAAAGGAAGCTAAAATAAATAAATTTGGAAATACGACTAAAAGTCTGAAATAAGTAAAATCCTATTAGTTCGCACGACGTAAGGAGACTACGACCTGTCTGTGAGAACGAACAAATAAAACAGAAATAAATAATAGAACAAGACAGATAATATTTTGCACAAGGAGTTATCATTATTCACAAGTGGACTATTGTCGTCATTTTCGTTGTTGTTATCTAAATGTTTCGGGATTTGTTCACCTTACGACCATCATCAGATGCTAGTCGATCCGAGTAAACTTATAGTGGCATGGGGCTTGGTTTACCCACGCCAAGAAAATTAATGAAGGATAATAACAACAAAAGGACACACCTGTAATTTTAACAAAACCAAATAAAGAATTTATTTACGAATTTGACGCTTGAAGTTACGTTAGTAGCTCGTTTCAGGAAAATAAATAAGAAATCTTTAAATTCTATACTTTCAAAGAATTTTCATGAAGGCGAAATGTTCATAAAACAGATTAAATGATCTAACTCAAAATAATATTTAAAAATGTTTAAAACAAAGGTAACAGTACTCGTTGTTCACAGAATAGAGATACGGTTGATGCATTCAAAAAAGAGATAGTTTGAAATAATTAACTCTCTTGGATTGTTGAAGGAAAAAGTGCCACGTGCTTAGATAAAGCCGATGATATAATTGGTGATGTGACATTGGCGAAAAATTCAACGCTGGGTCCGGTGGACGGAAACGAAACCTGTCACATAATTCCAGACACTTTTCTCTTTTTTAATTTAATTTTCTCTCCTCATTTTATATTTCTCATAGGCTCACTGCTTTCTTTTTATTCGCCTGTGAAGAACAGGTTTTCATTGATGCAAAAGCGATTTGTCGTAGGGTCGGGTATTTCTTTCCGTCTTCATCTCAGCTCGCCGGGCAATCTCTGTGAAAGCAACGTTTACATTACCCCAAAATAAATCATATAGGCTCGAGAATTACTTGCCGTGTTTTTTTCTTAGTCGACCAAATTTGAAGAGAGTGGGTAAACGGAGTTATTTTTATTTCGCACTGACTACAAACTATAGCGAATTTAAAACTGAACCCTCTGTGTCAACTTCGGGGATAGAGTTTTCTCCTCCTACTGTGCAGGTTTAGGGTCAGTGTTCCTATTTAATGCAGCTTAGTTTCCCGTACTCGCTGCCCGGCTCAAAACTACTATGCCATCAAATTCATCAGGTTTTTATGCGGCGCGACAAATCTGAATGGAGAAACTCGAGCCATGAACTTAAACAGCCTGCTGATGCGTCCTGCTGTTGCTACCTGTCATGTTCGATGCAGCACGGAAATAAAGGCAGAACGGTAGGAAGAGAGGAAGAAATGAAGAAAGCGGAGAATGAATAAACCGAATAGGATTATGTACAGAAATTATAAGACTAGAGAATGAAGAAAGAAAGATGTCATATAGAGTGAACAGAGGACGGTATAAAAGAAATAAAATAAAATAAAAAGAAAGATGTGAAATAAAAGGAGTGAAACTAAGCAGAGAATGAATGGCTAATTTTACAATATGAAAATAAAGAAGAGCATGAGGAATTGAATAAGGAAAAATATGCAATGTCGCTTTAAAGGAAAAGGTGAGAAAGAATGCTGAAAGATGTAGTATTGCAAAGGAGAAAAAAGACAGTATGTACGATGTATGAATCAATTTAGAATTTTAAAAAGACATTGATAATGCAGTAAGAAACAGCAACGCCAAAATAAAGAATGGAATATAAGAATTGGTGACCCCGATAGCTGCAATCTTAACCCGTTCACGCCTCGGAACAACAGGTATTTTCCCCAACACAACACCATAAACCAGTGGTTCCCAAACTGTGCGACGCGCCTCATACGTGCAAGTAAGGCGGAATGATTGGAAGACAATCAAAGATTTAGAACCATTTTCCTAAAAAATCAAATGCCAAAAATAAATATGATTTCAAAATAAAAAATATTATTATGGATTACTTGTAATTGCATTCATGAGACCCAGTATAAATACTCATAAATAATTATTGACCGATTTTATCATTGTAATATTTTTGCATTATATCAAGTGTTAAGAATAAGATTCCAGAAAGAGGGATAGAAAGAAAAAAAATAAGGAAAGAAAGAAAGAAAGGAAAATGAGAAAGTAGCAAAATGAAGAGAATGAAAAAGAAAAGTGGAAGAATTCAGAAAGTAGAATAGAAAGAAAGAAAGAAACAAACAAAGAAAGAAAAAATGAGCGAAAGAAAAAAAACAAATGAGAAAGTAGTATAATGATGAGAATAAAAAAGTGGACATTTTCAGAAAGAAAGAAAGAAAGAAAGAAAAGTGAGAATGTAGTAAAATGAACAGAATAATAACTAAGAAAAGTGGACGATTTAAGAAAGAAAGAAGAGAAAGAAACGAAAATGAGAAAGTAGAAAAATAAATAGAATAAAAAGGAAAAGTGGACGCTTTCTGAAAGAAAGAAAGAAACACAAACTAGAAAGTAGTAAAATGAAGAGAATAAAAAAGAAAAGAGAAAGCTTTCAGAACGCAGCAAAGATAGATAGATAGATAGATAGATAGATAGAAAGAAACGAAAGGCAACGAAAGAAAAAGAAAGAAAGAAAGTTAATGGAAGAAAGAATAAATAAGAAATTGAAAAAAACAAAAGTGTGTTATTCAAAAGAAGGAATCCGAAAAGGGAAAGAATTAAAATGAAGAGAATGAAAAAGGAAAAGCGGGTGATGCAATAAAGAAAGAAGGGTAGAAATAAATAAATAAAGAAAGAAAGAAAGAAAGAAAGGAAAAAAGAAAGAAAGAAAGGCCAAAGATGGAAACCAAAAATGGAATGTAGTAAAATCAAAAGAATAAAAAGTGAGAGCCAAACTTACACGAAAGAAAGAAGAAAAAAGAAACGAAATAAAGAAACCAAACAGTGAAAGAGGAGAAAATATCTGCGAGAAATTCGAAAAAAAAAAAGAAAGAAACCAAAGGAAGTATTAACATTGGAATAAAAATAATCAGAAAATAAGAAGGTCGGAAAGGAATGGGATCGTTAATGAGAAAGAACTGTAACTGGTACAGAAATATTAAATTCTTAATGAAGAATTTGAATTGCATTGGTGAGTCAAAATGAATGAACAGAAAATGAATTTAAAGTAAACAGAAAACCAGGGAATAATGAGAAAAATAGAACAAAAAAAAGTCAAGTCGAAAGTATTTGGATTTCTCCATTGTCGTTTCTTTCTGTGGGAGTAATTAATTAGCCGTTTCATATCTGTTTTTCATTCCCTTGTGTTAATCGTTTTCCCCAGTCAATTCACGTTAGACTCGGCGATTTTCGCGACGTTTCTGGCGACATTTTTCGATTAATTCCTTTTAATCTTAAGTCAAATCTCGAAAGGCTCCTAACATCCGATCGATTTCCTTCTGTAAAATGTCAACATATATAAGGGATATTCAAAATGATCGCATATAGAAGATGTCGTCAGCAATAAATTGTTGACGATCTCCTTCCAATTTCATGAAATTAGAATGGTCGGCTCGTCGAAAAGCTGTTGTATTCTGACTGGTTCTCGTTCATGTCTTTTAGACTACCAAATGTGTGTCTGCTTACATTTATATCTTCGTCAGGCGATGGACTTTTCAGACCATCATTGTACAAGAATTTCCTGGGTATGACAATAAATTACATCCAGCAGCAATACCTCTGGTCAGGTGACTTGAGGTTTTAATGAGCCTGGAACCACCTCTTAATTGCTATTGTTCCCGGACCAATCCTATTAGGGTCTCAGCTAAGTGCTAATAGTGAACCTCAAAATAGAAAGAAAACCATAAAAAAGTATAACAAATTATAACTAAATCCCAAATATATTTTTATACAAAACATTAGCAACGATACAGACATATTGACAAATTGTGGCCATTTCACCCAAATCGGTTTAAAATACTACCAAACAACCAACATGAAATAACTTTTTCATGAGATTAATCGATATATCTTACTATTTCTTAAAGAAATCAAACTATACTCCAAAATATAACTTCAACAAAACTACAATATAAAACACACATCAGACCTTATCTAGTAATCATATCCACACAAACATGTATATGCACAAAAGCTAAGTATCATCTACCATGTATGCAATTGTGAAAGCAGAATAACATATGCCATATTTTTATTACTTAAAAGCTACCACAACAAAAAATATATTTCGGCATTAAATGACCCATAAGGAGTTGATATGCCGTTAAGCAAGCAAATCCATCAATCGTACAAAGAACAGAGTAACAAGATATGATCCTCACTGTCGTCAATTATACTTTTCGTCTCCTCGTCAAATATACTACACCTCTTAAGGCCATTCTTTAGTACCATCAGACTGCCCTGTGGTCGACAGTCTCACCGAGCCCTTTTACAATTATGACTTCCATCCCATGTAGCCTGCTACGAAGTGGTATTGCCATTCTCACTTGCAACCGGTTTTAGATCATAATAGTCCATCGAAACTTGTTATCATTCAAGGCTCGCGGGTATAGTCTACTCCATTATTTAACCCATAGTTAGGAGAAGAGAAGATATGAAGTGAAATCTCGAATATGTCCATGCGAAATGGAACTGAACGAGTAAGACCGTTATTTAAAATTACCAATTTCGCTACCGATAAATATATATTTTAACATCCCCCTAGACAAGGCAATGAAGCCACTAAGACGCAAGCGGTAAATAAGTGTTAGAGAGTATGAGAAAAAACTTGTATGATGGGGAAAGGACAATAACAGATTCAGAAGACAGAAAGTAACGATTGACATTGCATATATATTTTTGAAGATCGAAGTTGATGAAAAGCAAGAAGCCCGAAGAGAATTCCACGAGCGAAAAGTGTGAGAGAAGAAACTGTTACCATAGATGTTACGGTTATATCTAGTTATTCCAACTGTAAAATGATGAGACCTTACCGTCAGTCTAATGGTGCGCTTAAATTCATAAAGTCGAGGTAAAGTTTACGCAACACGCACATTACTTCGTAAAATATAAAGAAAGCTAATTCGCCACATCGATGTGATGTGATGGTTAGCCAACTCGTCTCACTGGATCAATTACTACTGAGTAGTGAATTCGATTGACACTGATTGACTTAGACTTTCGATCGTCTGCCACATCAAAACCAAGCTTAGTAACGCGATATAATAATATGCAGTGACTGTTGCATATTTTAGATTTAGAATAAATACACAGCGCTAAGGACGAATTTAAAATAAAAACTAAGCTGGCATATTAGTAAATCTTGTATTTTGATTATCTCGTCTAAACTCTGTTATATCATTCACTTACTCTAACTCGCTAGGTAGTTTAGGCACAGTTTTGCTATATTCCTTCTTATCTAGAAAAAGACCTGCGGGTATCAAACATTCCAAGCCTGTTTTCCTCATTACCTGCCCTAGAAATTGCAGCAGTCTCTTTCTAATGTTAATTATAAGTTTCCTTTTTGTTTCCATTTTCTCTAAAATCTTCGTCGCTGTTCGGACCATAGTATTCGCAGCATGCTTCTGGAGAATCATATTCCTTTTGCCCCAGGTCTCTTCCTCATCTGTGAGGAGATTGTCCATATTCCACTGCCATATAGAAAGACTGATATTACATCACAGGTCAGTACCGATTTCTTTGTTACTAACGAAACTTTCTCGTTTCTTAATACTTAACATTTGGAAAGCATCTTTTCCTTCCCCATCGCCTTCTGGATTTCAATATCGCACTTTTCGTCATCTGTTAAAATACCTAACAGGAAATCCCTCCACTATCAACCCAAGAAAGTCATGACACTCAACAGACAACTTTTTCGATATTAAATGCGATTTATGATGATTCCATAGAAATATATCGCAGGGATGAGTTGTGTTGTCCCGCTCGTAGACGGGCTGCTCTCTAAGGTGATATACCCTACTATTGTACCCATAGCGTGTATGAGAATGGACTGATTCATGTTTTCCCAAAGAGCAATAATAATTTGAAAGAATCCGCCCACCGTATCTTATTTTCCTACCAACAACTTTTACGATTCCTGCACATCACTTTCAGTAAAATTAATGAAATACTTTATCTTAGAAATTTATATAAAGTTAGCCCGGTTTTATTTATTTAAAAAAATATTCTAATTGAATAATCGGACGGCATACGCGCAATCTTACATAAAGAACGCTGAACGCAGGCTTACTAGAGTTTGTTCAATGCAAAAGAGTGAATCATTTCATTAGTGTAAGTTTTGTATGTAATGTTTTGTACAGCAAATTATTTTATTGCTATTTTCCACAATTGGTTATCGCCATCGACGGTAGAATTCTTAAATACGGTTTCTAATTGCTAAAAAAGCGAATGTATGCATATTTCATTATATTCAGCTGATTACAACCAATTCAAAACATTTTTCTTTTTTTTTCTGTTTCACTGATTATGCTGTCAATAATAGCGTAAAATTTACCAACAAAATGTCGTCTGCTAAAAAGAGAGTCTGTGATTAAAAAGTATGAAATAAAATAAATTACTTGTTCCGTTGTCGTCATCGCAAATAGGAAAAAAAATGAACAGTGGAAAATCTAATAATAAAAATAGCCAGAAACATGGCCAGACTGTTAAATAACATCAGCAGGAGCACAAGTAATAACATGGCGGATGAAAATATAACAGTAAAAGAGAAATTATCAAATTTACTATAGTGTTTATAATATTTGGTGTACTTTGAAAAACGAAAAAAGAAAAAAATTGAAAAGAATGATATTCGATGTATTAAGCATCCTATGCTTTGAAACTATCTAATCAACTACGTTACCGGCGTTTGCGAAAGTACCGAGATAAAAACTAGATAGACGGGGAGGTTTGATGTCACACAATCCCCAGATTTGACAATCGGACAAAAAGTATTAGTAGTAATAATAATAATAATGATAAAATTATAATAATGTTCTTTCAAAGAGATCCAGTAAGTAAACACCGAAGACCAGACATAGTCGGCTTCAACACAACTGAAAGTGAATACCAAATAACTGGTGTGGCCATAAACTGCTGATTAAAGTATAAGAGAAAAGAAAATAGAAAAGATCAGCGACTTTTGTGGGCTGAAGGTTAATATTTCCAATTTATTGAAAATACCGAAGAAAAATGTTAAATTCATTCCGGTAATAAATGGGGCACCGTTGAAAGAATATGCCGACCAACTTGATATAAAATAGATTTTGAGAACACTGCAGATATCTGCCTTATGGGGTAGAGCAACCATATTTCGAAACGTACTGTGTGTCTGAGGTCTTTGTTGCGATTTGCAAAGCAATATATTCCCTAGCATTCAATATATCTACGCAACAACAGTACCATGATAAATTCAGCATAAATTGATAATAATAATAATAATAATAATAATAATAATAATAATAATAATAATAATAATAATAGCGGCAACAGCAATAATAATATTATTATTAATAATAATAATAATATTAATAATAATAATTATAATATTAATAATAATATTAATAATAATAATAATAATAATAAAAATAATATTAATAATAATAATAATAACAATGCAAACTCAGCAGAATAATTAATTGAATCAAATGCATGCTAGTTTTAAATTTTTGGAAATGTCAACAAAAAATGTATATATAACCTTTCTTTTAAGCATATTTAATTAAATATGGCAGAGAAAGAAAATTTAATTATTTTTGATTTGGTTCTTCCAAGGATATCATGATATTTTTGATTTGGTTCTTACAAGGATATCATGGACCGAGTGTGTGAGCAAGGATGAGATCCTACAGATGTTGCAAACAAGGAGGAGGCTTATACTTAATATCTGGAAGAGGCAGCTGAAGTTTCTTGGATAGATAATGAGAAAGAACGGCTTGGAGAATCTGAAACTCACGGGAAATGGAGGGAAAGAGAGAGAAGGGAAAACAGCGCGTGACATACCTGGCGGATTTAAGCAAGTGGATGGCGGAAAGTGGTCTGGGGGAGGTGACAGAGGGAAGGAACTTGTTGAGAGCTGCAAGGGATTGAGGGAGGTGGAGAGCCGTGATTGCCTACGTCATGAATGGACATCGTACATAAAAAGAAAGAAAGGAGTAAGTGGGTAGAAAGATTTTCGTTAATATTCATTGTTCCTTTCGATTTGGGCCAATTCAGTTTTTCTTTATGTCTTAACTGTTTAAGTAGTGTTTTATTTTTGTGTTGTTTTGAATAGGAGCGTTTATTCCGAGCCTTTTCTCGTTGAGTACGACTGGGATTCGAGTCAGCGTCTTTGTATTTTTAAAATTATATATATATATATATATATATATATATATATATATGTGTGTGTGTGTGTGTGTGTGTTTGTGTGTGTGTGTATGTTGATTGGCTTGCGATTTTGTGTGTGTGTGTGTGTGTGTACTCATTGATACTTCATCCCCATGCAGTTTTAATACACTAATTTCTCTCTTGCGTTACGTGGCACCTCACCTGTTTACATCTTTTGATGAAAATGCTTGCACATTAATGGAAATATATATTCCTGTTATAATTAGTATATTATTTAACCTACTGGCTTCCTTGGATGTGGCACACGTTTCGTTTCCACGGCAGTAGGCAGTCGGTTCATTCTGCGGTAGTCTGGAAATCAGTCTGTTCAACTATCCAGCCCATAGAAAGTAAAATGTACACCTCCTATTCCTCCTCCTCCTCCTCCTCCTACTACTACTACTAATAATAATAACAACAACAAGAAAATGAACAACAACACACAAAAAATAATTAAAATAAGAAAAACAAAAATACGTATAACAGCAATAGTGGCATCAAAATAATAAGACCAACAAAAAACATCAAAAATAATAAGATCACCAACAACATCAAAAATAATAAGACCAACAGCAACAACAAAACAATGAGACCAACAACAACATCAAAGATAATAAGACCAACAGCATCATCAAAAATAATAAGATCAACAACAACATCAAAATTAATAAGACCAACAACAACATAAAAAATAATAAGACCAACAATAACATAAAAAATAATGAGACCAACAACAACATAAAAAATAATAAGACCAACAATAACATAAAAAATAATGAGACCAACAACAACATAACAATAATAAGAACATCAACGACATCAAAATTAATAAGATCAACAAAATCAAAATTAATAAGATCAAGAACATCAAAAATAATAAGACCAACAGTATCATCAAAAATGATAAGACCAACAGCAACATAAAAAATAATAAGACCAACAGCCACATCAAAAATAATAAGACCAACAACATCAAAAATAATAAGACCACCAACAATATAAAAGATAATAAGACCAACATCAACATCAAAGATAATAAGACCAACAGCAACATCAAAAATAATGAGATCAACAACATAAAAATAATAAGAACAACAACGACATCAAAAATAATAAGATCAACACATCAAAATTAATAAGACCAACAGCAACATCAAAAACAATGAGACCAACAATATAAAAAAAGACCAACAGCAACATCAAAAATAATGAAACCAACAACATCAGAAATGATAAATCCAACAGCAACATCAAAAATAATAAGACCAACAGCAACATCAAAAATAATAAGACCAACAACGACAGTAAAACAACAATTATAATAAACAAGTACGACAATAATAACATTAACAACAGTAGCAAAAAGAAAAACAACTTCAGTAATCAAAACAAGACGAAACAAGCATAATAATAAAAGAAGTGCCAAAACAAGAAAAAAAGGTGAATAAAACAAGAATAGCATCAACAACAACAACAATAATAATAATGTTAATAATAATAATAATAATAATAATAAAACGCCTAATAATAACAAGTAGATGAAGAAATTATGCATAATAACAATTTATGATAACATTAACGAAATTTTCATTTCATTTTTTTTATTTTGGGGGATAAATATGGCAATAATTATTTTTAAATTTTCCCTTAAATTAAATATTGTAAAAGACGAGATGCAATAACAAAGACTCGAAATGATGGCCGTCTGAAATTTGTATGAAGTTTTGTCGTCCGTGAAGAGCTTTGTACGTGAGGAAACTAAGATGGCAATCGAGTTAGTTTGAAAATGAATACCGAGAAATCAATTGAAATCCGAATGGTTAGGGCCTAGGCCGACAATCGTGAAGTCTGTCCGTTGTTATTCCTCGAATACTTTTACATCTGTTTTCTATAAATATATCATCGGTCCTTTTTTAATGCCGTTTATTATCAGTTAACTAATACGAAGGATATAATTGTAAAAAAGGGAACTATAATTAAATTCAAAGAATGTCGATGTAGTGACATTTTGTATTTTGTGGCCACTGGCCTCGAATTCTGATAAGGAGTGTCAATGATTATTCATTTCAGGTTGTTTGTGTGATACCCCGAGATACAAAGAACTTGTGTACAAACTTTAGAAAAAAGAAACACCCACTGCGTTAATGATTTAAAGATACATTTTTGCATTCATGGAAAGACAAGGCATCTTTCTTTACCGTTAAATCAGCCATAACTTTCAGAATAGAATGAATTCATTTCGGGTTGTTTGTGTGATACCTCGAGATACAAAGAACTTTAGTACAAAATTTAGAAAAAAGAAACAGCCATTGAGTTAATGATTTAAATATATATTTTTGCCTTCATGGAAAAACGAGTTATCTTTCTTTACCGTAAAATCAGCCATAACTTTCAGAATACGATGAATGCTTAAACAGTTTCAATTTAATAATATCACTTCATACAGTGGCTACAGCACTGCAGTATTAAAGACAAAATCAGTTATGCTTGAACTTAGGTACACAATTTACATTATTCGGACTATTGTCCTCATCTTTGTTGCCATATTTATCACAACGTTTCGGCCGTTGTACACTCCGGCTTTCTTCAGGTGGTTGGAAATGTCGAACTGAAAAGTTTATTTCGCTCGCTGGGGTAGACTGTTCTAGTTCCACATGCCATGTCTAATGGATGTCAGTTATCAGTTATCTCCTGTTAATTCCCCTCTCCAAGTTCTCTACAGCCTTAACCAGTTATTGAACTCACACTCTTTGGGTCCTGTCACTGGATCTAACTAGCGCCTTTGTCCACTGTGCCACGTGTCCTTCAGGTTAAGGCGGTAGAGAGCTTGGGGAAATTAACAGAAAAAAATTGAGAGAAACGGAATACAACATGGAAGAACGCCGGCAATGTGTTCAAAACAATGTGCCCCTGTTGAAACAAGAGCAACACAAAAGCTCCTCAAGGACACATGGCACGGTGGATAAAGGCGATAGTTTGATCCATTGACAGCACCCAAAGACTGTGAGTTCAATACCTAGTCATGGCGGTGGAGAACTTGTCGATGGGAATTAATAGGAGATAACTGATAACTGACATATATATATATATATATATATATATATATATATATATATATATATATATATATATATATATAATAATAATTCACCTCTTATAACAAAATTATATAGGGCAAATATTATTTATGAATTTAAATGTCCATTAAGGAATTCTATTCCTGATCAATCAAAATTAGTAAATAATTCTATAGGCCCCAATTCAACATATTTGACATGCAGACTCACTGTACACATTTCTGACCATAGCTCAGCTCAATTAGATATCATTTAAATATTCAGGGAGACTTACCGGACACTATTCGTAACATACTTGTTAACAACACAAATATAATTGCATCATCTACAAACAAAAAAAGTTTTAAAATAATAGGAAGCCTTATTAATAAAGGCAAGAAAACAAAACTTAATATCAACTATGAACGTGGACACAATATCTGGACCGTGTTTTGAGAAATGAAAACATTATATAAATACATACAACCTATTTCTTATTTAACAGTTAAAATATTTCATCCTTGAAAATGGCTAAATGTATAGCTGAACGCGCTGGGGAAAAAGAACATTGTTTTTATACAATTTATCATGTTAAAAAAAACATTATTAGACCGCATTAGAAACTGTATAAAAAATAAATCAATGCACCTTGTCTGTCGTATTCAATGAAATGTGCATAAAAGAAGGCTTACTGCCTAAATACACAAATATATATATATATATATGTGTGTGTGTGTGTGTGTGTGTGTGTGTGTGTGTGTGTGTGTGTGTGTGTGAGACCATGAGACCCGGATTCGGATCTCACCATGTCGATTTGTCTAGAAGGAAACTTCCTGTCAGACTGGATCGAGGTTGATCCCAGCGTGCGGCACATTTGGAAATTGTCTGAAACCCATACCACGGCTTGACCCAAGCCTTGTCAGTAACATTGGGTAGACGGAAATATTTTGGGCCGTAGATAGCTGTGCTAGCACGAAGCCAGAAGTCATCGTGGCCGAGGGCTTGAGCGTGCTGGCCTTGTTCAAATTGTTGATCACGCTAGATAATAGGCTCTCTCCCAGAAAATGTAACTAAGGCCTGCTCAGCATAGTTGCAGTATGGACCACAGGTGGGCTCAGTGGATGTTGAGCAAATGCAAATGTGCCTGAGCAAGCGTCCGCAAAAGGGATTGGCTAGCCGCCCTTGTAGACGGGTATCCTCGAATACGAGTGGTCTGCTAATATTAATATATATGTAAGAAAATGAAGTATGGTTGCAATATTTGGGCGGGAGATGCCAGATCCTCACTTTCCAGTCTTGATAAAGTTTAAAAGCGTCTCAGAGTTCTCGCCTTAAAAGAAGCTTTTTACACCCTCCAACCTCTCTCTCACAGGCGGGATATGGCGAGTCTATCAGTGTCTTATCGCTACTTCGAATGGAACAGCGTGGACGAATTACTTTCCTTGGTTCCGTCAGGGCTAACCAGCATCTCAAGAAACAGCAGAGGCATTTTGTCTCCGTATTTCATCGGTGAGAAGTCCCACCCAAATACCTTCTGCCCGCGAACAACTGCCCTGTGAAAAAAAAAACTCCCAAGAGAATGTTTCCCCAATCACTACAATCTTAACGTGTTCAAACCAAGTGTTAACCGTTATCATCTCCTTATTTCCATATAAACTACCCATAACGTAGCCCTCTACCTCGAGTCGCGCTCGAGCCGTATATATATATATATATATATATATATATATATATATATATATATATATATATATATATATAATAAAAATGACTCAAAAACTAATATTCCATGGTTATAATTTATTACATTGGAATCGTAATCACGATCCAAGTCATCAGACCTACAAATTCAGAAAGACATCAGACTACGGGTATAAAAAATAAAACTTTAGTGAGAGTGTATATATATATATATATATATATATATATATATATATATATATATATATATATATATATATATATATATATATATGAAGAAATATAGTCTTAAGGTGTGCTATATTTATGGGATAAAGTACTCAATATCAGAGATACAGCGTGTGTAAATATAAAAGTGAACATTGAAGTCAACACTTAGAGGCAACAGCTGTTCCATGCTAGACGCAATCGTCAGGACACGTGGCCTGACGATTGCGTCTAGCATGAAACAGCCTTTCGCTTCTAATTTTTTTTACTTCAATGTTCACTTTATATATATATATATATATATATATATATATATATATATATATATATATATATATATATAATAAAAATGACTCAAACACTAATATTCCATGGTTATAATTTATTACATTGGAATCGTAATCACGATCCAAGTCATCAGACCTACAAATTCAGAAGGAAATCAGACTCCGGTTATAAAAAATAAAATTTTAGTGAGAGTATATATATATATATATATATATATATATATATATATATATATATATATATATATATATATATATATATATAACATAAATTCTAGTTCTGCTTGTCGTATTGAGCACTCTATGTTTTAGCTTTATTACGCGCCTGGGGTTTTTCATTGGAATAAAAACTTAAGGCACTGTCCGAGTTATTTCGCCCTGTTTCCGTGTTTCTAATTCTGTCTTTTTTTTCCAATTTTTCCTCGAGTACTAATTAGTTTTGTTGTACTTGCAAGTTGTGCTATCCGAGGTTTTTAATCAACGAAGCATTAAAATTAGTATACTATATATATATAACATATTACAATTAGTATAATATATATATATATATATATATATATATATATATATATATATATATATGTGTGTGTGTGTGTGTGTGTGTGTGTGTGTGTGTGTGTGTGTGTGTGTATGTTTGTGTGTCAGTGTGTGGTTAATTATATATGTAATTCTACATGTATATTAATATATATGTATGTGTTTTTATGTTAATATGTTTGTGGTGTATGTAAAAACGGAAAAAAATTTTTTATATTGCCTTCAAATCTTATTCCATCTTCATTTGAAACTTAAACATTAATTAAGAAATATTACCCATCTAAAAATAACTTCAGATTAAGTTGATGAATTAGACTCTAGCTAATAAACATTTAACCTTAACCGTCATTCACTATATTAAAATATTATTATTTTTATATTTGTTTATTAATATAATATTCAGTTTATATAAATCCCTAATTTATTTGTGGAGAAGTTAAAGATTTAAATTGCTAGCAAGCATTAAATCTAACTTTTTTGTGGAGTTTTTAAACATTTAAATTACTATCAAACGTTAAGATCTGTGTTTATCTAAATTGCTAAAGCTATACCACCCTTCTCATTCCTCCAAAGTCTACGTCCATCTCTTACTTATTATCTCTTTGCTTCGCCACTTTTTCTTTTTCCCCTTTTCTTTTTTTTCTTTTTTTTCCCATATGATTTCTGTTGAGTTGACCGATAATGTCTGAACATTAACCCCCTCCTCAAATTAAGTATTGTAATAAAAGTAAAAATAAATTTTAAGACACTTCCTTCCCTCTCTAAACTCGACCATGTCTATCACACTATTTCTCACCACCCTCTATGTCACCTTATATAAGCTTAAAAATTGTAAATTTTAAAATCATTTTTTCACCCTTGAAAGAGAAGTCTGAAGATCCAGAGAAAAATAAAACCTCTAGTGAATTAAATTATAACTAATGGAACCTTACAGTTTTTTTTTTCTTAATATACACACACACACACACTCACACACACACACACACAGACACACACACACACACACACACATATATATATATATATATATATACAGTTGTTATTACAGTAGACCTCCGTTTATCTCGCACGCCGTTTCTTGTTGCGTTTGTAAAATTTTGAATTCATAGTCTTTCATCTAGAGGCGCTACCATCCAATGTTGTACGACCTAGTCTGCCCTACTATTTTAACTATCGTTGGCTTATCATAAGTAGCAGGAGATTTATCCGCTTCAAAATGGTATTAGTAAAAACTTGAACGAAATAACTATGCCGGAATTTGAACGTGCTTCCCCGATTTCAGATTTTGCACCGATTACAAATCGCATATTCTACTACTTTAATTACCATTATTAATTAAGTTATATACATTTTTGAGTATTTTTATACGAATATCTGAATATTTAAGCGGCCGGCAGAAATTAATGTTATCTTGTGTCTAAGTTCAGATGTTACTCGGAAGCGCCGACGGGAATTTTGAAAGACGTTTTCGTCATTTCTGATCTTGAAGATTTCCGGGGAATACGTCGAAGTATGTGAGCGGCCATCTGCCATTTCTTGGCGTCGTA
This sequence comes from Acanthosepion esculentum, assembly GCA_964036315.1. Taxonomy (NCBI): domain Eukaryota; kingdom Metazoa; phylum Mollusca; class Cephalopoda; order Sepiida; family Sepiidae; genus Acanthosepion; species Acanthosepion esculentum. The sequence continues at coordinate 9,992,288 of OZ038515.1, forward strand.
AAACCTTAGCGGTGCCAGGAGAGCTGATTTTAATCTAAAAGTGCCGAACTTCATTACGACAATCTACGGTCAGTCAGGATTGCATGGATGTTTGTTAATGATGATAAATCGGAATAAATTTCAGGGAAATCCCCATGGATATATGTCCGCGGAATCTTTAACGGAGAAGGAACTACTTAATGCTGATTCACGCAACTCGTTCAAAAAACAAGGGCCCGGCATTGTAAATAGATCCTCTCCCGCTTATAAAACTCAACACCTTATTAGTATTTATATGATTTTATATTTTATTCTTATGTAATGGTTTCAATCCTTTGTTCGGAATTTTGAGAAGAATGCCTTTGTTCTTAATTTCAGTTGCCGTTTATTAGGTATTTACTCTGACTCCCCACGAAGAAAAGTTGTGACACGAGGTCTTTTTTAAGGTAGGCGCCCGAGCGCGTAGACCCGGGCAAGGAACAAAAATTGCCCGAAGCCCCCGCAACCGTCGGTTGCCCTGGCCTGATCACTCTCTCTGGTGCAATGAGAGGGCGGCGCGGCCTCAGGCATTTGTTTCCCAGGGGCTGGGCACCGCTCAGTATAATTTTCCTGAGTTGCGACTCTGACGGTGCCCCTGAGTACACTATGTCCAAAAACAGAGACGCAACTGAGAGATGATAAATAATGTGTTACAAAACACTCACGAGAGCCATTGCCTCTCATTTGACTTGTATTATATTTATATAGATTTTACCTTTAATATAATTATTAACGCTGTCAATTATTATTAACTTCTAATGAGTATGTCATCTTAACTTGTGTTGCTTTCTTTACGCTACAGTTTCAGCTGGACGGTTGCAATGTTTTAACTTAGCTAATGTAGAAGATGGCCACTAGGTCTTCTGTGTTTGACGTACGTTCGCTAAGTTTAAGAAATATGTCTTGTGAGTTGAATCTAGGGGATATTTGGAGTTGAATGATAAAATAGATAAACAAGTTGCATAGACATATCATAAATAACAAATTTACTTACTACATATATTATCGTCTTTGTAGAAGTTAAGCTGCTTCATAAAGAGTAAGATAGTGCGATGGTATATTTGCCGTTGTTCTTTTCTTTTATGGGACAGGGAAAATAAATAATTTTGTATGAATTTTCTTCAATGATATTGACGTGCCTGAAATCAGATACGTTCATAGGTCAAGTTTTCGGAGTTGATTCGCAGAAAAGAGAAGTCGTATATGAATGAAAGTCGAATTGAAAAAGTTCTTTCTTAATAGTGTCGAAGGACACTTAAGTCGCTTTCTATGTTCGGTAGTAAAATGCTTCTAATTGCCATTGTGATAAAAAAAAAAGCTCTTCTAACCTCTAATGAAACAGTGTGACTTCGAACTTGTGTAATCTTTGTCTCGGTATGTCTGATCTTCTTTTTAAAAGATCGACGACAATAAAAGAAAAGCAGATAGACGAGATCCTTTAGATAATTTTTAACTCATGTCATTGACAAAACAACATATTTATTTTTATTTATTGTAATATTGAGCCGCTTTCGGATAGTATATCTTGAGCAAAAATTATTTAGCTGAAGTGAATTTTATTTATTTTATAACCTGTCAGTTATCAACTGTTATAATGAACACTTCGGTGAAAATTTTAAGGTAGCATGGTAGACTTAGTAATATTATCTTGTACCTTCTTTTGTATATATATATATATATATATATATATATATATATATATATATATATATATATAGTGTGTGTGTGTTAGTTTAATAGGCGTTTTTTTTACGCGAAAATTGTTGATTTTTCAGTAGTTTGTTGATACTAAAGCATTTAACAGAAATAGGGTTTATGGTAGAGTGCTCAATATCGATATTTTGTACTTTATCCCATAAATATAGCACACTTTAAGACTATTTCTTCATATATATATATATATATATATATATATATATATATATATATATATATATATATATATATATATATATATATATATATATATAGTGTGTTAGTTTAATAGGCGGTTTTTTTACGCGAAAATTGTTGATTTTTCAGTAGTTTGCTGATACTAAAGCATTTAACAGAAATAGGCTTTTTAGTGGAGTGGTCAATATCGAAGAAAGAGATGGAGCGTTAGTAGAGTTAATAGGAAAAGTTCTTTCACTTAGCTGACCAGAATTTCTGTCATGCTGACTTCGGAGATACCGTGTTGTTTATTTAACTTATGCATTACAATCACTGATACAAATATATTAACGTATATATGAAAATTAACAAAATGATCTAAATTTTATTTCCGAATATTATAGATTAATTTTTAATTTACACACTTTAACATATTCTAACTATATTATCAGATTATATGCGTTTTTCCTTTTTATTTACTCACCAACTTTCATTAGTTAGTTTTTCCTATTTTATTTACTCACCAACTTTCATTATTTAGTTTTTCCTTTTTATTTACTCACCAACATTCATTAGTTAGTTTTTCCTTTTTATTTACTCACCAACTTTCATTAGTTAGTTTGTCCTTTTTATTTACTCACCAACTTTCATTAGTTAGTTTTTCCTATTTTATTTACTCACCAACTTTCATTAGTTAGTTTTTCCTTTTTATTTACTCACCAACATTCATTAGTTAGTTTTTCCTTTTTATTTACTCACCAACTTTCATTAGTTAGTTTGTCCTTTTTTATTTACTGACCAACTTTCATTAGTTAGTTTTTCCTTTTTATTTACTCACCAACTTTCATTAGTTAGTTTTTACTTTTTTATTTACTCACCAACTTTCATTAGTTAGTTTTTCCTTTTTATTTACTCACCAACTTTCATTAGTTAGTTTTTCCCTTTTATTTACTCACCAACTTTCATTAGTTAGTTTTTCCTTTTTTTATTTACTCACCAACTTTCATTAGTTGGTTTTTCCCTTTTATTTACTCACCAACTTTCATTAGTTAGTTTTTCCATTTTTATTTACTCACCAACTTTCATTAGTTAGTTTTTCCTTTTTATTTACTCACCAACTTTCATTAGTTAGTTTTTCCCTTTTATTTACTCACCAACATTCATTAGTTAGTTTTTCCCTTTTATTTACTCACCAACTTTCATTAGTTAGTTTTTCATTGTTTTATTTACTCACCAACTTTCATTAGTTAGTTTTTCCTTTTTATTTACTCACCAACTATCATTAGTTAGTTTTTCCCTTTTATTTACTCACCAACTTTCATTAGTTAGTTTTTCCTTTTTTTATTTACTCACCAACTTTCATTAGTTAGTTTTTCATTTTTTTATTTACTCACCAACTTTCATTAGTTAGTTTTTCCCTTTTATTTACTCACCAACTTTCATTAGTTAGTTTTTCCCTTTTATTTACTCACCAATTTTCATTAGTTAGTTTTTCCTTTTTTATTTACTCACCAACTTTCATTAGTTAGTTTTTCCTTTTTATTTACTCACCAACTTTCATTAGTTAGTTTTTCCCTTTTATTTACTCACCAACTTTCATTAGTTAGTTTTTCCTTTTTTTATTTACTCACCAACTTTCATTAGTTAGTTTTTCCTTTTTATTTACTCACCAACTTTCATTAGTTAGTTTTTCCCTTTTATTTACTCACCAACTTTCATTAGTTAGTTTTTCCTTTTTTATTTACTCACCAACTTTCATTAGTTAGTTTTTCCTTTTTATTTACTCACCAACTTTCATTAGTTAGTTTTTCCCTTTTATTTACTCACCAACTTTCATTAGCTAGTTTTTCCTTTTTTATTTACTCACCAACTTTCATTAGTTAGTTTTTCCTTTTTATTTACTCACCAACTTTCATTAGTTAGTTTTTCCCTTTTATTTACTCACCAACTTTCATTAGTTAGTTTTTCCTTTTTTTATTTACTCACCAACTTTCAGTAGTTAGTTTTTCCCTTTTATTTACTCACCAACATTCATTAGTTAGTTTTTCCCTTTTATTTACTCACCAACTTTCATTAGTTAGTTTTTCATTGTTTTATTTACTCACCAACTTTCATTAGTTAGTTTTTCCTTTTTATTTACTCACCAACTTTCATTAGTTAGTTTTTCCCTTTTATTTACTCACCAACTTTCATTAGTTAGTTTTTCCTTTTTTTATTTACTCACCAACTTTCATTAGTTAGTTTTTCATTTTTTTATTTACTCACCAACTTTCATTAGTTAGTTTTTCCCTTTTATTTACTCACCAACTTTCATTAGTTAGTTTTTCCCTTTTATTTACTCACCAACTTTCATTAGTTAGTTTTTCCTTTTTTATTTACTCACCAACTTTCATTAGTTAGTTTTTCCTTTTTATTTACTCACCAACTTTCATTAGTTAGTTTTTCCCTTTTATTTACTCACCAACTTTCATTAGTTAGTTTTTCCTTTTTTTATTTACTCACCAACTTTCATTAGTTAGTTTTTCCTTTTTATTTACTCACCAACTTTCATTAGTTAGTTTTTCCCTTTTATTTACTCACCAACTTTCATTAGTTAGTTTTTCCTTTTTTATTTACTCACCAACTTTCATTAGTTAGTTTTTCCTTTTTATTTACTCACCAACTTTCATTAGTTAGTTTTTCCCTTTTATTTACTCACCAACTTTCATTAGCTAGTTTTTCCTTTTTTATTTACTCACCAACTTTCATTAGTTAGTTTTTCCTTTTTATTTACTCACCAACTTTCATTAGTTAGTTTTTCCCTTTTAATTACTCACCAACTTTCATTAGTTAGTTTTTCCTTTTTTTATTTACTCACCAACTTTCAGTAGTTAGTTTTTCCTTTTTATTTACTCACCAACTTTCATTAGTTAGTTTTTCCTTTTTTATTTACTCACCAACTTTCATTTGTTAGTTTTTCCTTTTTATTTACTCACCAACTTTCATTAGTTAGTTTTTCCCTTTTATTTACTCACCAACTTTCATTAGTTAGTTTTTCCTTTTTTTGTTTACTCACCAACTTTCATTAGTTAGTTTTTCCTTTTTATTTACTCACCAACTTTCATTAGTTAGTTTTTCCTTTTTTATTTACTCAGCAACTTTCATTAGTTAGTTTTTCCTTTTAAATTTACTCACCAACTTTCATTAGTTAGTTTTTCCCTTTTATTTACTCACCAACTTTCATTAGTCAGTTTTTCCCTTTTATTTACTCACCAACTTTCATTAGTTAGTTTTTCCTTTTTTTATTTACTCACCAACTTTCATTAGTTAGTTTTTCCTTTTTATTTACTCACAAACTTTCATTAGTTAGTTTTTCCTTTTTTATTTACTCACCAACTTTCATTAGTTAGTTTTTCCTTTTTATTTACTCACCAACTTTCATTAGTTAGTTTTTCCCTTTTATTTACTCACCAACTTTCATTAGTTAGTTTTTCCTTTTTTTATTTACTCACCACCTTTCATTAGTTAGTTTTTCCTTTTTATTTACTCACCAACTTTCATTAGTTAGTTTTTCCCTTTTATTTACTCACCAACTTTCATTAGTTAGTTTTTCTTTATTTTATTTACTCACCAACTTTCATTATTTAGTTTTTCCTTTTTATTTACTCACCAACTTTCATTAGTTAGTTTTTCCCTTTTATTTACTCACCAACTTTCATTAGTTAGTTTTTCCTTTTTTTATTTACTCACCAACTTTCATTAGTTAGTTTTTCCTTTTTATTTACTCACCAACATTCATTAGTTAGTTTTTCCTTTTTATTTACTCACCAACTTTCATTAGTTAGTTTGTCCTTTTTTATTTATTGACCAACTTTCATTAGTTAGTTTTTCCTTTTTATTTACTCACCAACTTTCATTAGTTAGTTTTTCCTTTTTATTTACTCACCAACTTTCATTAGTTAGTTTTTCCCTTTTATTTACTCACCAACTTTCATTAGTTAGTTTTTCCTTTTTTTATTTACTCACCAACTTTCATTAGTTAGTTTTTCCTTTTTATTTACTCACCAACTTTCATTAGTTAGTTTTTCCTTTTTTATTTACTCACCAACTTTCATTAGTTAGTTTTTCCTTTTTATTTACTCACCAACTTTCATTAGTTAGTTTTTCCCTTTATTTACTCACCAACTTTCATTAGTTAGTTTTTCCTTTTTTTATTTACTCACCAACTTTCATTATTTAGTTTTTCCTTTTTATTTACTCACCAACTTTCATTAGTTAGTTTTTCCTTTTTTTATTTACTCACCAACTTTCATTAGTTAGTTTTTCCTTTTTTATTTACTCACCAACTTTCATTAGTTAGTTTTTCCTATTTTATTTACTCACCAACTTTCATTAGTTAGTTGTTCCTTTTTTCATTAGATAACAAACAATATAGCTTGAAAGGATTACTCGCAAATTGAATGTAAGCCATTTCATTGTGGTGTTCTACAGAAATGTATCTTGGATATCGTCAGATGGCCCAATACCTGGGCCCATGTACTTTCTGAAGCGCACGAGCTCCCTGTTCCATCGCTCAGGACTGCGCCCGGGAGAGAACCCTTCAATTCCCCAGCAAAAGTCTCAATTTTCAATTATTCCTCCGAATTTGGGCTTATTATCATTTTGTGTACTATTTAATTAATTCTCTTATGGTTTGAGAAGCAGTTGTAATATATTTACTGAGAAGCTTAGATAAATTATCTTCTCCTATACTTCTGACAAAGTTGGTTTGAAGTCGAATAGGTGATACTCCTATCTTGAAAATATTTTATGAACATTTTGCATGTTGTTGAATATGAAATAACTAGTATACTGAAGTAGCTTAAATGTATTTTCAGTTTCTCCCTAATCCAGATACATATTGAGGTCACCATATTATGAGTGCTTTTAAAAAATAGAATCCATTATATATATATATATATATATATGCGTGTGTGTGTGTGTGTATGTGTGTGCGTGTGGTGAGATGGATTAATTGTCATCTAAATTAAGCAAAATGTAAATGCCACTGACAACTCGTCTTGACAGATATATTTACCAAAATTACAGAAAAATACCCGCGAAATACTAAAGAGTAATTTTATTCAATAAAATCGGCATTGAATTAAACGAATACAGAATCTCTTGCAACTCTTCTGGATGGTCTCCATGTTTAATTTCGTGAATGCTGCCATAATCTTTGCTTCAATTTAACTTTGGTTTTAAAGGAATTTTTGTTGGTCTCTAACTCACCCCGCACCTAATCAAAGGGATTGCAATCTGGGGAGTTAGGTGATTAGATGTAAGGGGTGATCTGATCACAAAAATTGTCTGATAAAATAATGACTGGGTTCTCCTGCTTGTGTAGCATGTTGAGGAGTCCTGTTGCCATGCATCGGGTTTACCAGCACCCACTCTCTTGACAGAGGGTAGCACTACCTTGCTGAGTATTGTCCTGATTTTCTTGGATGAATCGTTTTTAATCGTGGTCTGGATCTCCCCAATAAATTCGGGATTACTTTTCTTATCAGAACGATCACAATGAGTTTTCCGAGCTGCCGTACCTTCGTAATCACCATTAGACTCATCCTGCATTTTCTGAATCCTCTGGAATATTCGTACTGGTGTTTCCGGCGAGAATGTCAAGTAGTTTAGCAAGACTAAATTTCTGGCGAAGTGAACTGCGTCATGCTACTCTTTTTCCCACCGACGGTGAATAAAAGACCTCTACTATACTCTACAGTCAACGAAATTAAAAACAAACAACGCGCATGCGTGAAATTCAAAATGGCGGCAATTTACCTATTGTACCATATATCTGTGCGTACGTGTAGGCGTGCGGTGTGTGTGTGAATGTTTATATGAATGCCTTTTATGTGTGTGTGTGTGTGGTTTGTGTATGTGTTTATTCGTCTTCTTTTAGAGAAAAAAACTGACTACTTATCAGTTATTATTCCTATATTCATTCGATTAGCCACAAAAAATGAATGCGAAAATAAATCGGAAATAAATGTCAATCATTTTATTGAGCTGTCCCTGTACAAAATGCCTAGGAAATGGTAATAACTCTGAAGAAAATTACATTGCATAAACTGAAAACCCGGTCTGCCCAACAATATTTTTGTGGTCCCCGCACAAAATAAAATGAGCGAGGAAATGAGTAGGGAGGCAATATTTTTGGAGCATACTTGTTACACTTCAAATACCTCGAAAAATATAAAACGGCATATTCCGCTAGAAAGTATATTTTGAAAACAGAATCCGTCACAAACGCTTACACTAACTACGATGTAGTTGTAACGTATCAAAACCTCCCCTGCAGAAAATAAGTGATACCGAAATTCAAAGAAAGAAACGTAAATTTCTTACGGTCGTTTTCTGTAAAGAGCATATCAAAGATGGTTCCTTTGAGGAAAATAACATCGTCAAACAATCTATATTCTGGAAAAATAAGCTTTGTCAGATATCAGTGAAAACTAGTAAGAATTTTGCGACTACATGTGTCGGCATGGAGGATGGCATATTAATGCTATCTGGGATTATTGAATTATATCATTTTCTCCGAAACTAGTTTCTAATATCTCCTCCTCTCATTTTGTCTTACTATTCTCTCTCTCTCTCTCTCTCTCTCTCTATATATATATATATATATATATATATATATATATATATATATATATATATATATATATATATGCTATCCTTCATATATATATATATATATATGCTATCCTTCACAGTTCGTACGACTCAGAATTTCATGCGAAACTGAATTTTCAATTGCTTAATCTGGACTGACCGTTACGTAAACTGAATTTAAGATATATATATATATATATATATATATATATATATATATATATATATATATAGATATATATATATATATATATATATATATATATATATATATATATATATATAGATATATATATATATATATATTACTTCAGGTATAGAAATAGATATGTATTTTTTACATGCAGGTAATAACAGGAAAACGAAAGTTAAGATGTACTCCGAAATATATACCTGGGTGTAAAAAGACATATCTATTTCTATACCTGAGGATGATTGCATGAGCAATCGAAAGCTTGTAGTAAAAAAAAGACCTTATACAACTGGAATTTATAAACAGGGATCATAACATTCATCAACGGGTTCGAGGTTAATGTATTTTATTAAAAATTGTATTGCGAGATTGATTCTGGCCATTTATATCATTGACTTCATTATCTACTTTTTGTATGAATGATTCATGTAATATATATATATATATATATATATATATATATATATATATATATATATATATATATATATATATTGCGAATAACATATATATATATATATATATATATTGCGAATAACATATATATATATATATATATATATATATATATATATATATATATATTGCGAATAACATAATTAAGCTCTTGAATATATATTTGAATTGAGCACTATTGAAAGATACGCTGATTCTATAAACGACATTCACCTGTACTAATGCAAAGATCTTCAGTAAAATGAATTTGAACGCTCTGACTGATTGGCGTTTGTTTGCATTCGTTAAAACAATACGCTTGCATTAGCTGTTTCTCTCTGTGATGAAAGCTTAGTGGCAGAAATGATAACTAACAATGTATATTTGCACTGAGGAGCTGTGATACAACGAAACAGTACTGTCTGTGCAAGACACACACAAACACACACTCACACACACACACACACAGACACACACACATATATATATATATACATACATATATATATATGATGAAATATAGTCTTGTCATATCATATCATATGTGAAATTAATATGTAATATTAAACTATAAGTTATAAAAATATAAATAATATATGTGATCATGTATGTGTGTGAATTTATATGTTTGAATTTATATGTACCTGTGCGTGTGTGTGCGTGTATTTTTTGTGTGTGTTTAGTGCGATTTTCTGAAACTCTAATCAAGGAAAAAGTGTAATGTTGACTTCGCTAAGCTGAGAGCTGCTCGTCTAACTTGATTGGTATTTATTAGTATTTGCTTGGTACTAGTTACAAAAAAACTGGGACCCTCTGAGGAATGTCTTGACAAACATTCTAAACATCGTAGGAGTTTTCGTTTGATGTTTATTTAATTTAGTCGAGTCAGTTATATTGAGTGATAAATAAGAAAATGTCATACCGGAGACAGATAAAGCGTTGACTGTGGCAGTCGCATCCAGAGTTATCGATTTGTTATCAAGTCATATGAGCAGAAAGATGCAAACAGTTTTAATACAGTTAGATTGCTTAATTACACAATAAAATTTAAAATTATGTATTACGTTCTTCGGAGAATAATGTTCGACTTCAGAATAAAACCTCATATATTATTCTAATATCTTAGATAATATATTAGTTTCCGAAAAAATACAGGGTGTCCATAAACACAATTAAAATTTTACAATTTAAAAAGTGTATTACAAAAGCAAATGAACAGACAAATATACGGCAATTGTTAGAAAATTCGGAGTAGATATTGAAGTGTTTTTTTTAACAAATTTAATAAACCTCTAAATGGGCACGACTGAGGAATCGGAGAGCCGAGTTCGAATTCCAGTCAAATCCCTTACATTCACTTACGGGCTAATACCCTTGGGAAAGGTATTAATTCTCTTCGTCTCCCTCCAGCCATGCGTAAATAGCAGGGCAGACTGGATTCTATAGCCTTGAATGGCAACTGGTTTAGGAGAAGGGCAACTTCAGGGCAGAGAAGGAATTCAAAACCTGCGGAGGGTCGTTTGGGGACATGTGACAAGTAGTGCAACAGGTTTCTGTATTCGGCCTTTCAAAAAGTATGGCTGGTTTTGCACAAACCTTCTCCACTTTCATGAAATCATATGTGCTGGCGCCCGGTCTGTCATTTCCTAGGAAGTGAGCTGCTTGACCCTCATACGTCGAATACGACGGTGGAGTCCACCATCATATGAGCACGATAAGTTGCATGAAGCACATCAAGTTGTTAGTCCATTTCTTGCCATGTTCGGTGTAGCAATAGCGCAATGATATCAATTATCTTTTGCATTAGATCAGTGATATTCAGTGTCTTCGCTCGATACACGATATCTTTAAGTTGACCCCAATGAAAGAGGTCCAAGAGAGTGATATCTGGTGAACGAGATGGACAGGTAATTGAGATCTCACTTTCAATCCACCGGTCTGGAAATAAAGATTAATTTAACAGTACCACTTTCATCAACAGGATACCTGAAATACACAAATCTAATATGATTAAAAATATGGTAACTACTGAGTACAGAAAACAAAACTGATTAAAATATCTCATCAGTTGCTTTTGAAATATATTATTTGAAATTCTAAAGATACTTTATGGTGTATATTACCCAGAGACTTTATGGTGTATATCTAATGATTAAAGTGTCCTCTTAGTTAATCTTATGTCAATCTTTTACAGAATTTCAATTATTTAGATGTTCGGAAAATAATATCCAATTTTAGAATGAACCTTTTAATGCTGTTCTCATATATTATAATAATAGCTTCACAAAATTATATTACTCATTCCTGATGATAAAAATGTCCACTTTGTTAATTTCATATGAATCTCATTCAGAATTTAACTTACCTTGAGTATGAAAAAAAAGGCGTTAGGTTTTTTGCATGTGTTAAGCTTTTTCATAATGGCTCTCATACAGCTGCCAACAAGGCATTAGGCGAAGGACCCTCTTTTGATCGGCGACCTCGGGGATGGTTTGCGAAGTTCTGCATTCGGGATACAACAGCGGATATCGAGAATGTCCATCTGCAAGAGACAATCAATATCTGAAAACACTAGTCGAACAAAATTCAAGTGTCAGAAAAATGTCTGAAATAATGGTTGTCAGACCATCTCAAAGAATTGGCAATGTGAAGAACCACGATATATGGGTTCGACAAGAACTCAGTGAAAGTTAAAGAATTTCGTAGTTATAAAATGGGTTCGGGGTTGAATCTGCGAAATTAGAAGCAGTTTTGATGAGAAATGGTAAATGATCCGCTCATCTGCTCCATCAGGAAGAAAACAAACAAAGAAATATCTTCCAAAGCCAAAATTGTACCAACAGAAGATTAGAGTGGCTGTCTGGTGGTCCGCCATTGGCGTTATCCATGCGAGATTTCTGTAAACTAACCAGAGTATTACAGTTGAAAGTTTACTGCCAGTAACGAGATAATATAAAGATTTTGTTAAGTAAAATGTAACAGATTATCTCAATGTCGTGCCGCGCGATCCTTTAAAATGGAAATATTGTCACGGCATACATATATGTGTCTGGAAGTAGTAATGTTACAGCATTATTCTTTGAATATGTGAATAAGTATTAGGTCATCCGATAAGTTCTGTCCGAATTGTAACTTTTTGTTAAAATGAACAAAATTTAAAGAGTATTTTATAATGTCTAATGGAGCTGAACATTATTTTCATGTTTAGATGCATTTAAACTGATCAAATTTTATTTCAGAGAACAATAAAATAAAATTTTGTTTGATTAAAACTCTGCTAACATGGAAGTACCCAAAAATCACATAATGCTTTATGAGTTCAAGAAAGGAAACTCAGCAGCCGAAGCGGCTAGAAACATTCACTCAGTTTATGGAGAGGAATGTGTGAATGATAGAACTTGCAGAAGATGGTTTGCAAAATTCAGAGGTGGAGATTTCACCCTTGAAGATGAAGATCGAACCGGAAGTCCAGTTGAGTTTGATGAAAAGCTTCTTGAAGCAGCCATTGAAGAAAATCCTGCTTTATTAGTTGAGGAATTGGCAGTGGTTCTCAGTTCAAACCATACAAGTGTTCATCGTCATCTTCAACAACTTGGAAAAGTTCCTAAACTTGGAAAATGGATGCATCATGAATTGTCTGAAAGCAACCTCAAATCCCGAGTTGACATCTGCTCTTCTCTCCATTTTTGCCAAATTGTTTCACCTTTTTTGTATAGACTTGTGACTGGCGACGAAAAATAGATCTTTTATCGAAATGTTAAGCGTTGTAGACAGTGGCTTGGTAAAGGAGAAGGACTCCAGCCACAGCCGAAAAGGGAACTTCATGGGCAAAAGGTTCTTCTTTCAATCTGGTGGGATTGCAAAGGAATAATCCACTTTGAATTCTTAACACATAATGCAACAATAAATGATCAAATATACTGTCAGCAATTAGAGCGTTTGAACCAAGCTTTAAGGAAAAAAGACCTGCTCTAGTAAATCGAAAACGGGTGACGTTTCATCAGGACAATGCGCGACCACACACAGCAAGAAATACGTCACAAAAGATCGAAGAACTTGCTTGGGAGAAAATTTCTCATCCACCTTATTCTCCCGACCTTGCTCCTTCAGACTACCGTTTGTTTCGTAGCTTACAGAATCTTTTGGAAGAAACAGCTTTTGTAACACAGGAAGAGGCTAAAACTGACATTTGTGAGTTCTTCGAATCAAAGCCAAAATAATATTACAGTAATGGAATTCGTAAGCTTGTTAATAGATGGAAGGAAGTCATAGATAATCAGGAAAAATACATTGTTGATTGAATCTGTAATTAAATGTAACATAACCACAAAACTGCATTCGGATTTATAATTATTTCCACTCATTAACACCTTGATTATTTCGAAAAATAAACGTTACCTCCCACCCAAATAACCTTAGAATTATGCAATGGGCCTACCCATAATGCGCCACTGATAGGCATATATAAATAGTCGAGCCAAAACAAAACGCATATGATCTGAGGACTACGTTTGAGCATAAAACAGACTGACGCTGTTGGCTGTTGACTTCAATGTCCACTTTTTACATACGCTCTGTCACTGATATCGAGTACTTTAACCCATAAATATGCCATACCATCAACCTATATTTTTCTCTTATATATACATACATACATACATACATACATACATACATATATATATATATATATATATATATATATATATATATATATATATATATCAAGCGTCTTTGGTTAAATTATTTAGACGTATTATGTCTATTTATTTTAGCTTTAATCATTTTAAGTTCACGAATTAATTTGTTGGTGGCTGTAGAAAATTGATCAAGTAAAATACCAAAATTGTCTTGCAAATAATCTTTATTCTTCATCTGAGTCCATCTTCTGAGGGTTAAAATATTTGTGGATGTGTATACAGCAGCTCCGTAAATTCAAATTATTTTTTCACTCTTCCTTTTATACGAAAGCGTTTCAAATTCAATTTTTTAAAAATTATGCAATAGACACAACTCTTATAATTTCAGAAAAGAAAGAAAAAGATTTTTAATTATAATATTTAAATTTAGTAAGTTTTATATAAAACTTTACTGCTACAGACATTAAAGAACCTTGTTGCTATATTCATAATTGATTTTATTTTTGGCCGCAATTCTCTTATATAAAGATCTTCCAGAATTTTAAGCTTTTGCTTATTATATATATATATATATATATATATATATATATATATATATATATATATATATATGTGTGTGTGTGTGTGCGTGCGTGTGTGCGTGTATGTGTCTAGATAGATAGATATATAGATAGATTATGATAGCACACGTGCATATGAATAAATGAGTTTATAAAATGCATTCTTATCAGCGAACAAAATATTTAGATTCTATTTTACGTTTTTCTTTAATGACGTGCTATCTTTCAACGTCTCACCTGTGGATACATTTATCAACTGGCGTCAATTACTAATTTGGACATAATTTTAAAATACGTTTTATCAACTCTGCAATCGCAATAATTCACAAGAGTAATCAAGATTTCTCCGTGAGATTAAGATCTCTTCAGCGTCTCTGAGAAAACAAATAGTTCCAGGTAGTTTACGGCTTCTTATTGGCTTATATATTTCTGTGCTTCGCCACTGGCGCCCGTGGTTTGAATTCTATTACAACATTTGTAATATAGATTTCGACTCTGTATTTTTTTTAAATATTACTCTTAAAGTTAATGCAAAATACAGCCATTTCCATATAGCGTTACTCTTGATAGAATTTTTTAAAATAATTTTCTTTAAATTATTTTAAAATATTTTTTCTTAAAACATTTTCCCTTATTTGGTGATTCTCTTTAGATTTTGTAAAGTTTGTCTTTACGGGCGGATGGAGGACTGTCTTCTTGAAATCTAGAGGATCTTTAGCTTTTAATCATTCATCTTTGAAAGCGGTTGTATATAGCTGGATTAATCAGACGCCATGCATGACAACCGTATTAGAGTCTACATCTGGCATGGCGGTTACGCATTCGCTTGACACATTTTCATAGCCGCAGAATCCAAGCTTACCACTTTACAGGTCTCTAATGGATGTCAGTTATTAGTTATCTCCTGTTAATTCCCCTCTCCAAGTTCTCCACTGCCTTAAACGGGTATTGAACTCACACTCTTTGGGTCCTGTCACTGGATCTAACCAACGCCTTTATTCACTGTGTCCATGGCATGTGGAACTAGAACAGTCTACCCCAGTGAGCGAAATAAAAGGTTCGGTTCGACATTCCAACCACCTGAATAAAGCCGGGGCGTACAACGACCGAAACGTTGTAATAAATATGGCGACAAAGGTGAGGACAATAGTCCGAATAATGTAAATAGTGTACATAATAACTCATCTCAGACATATATATATATATATATATATATATATATATATATATATATATATATATATATATATATATATATATATATATTAAGAAAAACTAGGTAACCCTCATTGTTAGACCCAAGGAGGATAAAATCCAGAGAGCTCAATGTAAATCAGAGCTAATAATTTAAATAAAAACAGACCACTTTCAGGTTCCATATAATAAATTATTTCGCCACAGGCTTTTTAAAGGGCCGCGGACCATCAGACTTTACTACCAAATGTTGAAATAAATAATCTTTTCTTTTTTTTTTTAATTTTTCGTTTCAACCTTTGGAGGTAAAGTTTGATGATCCGCGGTCCTTTAAAAGGGCTGTGCTGAAATAATTTATTACATGGAACCTTAAAGTGGTCTGTTTTTATTTAAATTATATATATATATATATATATATATATATATATATATATATATATATTTGTCATCCACAGACAGACTGTTTCGCTGTTTCACAGCTCATCAGTGTGACTAGACGACCGGTTGCCTCTAGCTAGGATCGAAACCCGATTGAATTTTCGTCAGTCCTAACTTCTCCCACTAAGCCGTCAGCGTACGGTACGGGATGAAGGTGAATTTTAGCGTGTTTATTTTTAGATTCGTATAAACACACAGTGACTGACAGTGACTCAATTCTGTTGAAGAGTCGTGCAGTATTAGCTTAAATAGTCACTGTTTACAAATTCACACCTCAAACCAGAGGGCTCAACCGAAATTAATTTTTCAGGAGCTATATAGACAAACACAAATTTATAGTGAAATTAGCAACAAAACATTTTATGCAATTTTATATCTAATCCGAAAAGGATGTGAATTCAAGGATTTCCTAGTAAAGCAAGTAATCGAATCAGTATTATCCTAGAACTTCAACTCTGGATACTGGTTCTTTCTTCTTCTTAACATGCCGTGCCACTTCAGGACGTAGGCAATCATGACTCTCCACAACTTCCTGTCCCTTGTAGCTCATAATAAAACTTGTCCTTCTGCTTTTTCTCCCAAGCCCTGCTCCATTTACTCAAGCTTATCAACTATGTTATGCTTTGTCTTTCGCTGCCCTTTTGGTCCACTCTCTGTCCCTTGAGTATCAGATTTTCCAAGCCCTCCTTCCGCGTTATATGCACAAAAAACCTCAAATGTCTCTTCCTGTTATTAAGTATCAGTTTCCTTTTTTTCCCATTTTCTCCCGAGACTTCGTCGTTATTCACATGTACGATCCGCTGTATCCTCAGCATCCTTCTGTAGAACCGCATTTGCGTTGCTCCAAGTCCCCTCTTCTACGCATCGGTAATCATTAAGCTATTCATGCATCCTGTCGCCGGGCATGGGCAACAAATACATTAGAATATTTATTCCTAGTATTGATTACAGTTATTGTAAAGCAGCAAAAACTATTGATATATAAATTAGCTAAACCTATGTTAATTTCTCATTACACGTTCTTAAAAGACATGACAGCCGCGCAAGCTATTCTACCGACGGATTACCCCACGTTGAATTTCGGTATTCGGACTCGTTAGTGTTGCACCGGTACTTGCGTGCTCACAAAGTAACAAGACTACTGATAACACGAACCATGTTCAGCATATTATAAAACAGACGTTTTATTTAGGGCTTCGACTGCTTTACTATGTGAATACGTAGGTGACACTAGTCAACATCTCCTATGTCAATCTCTCTCCCCATCAAAATCCTCAACCACCAACTCATCCCGACATGTAGCTGGAATTAGGAATGGATTGCATCGGAACGACGTAACAAGTCCGTCTCCTGCCACTAGTCGACCAGAATTGACCTTCCAATCCCAAGCATGGCTGTTAATATAGAGCGACACCCGGAAATAATAAATGTTCAATTTCTTATCACTTGCTCACCAAAAAGCCGGTCATCCACTCATTTACTTTCCCGTTCCCCTTCAGTCAAAATGGATGCTGCTTAGAAGACCAGACTTCAAAAGGTATCATCTGCTGACTATCAAAGAAAAAAACTTGAGACCGAGATACAAGCATATTTTCTTTTCTACTTGGGTGTCCTTAGTATCATTTGCGAACAGCTGTGTTAAATATAATACATTACCTCTATTTTATTTTTATGCACGTTAGTGTTTTGGCATGCTATGTATTATTAAACTGATGTTGGAAATATTTCCAATATATATGTATAAGAATTTTACAAAATCTCGTAATACATTGATCAGAGTTCGTTCATGTTTCATCATGCAAACACTGAGGTTGTAATTCACTGCCATGATATTCAGATTTATCATATATCATCTTTCATTTCTCTTTCAAAAAATAGAGTAATAGCAGAAAATTACACAGGAAAAAATCTCACTAGTAAATAAAACTCAAATCGTGAATTTTAACTAATCTCTCATTACAATGAAAAGCACTAGTCAGCTGTATCGGATCATGATCGAGACATTTCTTTTTTATTTTCCGTTCTATACGGGAGGAAAAAAATCTGTTATCGTTTCAACACGATACAGCCACTGTACAAATAGCCCAGTCAGGATGAATTTTCTTATACAAAAATTCGTGAGCGTACAATTTCAAATATTACCAAAATGCTATGATCATCAGAATTTAAGGCCTCCCCCCGGTCATCAGTGACCATGGATTTGATCCCAACCATCTGCAAGGTAGGATCAAGCCTGGTCGGGATGGTATGGAGGACAAGATGTTGCCCATGCAGTATGTCCCCGTCTCCACATCGCTAATAGATCCACAAGAACAGAAACATTAGGAGCTGCTAGAACGAGGCTGGAATCAGTGACAAACTGCCTTAGAAGCTCCAACTCTGTTTTTTTTAGTTGTATATTATGTGCTTCGCTATGGTTATATACAGTTTTGAATTCAGGGTTACTTTCTCCTAGACTGGTCGCTATCCAAGGCTATAGAACACAGTCTGCCCGGCCCGATGGATCAATAGATAGCGGCTCGGATTGAGAAATCGGAGAGCCGAGTTCGAATTCCAATCGGATCTTTTACATACGCTTACTTGCTAATTCCCCCTGGGGAAGATATTAATCCTCTTCTCCCCCGCCCTATTATGGTCACCACATTTTATTAATTTGACATCTTCCGATTATTTTGTTTGGAGATACCTTAAAGAGATTTTTTTTTTTTAATCAATTCGCACCCAAGCAAGGTGGTAATGTCACTAAAACACAAGTCTTCTTGAAGTGAAAGAAAAAATAAAAGATATCAGAAAGAACCAGAACGCCAGCCCTAAACAGGAAACAATCGATAAACCTATATTCCTGTTCAAAAGACTGCAGGCGTGTGTGGACGCAACTGGTGTTGAGGAGAAATATATAAATAAATAATTATTAAACAACATTTCAGAGTTCAGAACTTTGTAAGCATCAATTGGCTGCAGATAATTCAGCAAATCAAGGATAATATATGTGCAAAAGGTCGACGTCTGTAGCCAGAGATATTAACTATCAAACAAGTACAATGATTAAAATATCTTGGAAATGTTTTAACAGAGGATGGATCGTGGGACACTGAAATTTGAAACCGTGCTAGGATAGCGAATGATGCCTTTCAAGAGCAGAGCAAAGTATTGTGAAACTGGAAAGATTCGTTAGAAAATAGTACTGAACATATGAACAATATGAGTAATATCACTACTCCTATATTTTTATTTATAATATAATTTTTTTTATAATTCTAATAATCTTTTGCGTTAGATTTCAACTCTCTAAATTCATTGTACGCTGTTTTTTTACAGACATTAAATTTTGCCTTTGATTTTTGCGTAAAGTGTAAAAAATCAGGTTTTTCGATTTTTCACCTTCAAGGTTATAATTTTTTCCAGCCAATTTAGACTCAAAACCGGTACTATCAAACAAACAAAAAATATCGGAATACGATGAAAACTGTGGAGACGTATAAACAGCATCCGATCACAAACACGCGAGTGCGCGCGCACACACACACACACACACACACACACACACACACACACACACACACACACACACAAACACACACACACACACATACACACTCATATACTCACACATCTTGAGAATTATAGATAATATTATTGTAATAATTTAAACTGTTTATTTTTATTAAAGTTTTTTATGGAAGATACATATCCAAGAACAGATAGTAAATAATAAAACGCTGTTGAGATTTATAATGGAGAGGAAGTAGTGGAGTGCCATTGTCGCTGCAATTTGGGTTCAAAACCGGCATTGAAGAATTAGCTATCAATCAAAAAGTATTCAGAACCAGAAAGTTTCGTTAGAAAAGAGTACCCTACTGTTGCGTAATATCAGTCCTATATTTCTGAGAAAGCTGGGCAATCTCTTCACAGATAAAGAAAGGACTTGAAGCAAAAGAAATAAGGTTCTACTGAAGGATGCTGAGAATGCCATGGACTGTATACGTGAGCAATGATAATGTTTTATAAAAAAAAGAAAACAAAAAAAACAGTTTTATTAATAAAATTTCTAGGGCACGCAATGAGGAAAGAGGGCTTGGAAAATATGGTAGCCACATAACAGTCTGAATGCAAGATGGACAGAAGGAAATTGAATTATTTTTTTTTAGTCTTTATGAATGAGTTCACTTATTTCATTTTATAAATCTTTGTTATCTGTTTCTAAATTGTACCAGTCTTTAATTATTGTTTAATGTCAAATCATAAATGGAGTTTTTTATACGATTTAATAGTTATTAATTTATTTAATAGTTAATTAACGACATCATCTAAAGAGGTTTGGATTCAGCTGGGTTCCCTTCTCAATTCGAACCCGTAGGCCTCGACCGTGGTGATGGAAAGCGGCCGGATGGCATTACCATCTTCCCTTTTAAAATGGGTAAGTCGTTGATTTGGGATGCGACCTGTGCGGATACATTTTCGGCCGGTAATATGATCAGGTCCGCGGTTGAGCCGGGGTTCGTCGCACAAGACGCAGAGATAAAAAAAAATAGCTAAATATTCTTCTCTTGCTGATAGATTTTTTTTTTACTCCTGTGGCAGTGGAGACTTCAGGGGTTATTGGCGCTCGTTCGATGGCGTTCCTTCGGAGGATTGGCGCGATTGCGTTGCGATTAAGGAACGAGCCTCGCGAAACGGAGTGGCTCTTGCAGTGTGTCTCACTGGCGACGGTTCGAGGTAATGCTTTCTCCATCATAGCGGCTGGCAGAGGATAGAAAAAAAATTGTTTATAGCTACGTTGTTCTGGAATTGTCATCATTGGTCGACTTGCTTTGTTTCAATGACTTTTCTTTTGTTATTTTTATATAGTAATATATATTTATATTTTTACGTAATAAGTTATTTAATTAATTTCTGTCTAATGATCGGAGCGATCTGAAATATCAAATATATATATATATATATAAATATAAATAATTTAATAGTTTAAAACATTAGCGTTTTATACAAAGGAACCGGGTTCGAATTTTACCAGTTGTCAACGAGGTGAGTTACATGGTAGACTACACCAGTGTGAGGCTCCGTTGTGAAATTGCTGACGACAATACCAATGTGTTGACGCATGGCTTGTGAGTAAAATTTTGTGGACAATGCTATTCAGAAGTCGTTCATGGTTCATGGTAGTGTCACACGCTTTGTGCAGGCGTGCGTCTATCTTTGCAGATGTCTCTCCACCCATCAGTGGATGTGCACGTTTGATTTTGTCTAGGAATCCGTGTATGTACACTTTAACACAATCTATACTCAGGAAAATATTTCATAAACAGAAAAAAATTCTTCTTCTTCTTCTTCTTCTTCTTCTTCTTCTTCTTCTTCTTCTTCTTCTTCTTCTTCTTCTTCTTCTTCTTCCCCAGCTTCTTTTTCGCTCCCTCCTCCTCCTCCACCTTCTTCTCCTCTTCATTTTTCTTCTTCTCACCCAATTCTTCTTCTGAAGGAGCTGAGCGACGATAGCTCTATAGAACTTCCTATCCTGTGTACCGCTTAAGTTTTGCATTTACAGTATACATCTCCATGTTCTACCATTCATTTACCCAACATTATTAGATAATTTACACTTTTCTTTCTATCCTTTTTCTCTTCAATATGTCCTGTGGGTTTCAAATTTGCTAACTCTTCTTTCTTCATTATGTATTTCAAAAATATCAGTTTCTTCTGATTAGAGTTATAAAAGTCTCAGCTATTTATATATATGGGTCACCGGTGATTGTGGATAGTCTATTTTGGTGGTTATTTTACCGGAAGTCGTTTGTTTGTTTATTTATTTATTTGTGTCAAATTATTTATATTTGTCAAATTATATAACAGCATATATATATATATATATATATATATATATATATATATATATATATATATATATATATATTATATATATTATGTCTATCACATTCTCAGCATCATTCTATGGTATCACAAAGTTCTTACGTCTAGACATCCCTTCATCTCTGATGATATTGTTCTGCAGTAATTTCCCTATAAGAAGATTGATATCACATACAATTCACTACTCATCTATGTTTCCAACGAAATTTTCCTGTTTCATAAAACTTAGTCTAGTTTTGGGAATTTACCTGTGGTTAACTTAATCCGTCCTCTTTTAAAACAATTCTCAGACGTTTGAATTTCTGGTTTCGGTTTTCTTATTTCGAATTTGAAAATATCAACTTGGGTTGTTCTACTGGCTGACATAAATAGATTCTCTCTTTTTTTAAGATTCCCTTCTCTTCGTTTTCATTTATTATACTGTCTAGAAGTTCAGTTTCTTTGCTGCGTTGTCATTTGTATCGCCCACGATAGCGGTCTTTAAAGAAGCTTCTATTGTGAAACCACTACTTGACCTACTTCATGACGAGCCCCGTATATTGTAGTCCATAAAATTTAATACGATTTGGTTTGGTTTGGTTTTTGTTTTACGGCATATCAACCTCAATGGGTTATTTAATGCCGACAAAATTTTTATTGCTGATAATTTTTTTTCTTCAAAAATCTATTCCTGAGAATATTTTTCCTTGAAAATTCCTGAGAATATTTTTCCTTGGAGAAATCGAAAGCTGGTCATATTTGTTTCAAAAATGTATAACTGTTTGTATTGCTGTTATTTTTTTTTAAAGTATTGCTGATAACAAATTTTTCCTTCAAAAATTATTGCTGGTAATAATTTTTATTTATTACAAAATATTTCTGGTATTAAAACCTATTTTTACACAAGTTTGGGTTTTAACTATTTACCCATAGCTGGCACCCTAACAGGTGCTACCACCTCGGGTCTGGGGGTACCTGGGAACATCAGCAATTAAGAGGTGGTTCCATGCTACTCAAAAGCTTCTGATCAGAGACCTTGCTTTTGGAAGTAGTTTATTGTCTTACCCTGGACGCGGATGTAGTTTATCGTCTTACCCAGGACGCGGATGTAGTTTATCGTCATACCCAGGACGCAAAATTTAATATGAACTTATGTGTCTCGTGAGTCATGTCAAAAAGGACAAAGCGTTTTCAATTAACAAGCTTGATCACTGATTCCAGATATTGTTATAATATTTGGGACACAAACCGTGACCTAGGTCACGAACTTTGCTCTCTATTAGTATTACAGGTAACCCCCAACTCTTTTCATGCTAAGAGAAAGATTCTGCCAAGGGCTTGTAACCCTGTTGATGAGACGTCTTTCTCGTCTAAGCGAGTGGAACAGATATGAAGTTTTTAATCCTGGTTCGAAGGTCAAGAAGCTATTCCACAGGAGTTGATGGTTGTATATAAGATTTTCAATAAAGAAGTACATAGACCGATATGCAATTATCGATTGGAATTTGATCTGGATTTTTCTCTGAATAATGTTTGATTTTTATATTTACTATTCATCGATCACGATCAAGAGACCCATAATTCATCAGAGCCGTAGGGCA
Organism: Acanthosepion esculentum; assembly: GCA_964036315.1. Classification (NCBI taxonomy): domain Eukaryota; kingdom Metazoa; phylum Mollusca; class Cephalopoda; order Sepiida; family Sepiidae; genus Acanthosepion; species Acanthosepion esculentum. The sequence goes on from OZ038515.1 coordinate 10,015,716, forward strand.
GCACATATACTGCAACAGCAGTAGAAGGAATCTAACCCTCTCAATGATGGTTTGAATTCAGATTCTAGAACGATTGCCACCCAAAAGCTATAGAACCCAGTCTGTGTTGTAATTTACCAATAGTAGTGGGTGGGAGTGGAGAGGTGTCTCGTACCTTTCCAAAGAGTATTAACAGGTAAGTGAAAGTGATGTAAAATATGTTGACCAGAGATGGGAGGGAGAGAAGAGGATTAA
>OZ038515.1:10018449-10043449 GCA_964036315.1 Acanthosepion esculentum
AAGCCTGTCTCTTCCAGTATCTTAACCATGCTGGTTCCTCTTTTAATATTGTAAATTGGAGTTTCATTGTAGTTGATATCCAATGCAAGTTTGAAGGAGTTGTGTAGCAGTAATTCCAGATTATGCTACTGCTAGAGCTACTTTTATTTGGAGTCTCATTGCAGATAAAAGAAGGTAAATTACAACAGTTTTACCAGTTCCTCCAAGTGCCTCCAAGAAAATATCCATCCATTGTTGCTGTTGATGTCATCAAGAACCTTTTCTGTATCTGTCTATATTTCTAAGATGAGGTATTATGTACACTATTTACATTGTTCGGACTATTGTCCTCATATTTGTTGCCATATTTATCACAACGTTTCGCCTGTTATACGCTCCGACTTTCTTCAGGCGGTTGGAATGTCGAACTGAACCTTTTATTTCGCTCGCTGGGGTATACTCTTCTAGATCCACGTGCCATATCTAATGGATGTCAGTCATCAGTTATCTCCTATTAATTCCCTTCGACAATTTCTCTACCGTCTTAAACAATTATTGAACTCAGACTCTTTGGGTGCTGTCAATGGATCTAACTAACGCCTTTATCCACCGTGCCATGTGTCCTTGAGGAACTTTTGTGTTGCTCTTGGTTCAACAGGGGCACATTGTTTTGAACACATTGCCGGAGTTCTTCCATGTTGTATTCTGTTTCTTTCTGAATTTCTCTGTTTATTTCACCAGTTTCTTTGTTTGTATTTGACACACCAAAATTGCTGATATATCTTTGAGGCAAGTTCATCACATTCTCTTTAATTCCACAGAGAGTAAATTTGCGATCTGATGATTCAGTTCCAATCCTGGATGAGCAAGTCTTATTTGAAGAAGATAAGTTACAGAGTTGTGTCCATTTAATTAGAGATTTTCACATTTATTATGTAGGAGAAGAAGATAGGATACTTAAAAGTTAGAGAGTTGTGTCACTTTAATTGAAAAGTATGACGCATAAAGGCATTTTCGCATGTATTATACAGAAGGAGAAGATAGCATATTTAAAAGTTAGAGAGTTGAGTCCCATTAATTGAAAAAAGTGTGACACAGAGACATTTTCGCATTTTCAAGAGTGTTGTGTCCCTTTGATAGAAAAAGGCTGACGCATGCAGACATTTTCCCATTTATTATATATATATATAGAGAGAGAGAGAGAGACAGAGACAGAGACAGAGTGAAAGAGATCTGAATTAAAGATTTGCCTAACTGAAATAGATAAATAAACACACAACAAAAGATAGATAATAAACAGACAAAAATGGATAGATAGTTAATAAACTGATAGATACATAGACAGATGCATAGATCGAACGATAGTTACTTAACAGCTAGATAGATAGATAGATAGATAGATAGATAGATAGATAGATATTATAAAACAGCAAACTAAACAAGACTAAAATGAGGTATTTGGCAAAAACTGAACTTTTCTGGAATTGTGCAAAATCTTGTGTGTATTTTGTTGTATACATTTACATTGTTACTGAAAATATATGAAATCCCAGGTAAGCAATTAATTTGATATAAATAATCTAGCCGGCATTTCTTTTTTTATCCCATCTTGTTTCAGTTTGATATTCATTTTATTCCCTGTAAGGCTGAACTAATTTGTCTTTTGATTAGATGTCTCTTCAAAACTCGACGAATTTAAAAACGGCATTCAACAGACTGCTTAAAATAGATTGACGTCGGAACTGACAGAAATTTGCAGACAGACGTCATTTCCTTATTTTCGATATTCTGCCGAATCGCTTTTCAGCATTTGACTAGTGCATGTACGGAAGCCGTCTAATGCGTCATAGACGTTATGCGGTTATCAGTTTCAAAATTGCAACTTTCTTATGAATAAAAGTATATCTGTATTCCCCGATGTGTGTTCAATTCGCCAAAAATACTTGTATATTTAATTTTACACATTTCATTTTTCCTTTTATACACACACAAACATATATATATATATATATATATATATATATATATATATATATATATATATATATATATATATGTATATATATATATATATATATTCCAATGAATCATTCATACAAAAGGTACATTAGTAAAGTTAATGATATAAAATGGCGAAATCCCTTCGCTAACAAAATTTTAAAGATACACTAACCTACTAATCACTCGATGAATGTTATGATCCTTGTGTTTTTTTATTTGTAATCTGAATAAGGTCTTTATTAAAGAAGCATGTAGTTTCGACTGTACATTCAGTCATATTCAGGCATGGAAATTATTTAATTTTTGCTAAAAAAATTAAGGTAGCATCCGAGACGAAAATTTATAATGCGAATCGAAATATGTTTATTTAAATGTGTTATTGATAACGGATGCAAACTTTTGGAGCGTGCAGTCGCAACGCTAAGGTTGAATTGTATCCGTTACCAAAAAAATAAACAAATTTCGATTTGCATTATTTTTTCGTCTCGGACGCTACCTGAATTTTACCAAAAACAAAATCATTTCCATGCTCGAAGATGACTGAATGTACAGCTGAATGTACTTGTGTATTTAAGGAAGACCTTATACAGCTTATAATTTTAAATCATTCATAACATTCATCGAGAGATTGGTAAGTTTATGCACCCTTAAAATTTTGTTAGCGAAAGGAGTTCGCCATTTCATATCGTTAACCTTAATAATTTACTTTTTATTGTTAGCGAAGGGATTTCGCCATTTTTTATCATAAATTTACTAATTTACTTTTCGTATGAATGATTCATTGTCATGTAAATTGAACTGCACCACATATTTGATATATATATATATATATATATATATATATATATATATATATATATATATATATATATATATATATATATATACATTGACCTTATAGTCTGTAATGACCCCACAGCCACACAACTAAGTCCTATACCAAAAGATCAATGTAGTGTATCAAGTTACATGCCCGTTCACAGATTGCATCTCTGATGCTAATAATAAACCCGTTACATATATATTGGTTTTACTACAAGTAACTTCAGATATTGGAGGGCATCGAGATTACAACGAAGCAACCCACAATCAAGAAAATTGCATTTCAATCTCGTCACAACACATTACATTGTATCGAGACATTGGTTCTATTGTAATACTTCTGTCGATCTCGTGGTATGACGAAACAATACCGCATCTTGAACTTAGGATCTTCGTCAGCTATCCCTAGACCGTTATCGTCGCATAGCAATTTTCTATGTCAAAATAACAAAATATAATCTGTGACGGTGGATATCTTTATTTCTTGTCTGCATAACCATACTGAGGATGGCTCATGTGAGCCGGAAGCTTAGGACCAACTTAATAAAAAAATATCCATATATATATATATATATATATATATATATATATATATATATATATGTGTGTGTGTGTGTGTGTGTGTGTGTGTGTATGTGTGTGTGTGTGTGTGTGTCTGTATCTGTGTGTGTTTACGTCTGTTGAAAAAATCGCTAACTAAAACATTTTAAATAATAATCTGCATAAAAATTAAAATAGTAAACTTAATTTATTCGACACTGAATTGTGTGACTTCATGTCACCCATTATTTGCCTGACATATTAGGTAACCTGAAAAATATTTATGAGCGTTCCTACACCTAAAAACGTTGAAAAGGCAATAACATATTTTGCATATAAATACTTTTTAGACGATAAAATACTTGCATTTATCTTGATAAAGTCATTCAGGAGACAAAACGCGTCGTTTAATATAAGTTTTCCTTTGACCTTTATTCCAATATATATATATATATATATATATATATATATATATATATATATATATATATATATATTAGGTAGTAAATGTCCTTTAAGGTAAATATTTTGAAAGATAACATACATTTTATGTCTATTAATTTTGCTGATCGACTTTTCCAAATAACGAATAATAATTCTGCGCCTGTAAACCGAAGTTCATTTCGAAAGAAATATGGTACAAGCTTTCGACCTTCTTAATTCATAATCAGTGTAGGCAGAGAAAAATGGTGAGTTTTGTAGAACTCGAGAGTGTTGTCGCTTAAGCAAACAGTGTTGCGATGTAGGCGATGCGTGACGTGTTTGTCAGTATAGAATTATATATATATAAAATTAGACAGTGGGGTCGAACAGCGATACGCAGTTTCATTCTTAAACGCAATCTTTCAGGCCAGAAGTTATTCACACAAACACACACACGCACGCACCACACACTATATATATATATATATATATATATATATATATATATATATATATATATATATATATATATATATATATATATATATATATATATATATATATATATATATATATATATATATATATATATATATATATATATATATATATATATATATATATATTCGGGAACCTGCAGGTGGTGTAGTTGTTAGCAACCTTGTCTCGCTAGAACAATTACGACTGAGTAGTGAGTTCGATCCTCACTGGGTGCCCCATACTTTCGGCCTTGTGCCACATCTAAGCTACGCTTGGAAAATAACTTTATATATATATATATATATATATATATATATATATATATATATATTTCTGATGATAATTCTTCTAGTCTAGAATAAGCATCACCAACAGAATGCTGAAAGCACGGGCCTCGGTGACGAAGAGGCAACTAGACTGAATATGGCGCAGCTACACTTCATTCCGGTGGTGATACTGATACAAATATATATATATATATATATATATATATATATATATATATATATATATATATATATATATATATATATATGTGTGTTGTATCCTTAAAGAAGGTTACAAACAGACAAAGGTGGTACTCTTGTGAAAGGATCAGCAGCACGCGAATAGATGAAAGAGGTTTATTCTAAAAGAGAATACACTACTGAAAGACTGGAAATCGGTTAGCAGCCTATTCATTCCCGAAGCATGCCCACCAGGTATATCCTGTGCTTATTATATATATCTAGTGATATAGTCAGTCCACAATATCTGAAAGGGATAGTGGGATATTTCATTACAACAATAGATATATATTTATAATTTTCCCTGACCAGTTCTTCTGATGGACTTCTAGGTAAATGTAAGGATATAATTATGTAACATATATTTAAAAATATCCATAAGTTTACTTTTTTTTTTCAAATTTAAGAAGATTTGCTCTCAATATACTTTTTGAAATAAAGGTAAACTATGGAGGATTCTAAGAGATGTAATTTAATGCTTAATAATGGGAAGTGAGTAACATTTATTGTTGAACAAGTTTAGCACGCATTCAAATATTTTTGAGCATTCCTAAATTTTAAAATTTTGAAAACCTAATGATAAATAGATATTGCAAAACAACATCCTTACATTTGGCCTGATGAAGTCCATCCGAGGACGAAATTCGCTGGTAAAGAATGAGAAATCGAAGAGCTAATTCATATTGTGTTACCAAATTCAGGAGACAAAGCTTTAATCCAGACGGAAATTAAATCCTCCTGTCTCGACATTTGTTCTGGCTGCTTGTCACGGATAGGCATCTGTTCAGTATTTTCTTGCTAGATTTTCTTCTGCTTACTGATTATATCGCTACCTAATAAAAACATCTCGATAAGATAAATCCATGTCAGAGGGCGAATATATTTAATATTATTATTATGATGTTCTCCTGTGCCACATTTTTTTAGATTTCCACTTCAAGATCCTTGTATTTTGACAGAACTTCGAAGACACATTACGATCCGTAATCTACAGGAACAGCCAAGCCAATGGAAAAGCACATTCTGTTTTTGTTGTCTTGGATCGCAATTTCTGAGGGATTAACTTTCATTCTTCTGTTTCTGTGTATTGTAAAGATTATTAAAATTGTTACAGGTCCTGTCTCTGTAACTGAGTCGGGGTGATGTTCATACCGCTTTCTTGCATTTTCCTTTACATTAAAGTTGCATATTTTCCCGTGCAGATATTGGTCCACTCTAACACGCCAAGTTTTATATACAGGGGGGGGGGTAACACCGAGCGACCTGATACAAAACGATCAATTCTTTCTGGATATTTATCACATAATCTAAATATCGGGTTCAGACAATTTTTCAGTATGTGTGCTTGGTAATTTATACTTAACATATATTGGTCCTGTGCAGCAAGACTAAAACACCTGGTGTCACCTTTTAACATTACAGTTAGGTACCGGGTTTATCTATATCAATATGTTTGGTACGGTCAGAGTATTGACCATGAAGTCACATATTTTGTCATAGTTTCTGCATTTAGCACATTGCATTTGCTTTTGGTTTCTTTTATCAGATCCCTGCCGCTGCAATCGTTGTATTATCGTTTACTGCATTCCGTCAGGAACTGGAAATTCCCTTTTGAACTTGTTAGCTTATATTGTTACTGAATAAAGTCTCTTATTTCTTTCATGTTCTTTGACATGGATCACCATTCAGTCTTCTGTAGTCTCCAGGTATCTTTGAAAACCGATTGTTGTGGTTTTTTAAGGCAGTTCTAGTTGAGCTAATCCTCTGCCTCCTTCGAATCTAGGCACATACAGACGATCACCATCAGCCTTAGGGTGATGCATGCGGTGGCAAGCGGGAAGCTTTATCGTTTTGGCATCCATTCGCTTAATCTCAACTATACTCTAATAAGGATGTTGAAACTGTACTGCACCTCAGGGACAAACAAAGTGTTTATCTTTTCGCTGATATTCTGTTTTGTAAATTAAATTCGGTATTTAAGACAAGACGTACACGCCTATAGTTTATTTTTTTTTAATTTCTCGTTTATTTTGGTAGTGTGTATTTAATATTCGCTGACTTTATAGATTTCTTGTTCCAGTTCCGTAGTGTTTGTGACAGAATCTAGCTCTATCGAGTGTGTTTCTTTAATTATTCTTTTCTTGGATGTTACTTTTGCACATTTAACTAATCCGAAATCCATACCGATGTAATCACAGAAACATTTTACAGTAATCAGGATACCCTTCAATTCAGTGTAATCTTTGGAAAGGTTCTTCACATCCTCGATGTAATTCTTGGGGGATGGGGTTAAGGGCAGACATAACAGAAGCGGTGACACGGAGTCTCATTGAATGATTCCTCGTCGAATATTCAAACAACTGGAAGTGGCAGTGTTAATGTATAATATAATTTTCCACAGTTCCGTGCTATATTTATATATTGTTGATGGGTCTCCCCTTTTTACACAAATGGACTCACCCAAGGTATACATATACTACTGCCAGTAAATATCCGGCAGTACGTTAAGTCAAGTCGGACAGTAGTAGTTGTAGTAGTCGAGTCGGTCGGTAGAATAACGTAGCGGCAAGAGTCACAGTCACGTAGACTCAGTAAGAAGTCATACAGCGATACGTCGATACCAAAGACTATATATATATTTTACTACTAACCCGCGTTCCTGGAACTACTAACCTGTATTACCAGTTTGTATTATTACGTTAATATAATTATTTTCCTATATTCATTCTTGGCGTTTGTTATTATTTGATACCGGATTTCATCCCGGAATCCACAAAATATATATATCCATATATATATATATATATGCTATCACCGAGGAGATTTTGTACATTTCCAAAACCTTAAGAATCCAAGAGTGTGACACATTATCAAAGGCATTACAGTACTTTATCCAAACTGTACAGATATTTCCATTTTTTCTTTCCAATAATTATCTTTTAATTTTATTTATTAGTGTTAAATATTTGCAACCACATGAACCTCTTCAATATTCCTTCTCGGGAGAAGAATGTTGTTTTCATCGAGTAAAGAGTAAGTACAGTTCATCAGAACTAACGTGAACAATTTATATGTGGTTGGCAGAGATCTTATTGGTCAATAATTTTTTATCATCTGTTTTAATCGTTTTTGGGAGGAGATATGTAATACCTTTATAGATTCATTTTGGAATTATATTGGGGTTATTAATAAGCGTTATAAGGTTTATGAAAAAGTTTTATTGATAAAAGAATGATGATAGAGACAAAAAATTGTGTATCTGGTCATTTCCCGAGGATTTCTATTTCTCGGATTTTTTTAGAGCTTATCTAAAAATATTCTTGGTTATATTTTTCCATTCATGTACACGTTTATCTTTCATTCATGGTTGTTCTCGTTTGATCCACTACCCTTTGGAATTTTATTCCTTTGGGTTGCTCCAAATATTCGAAAATGTTTGCACTTCTTCAATATATAATGGCTTCTTGATTTCTGTAACTGCATTTCCAATTTCCCAGTAAAACTTCTTGAAGTTCGTTTTGAATATCTTATTTGGTCGATAGAATCTACAATATTTTTCATATCGTCTTGTTCTATGAGAATTAAACTGCTGTTTCTGTTTAAGTATTTCATTGATTGGTGGAATAAATGTTGATGCCCTAATATTATTTTTCTACTTGACCTTCTTTACATTATTCAGACTACCGTCCTCATCTTTGTCGACATATTTATTACAAAGATTAGGCCGTTGTACGCGCCGGTCTTCTTCAGGTGGTTGGAATGTCGAACTGAACCATTTATTTCGCTCACTGGGGTAGACTGTTCTAGTTCCACGTACCATTTTTATCAGTTTTCTCTTGTTATGTTAAGGCAGTTTAGATCTTGGAGAAGAGAATTGCCATGTTTCAAACACCGAAGCTAAAATCTTCAAATTGAATTATATAATTAAATTAAAAGCATTAGTTCTGTTTCATCTTCAAGCGAATTTTAGATTCCAAAACTCGCTTGAAGATGAAACAGAACTAATGCTTTTAATTTAATATAAATGAATTTGAAGTTTTTAGCGTCGATTTTTGAAACATGGTAATTCCCTTGTAGAAAGAATCCATATTTTAAATCAGTTAATTTAGTAAAATTTAAGCTAAATGCGTGACCTCTCCGATTTCGAAAAAGGGCAAATAGTTGGAGCTCGCATGGCAGGATCCTCGATCACTAAGGTTGCTAAACTGTTTGGTTTTTCAAGACCTACCATATCAAGAACACTGGAGAAATTCGAGAAACAGGGCAAGACCTCTAGCAACCGTAGAAATTCGGGCCGAACTTGCAAACTTACTGACAGGGACTGAAGTTCATTGAAACGCAATGTGTCAAAAAATCATCGGACAAATGCGGCCAAAGTGACTGCTGAGTTGAATAACCATCTGAATAGTTCAGTTTTTACTAAAACTGTTCACCGCCGTGAGCTCCATAAGGCTGTATATCATGGCAGAGCCGCTGTGAGAAAACCTCTTCTCTCCACTCGCAACATTCAAAAGTTGTTGAAGTGGTGAAGAAAGCACAATGCCTGGTCTGCCGACCAATGGAAGCAAGTCATATTCTCAAACAAGTCCAGTTATTCTCTTTTCCCAACTTCAGAGCCAGTTTATGTGTGGAGGTAGCCCAAAGAAGCTTACAACCCTGACTCACGTCTTCCAGCAGTGAAGCATGGAGATGGATCAGGGATAGTTTGAGCCGCCATATCATGGAAATGTCTCTGTTCAATAGTTGCCTGCATGGTAGAATCAACAGCAAAGATTACCTGAACATTTTGGGAGATCATGTTTCTCCAATGGTCAAGACTTTATTCCCTGATGGTGACTGCATTTTCCAAGACGATAATGCTCCAATACATACCGCTCGAGTGGTTAAGAATTTGTATGAAGAGCATGAAAATGAGCTAGAACACATGGAGTGGCTTCCGCAATCTCAAGATATCAATATTATTGAACATTTGTGGTGCATTTTGGAGCAACAAGTTAGGAGCCGCTATCCTCCATCGTCGTGTCGTAAAGAGATGGAGAATGTTTTAATGGAAGAATGACTGAAAATTCTTCTGGATTAATTCAGGATGCTCTATGATTCTATTCCTAGATGTATTAAAGTCTGTGAGGCTTAAGGAGGACCAACTCCATATTAAATATATTTTCTTTGAATTTAACAAGTGTTCCAATTATTTTGTCCAACCACTTTGTGAATATATATATATATATATATATATATATATATATATATATATATATATATATATATAATATCTGGCCATTCGTATTCAAGGATACTCGTCTACTAGTGTGGCTAGCCAATCCATATTGCAAACGCACGCTCAGGCACATTTTCATTTGCTCACCATCCACGGAGCCCACCTGTGGTTTATATTCTGTCGAACAGACCTTAGTTACAGTTTCTAGAACTAGCGTCTTAACTAGCGTGATCAACAATTTGAACAAGGCCAACATTTTCAAGCCCTTGGCCACGATGACTTCTGGCTTCCTGCTAGCAAAGCTATCACATGAGTTCCATCTACAAAATTTCACTCACAACGCTTGGGTCAACTCGTGGTATCGTTTTCAAGCACTATCCAAAGATGTCACACACTGGGATCGACATGATTCCAGTTCGATAACACCCTGAAATTCTCCTTCCTGACAAATCGACCATAGTAAGAATCGAATCATGGTCACATGGTCAGAAAGCTAACGTGTTAACCACTTGGCCATGCGCCCATTATATATATATATATATATATATATATATATATATATATATATATATATATATATATATATATATATATCAATTATGTGGTGCAGGTTCAATTTATATTACTCGAATCATTCATAAGAAAAGCAGATAATGGAGTTAATGATATAAATGGCAAGAATCACTCGCGCAAACAATTTTTAATAATAAAATACATTAACCTCGAATGCGTTAATGTTTATAAATTCCGGTTTCATCAGGCCTTTTTTACTACTAGCTTTCAATCGTTTCATACGATCATCCTCAGGTAGGGAAATAGGTAAGTTTTTTACATCCAGGTAATAATAGGACATCGAAAGATAAAGTGTAATCCGAAAGAAGTGTTTTTAGAAATGTGATATTGTTAAATGTAAGAATACTTTTGGAGTGTGCAGTCACGACTCTGAGGTTGAATTTTTTAAATTTGAAAATTATGCGTTCTTGTACTAATATACTAATATGAGAATTCTTTTGTAGAAGTAGGTTTTGAACTAAATTGTTCAATAGAGTAATTTCACAGTTATTATCAGGAATTTGCACGTCGGATGGGTTATTTCGTATGAATGATTCGCGTAATATATATATATATATATATATATATATATATATATATATATATATATATATAATAAATATATATATATATATATGTATGTATGTATTAAAGAAATTGAAGTGTGTAGCCTATTATTACATGAAATTTTTTTCGACCTCCTCTTCATTACACATTTTCCTATTATTAAAATCTGAAGACCGGGAGCGAAACCAGTTGCTTCGCTTTTAAAAATGTCATGTAATATTAAGCTATACACTTTCATTTCTTTAATTAGATTTTCTACCTTTAAAAATATTTTCATATATATATATATATATATATATATATATATATATATATATATATATATATATATATATATATATATATATATATATATATATATATATATATATATATATATATAATAATAGCCTCCTTAAAAAATTAATTTCGGCTGACCTCTCTGGGGAAGGAATTGTGGGTTTTTAAACAGTCACTATTAAATCTGCTATAGTGTGACTGTTCGGCAAAAGCGAAATGAGTCCTGTCGGTCACTGTGTGTTTATCTAAAAACAAATACGCTAAAATTCACCTTCATCCCTGCCGTGATCCGACAGCTTAGTGGTAGAATTCCAGACTGACTCCAATTCAGTCGGGTTTCTATCCTGGCTAAAGGCAACCGGATGCCTAGCCACACTGAAGAGCTAAATGCAGTGATACAGCGAAACAGTCTGTCTATGGATGACAATAATTATATATATATGAAATATCATATATATATAAAAACATATAAATAAATACTTTCACAAAAAACATTCAATATTTTTCTTTTAATTGGCAACTTTTCAGTTGTTTTATCCATATTATATATATATATATATATATATATATATATATATATATATTAACCCCCTAAGTAGACATCATTTTGTAGAGAGTATGCAATACACCAATGGGAAAGCAGATGTGGTCATGGCATACACAAATAAATAAGAGGAAGACTGTCTATCCAATCAAAACCTGTCAGTAATATGGATCGCTCTTCCTAGTGATAATGAGAATGGGCTGTTGAAATGGTCACTATGTTCACCTGACGTGATTTTCTTTTTCTATGTGGCTATCTGAATGGCGATATATATATGTTCCCCTCTTCCTAGAAGCCTAGATGGATTTAAACGTAGAATCACTGAGGTACTGGAAAATGTTACGCAAGACATGCTACAGCGTCTTTGGTAAGACCTGGAATAGCGACTTTACGATTGTCGTGTTACTATCTGTGGTCATATTGAAAATCTGTGAAGCTTTCTGAAACCGGTTACAAAAATTATATCCTTTTGAATGTATTGTTCAAATTTTGTTAAATAAATCGTTTATTGTTCAACATGATGCTTATTTAATTTCGTTTGCCTGGAACAAATAGTTACTTGGATATTCACATTTTAAAATATATCATTTTTCGGGGAACAGCCTGTATATATTGTGTGTTTATTTAGCGGCATGTTTTCATTGGAGCAAGTTTCATTGATGTTTTAGTTTATGTATATTAATTTCATGCAAAAGTATGGAAGCATTTCCGACAAGAATTTTTCTAAATTGCGAATGTGAACAAGCATGTAGTTGTAAAAGTTTAGAAATTTTAGACATGTCATTAAGATGAAAACTCAAACGCCGAGAAAACATGGTCGTAGTATGGCCAACCTAAATATTATTTTTTTAATACCGCCACCAAGAGGCTCATCCGAGAATATGAACGGATCCTACTGAAAATTAACTGACAAAATTTGTCTAAATTATTCAACGAATCTTGGATCAAAACACACACACACTCACACACACACTCATATATATATATATATATATATATATATATATATATATATATATATATATATATAAGTCTATGCATATTTATCATTCCTATTCTCTTCATTCCTATGTATATCGATATCTATCTTACTCGGGTTCATTCTGTAGAATATCAGGAAAGTGTGTCAATGAAATAGAACGAGGTTTAATATGTAGAATGGGAAATAGGTGTAGTAAAAGGTTGATTTATTTTGACGAAATAAAACTATATTTCTAGCTGCCTCTCTGATTGCCTCTTCTGTTCATCTCCTTTGTCTCCCTTTTTCACTCTCTGCATCTATATATCTATCTATCTATCTATCTATCTATCTATCTATCTATTTCATTCTCTCCACCATTCTTACAATCTGTCTCATTCCGTTGGTTTTATCCATCTATCTGTTTCTTTTTTTACTATCGTCCTTCATTCTTCTTAAATCTACTTATGTAGTGGCTCTTATCCTAATGTGTATTATCCTTTTGTCGTCGCGATTACGGCGCAAATACAAACTTATTGTAATAAATTACATAATCTTGCAAATATTGGCAAACATTGTACCAGAAAAAGCCTGTTGTGTTTCTTTCGTTTATCTTATTACCAACATATTTTATCACCTGTTAAAAACACACCATTGCCCTGGTAGCTAGACACATCTATTACATAATAAACATTTCGAAAACATTTACAAAAACATATAGCTCTCTATTCTAGCTCATATTAACATGTGTTGTTCAAGTTATAACAGAATGATATTAAAAAATAAAACGAAATATGTTTGAGTGTAGATCAATTTAATCAAACCTCTGTCAACTCTTTATTCATTTTAATATACCATCGGATCACTAATTTGTAATAGATGCTAATGATAGATCACATACAACTGAGACGTGCTCAAATCCAAAATGTCCGATGAAATATTCACCTTAAAAGACATTCTTCTTTTTCTACTGGTCAATGATGATGGCGTCAATTAAATTATCACTTGAGGGAAATTAAAATGCATTTGCGTATTGAACTTTCTGTTAGGCAATTTCGGTTCAAGCTGGATGAATCTCATTCATGGGAACACATTTTTATTTTATTCCATAACAAAATTTATTTTATAACCGTTACGCTGATTTCCTTCATTCTTACCATGTAGTTGATTTATATTGGTGGCTATCAAACATCAAGTGTATATATCTTTGTAGAAAAGTACTTAAACTAAAATAAAAAGAAAGAACGAAAACTCTATAATAACACGTTACCAAGCACAGATATATCTTCTTTTTCCTTTTTTAATCATGCCATGTCTTGCAAGACAGAAATGCCGCTAACAAACCAGGGTTACTGAGTGTGAAAGAAGAGAAAAATAGAAACATTATTAAGGGGCCAGAACTATAGAAGAGTAGTCAGGAAGACAGTAGATAATGATTGGCATTTCGTTTAACATCTGTCTATATTTCTGAGATGAGGTATTATGTACATTATTTACATTATTCGGATTATTGTCCTCATTTTTGTCGCCATATTTATTACAACGTTTCGGCTTCTGTACGCTCCGGCCTGCTTCAGGTGGTTGGAATGTCAAACTGAACCCTTTATTTCACTGGGGTAGACTGTTCTAGTTCTAGTTCAAAGTGCCATGTATAATGTATGTCAGTTATCAGTTACCTCCTGTTAATTTTCCTTCTAAAAGTTCTCCACTGCCTTAACCGAGTATTGAACTCACACTCTTTGGGACCTGTCACTCGATCTAACCAATGCCTTTATCCGCTGTGCCATCTGCGTATAAATTTATCGGTATTATAAACCTAATGTATTCATCAACCACTTTTACCAGTGCTCATATTGCAATTTTTACTGTTATCTTTGCATGTTTTTACGAGAGTTCATATTGCAACTTTCTTGTTATTATCGCTTTTCTCTGGCACTCCTTATTACTGGTTCCCATATTGTATTCATTTCTATGCTTGGTCGGCTCAGGAGATTTTTGTGGCCATATGTACTAATTCCTTAAGTTTACGAATTTTCCAATGGTGTTCTTTGTCTATGATCTCAATTTGACGTGGCACGTGGCACTAGAACAGTCTACCCCAGTGAACGAAATAAAGGGTACAGTTCGACATTCCAACCACCTGAAGAAGGCCGGAGCGTACAACGGCCGAAATGTTGTAATAAAAATGGCGACAAAGATGAGGTCAATAGTCCGAATAATTTAAATAATTTCATTTAATATTTGGAAGATCAAAGTTGTTTGGAAGGCATGCAGCCGGAAGAGAGTTCCAAAGCGAGATGTTTGAGAAAAGAAACTGTTGCCATAGAAATTACGGTTACATTTAAGCAATTCAGCTATGAATTGGCTGGACCTCACTCTCAATTTAGTACTGCGCTTAAATACATAAAAGATAGGTGCAAGAGAGAAGAGGTCATCCGTACAATTACATGAAAGTATTTATAGAAAAGGCACAAAGAAGCTAAATTACGGCAGTAGGAAAGTAACTGAAGCCGAGACGCCGGGTCAGAACCAAACGTGTATTTGACGGACAACAAACCGAGCCACAACAGGTTACAGTAAAAAAAATAAATAATTCGGTTTTGTTTGGATTTGGTTTATTTTGTATTACGGCATATCAACCTCAATGAGTTATTTAATGCTGAATTTTTTTTTTATTGCTGGTAATATGTTGTTTTATCAAAAATCTGTTTCTGGTAATATCTTCCATTCAAAATTGTATTGCTGGTAATAATTTCTTTCAAAAAAGTATTGCTGGTAATAGTTAACTATTTGCCCATAGCTGGGACCCCTTTCAGGTGCTACAACGCCGGGTCAGGGTGGACCTGGGAACACCAGCAATTAAGAGGTGGTTTCACGCTCCTCAAAACCTCCTGATCAGAGGCCTTGCTGATGGACGTAGTTTAACGTCTTACCCAGGACGCGGATGCCGTTTAACGTCTTACCCAGGACGGAAATAAATCGGATAAGCGTAGGTAATTAATGCATAGATTCTGCTGAGCAAATAATTATCCAGGTAAACAATATTTTAATCTTAATTTTTTTTTTAAATTGTCCAAATCGAGTAGCAGCGAAATTGTTCAATTGTTAGATTAAGCTTTGAATCTTTATATCTTGGAAATGATTAAAGATATCTTACTGGAATTCTCCAAACTTTTTATAATATTATTAGAGGCTACATTTGACCATAAGGATATATTCAGCTCTAAGTTGAAATGATAATGCCTCTTCCAGTTGTGATCTCCTGATCTAGTTTTCCCCTCTACTGTTCCTTGTTTTTAAAACTTACGACTATACAGTACAATTCGCCAACTCCACAGACAAGAAAATGTATCCAAATCATGCTACAGCATAATTGTCCATAATAACAAAATGTCTAATATCTAAAAAATAAAACACTAAACTAATTGAGTTTCTCTTTTCTATGTTTTCACATAGGGCATTTAGCCAGCGTGTTACCATTTTTCAAGCTATCCATCCTCAATACATCTCCCAGAAATTTTGACTGCCACTTCTTAAGTATAAATTTCCTTTTTGCTTCCATTCTCTCCAAAACTTCGATGTTGCTCACATGCTCGGTCCATGGTATCCTCAGCATCCTTCTGTAGAACCAGATTTCTGTTGCTTCGAGTCTATTCTTAATCTTTTTGGAGATTGTCCAGCATTTTCTGCCATACAGGAGGGCATATATATATCAAATAACAGTTTAATATTCTCTTCTTTATTTCCAACGAATTCTTTCTGTCTCTTAATCCACCCTGGGTATAACGATAAACTACATCCGCGTCCTGAGTAAGACGATAAAATACATCCAACGGCAAGGTCTCTGATCAGGAGGATTTGAGGCGCATGGAAACACGTCTTAATTGCTGATGTTCCCAGATCCACCCTGACCCGGGGTGGTAGCACCTGTTAGGGTCCCAGTTATAGGCAAATAGTTAACACCCAAGCAGTGGTCAAAACACTATGAAAATGTAAAAATAGGTTTTAATGCTAGAAATATATTGTAAAAGATTTATTACCAGCAATACATTTTTGAAAAAAAAACATTACCAGCAATAAAAATGTTGCCGGCATTAAATAACGTATTGAGATTGATATGCCGTATAACAAAACAAACCAAACAAAACCAAACTGTCACTTAATACGCTGCTTAGCTTTTGGAATGCGTCTTTGGCCATCCCAATACGTTTTCGAATCCCAGTGTCGCACATTCCGTCCACTAGTAGAACACTTCGCAGATGTTTAAAGTTCTGTACCAGCTTGATTTTAGTATCCCGGACCTGTAATATTTATTTTGGGATCATCTTTTTGCTGATGACCATACATTCTGTTGTCTTGTAAATTATGCTTATTCCCTTCTCTTCTCTCTCTCATTCGCTACCTTCTCTATGAGGTTTTGTAGTATCCTTTCCGTGTCTGGTATCAACATTGTGTCATAAGAACAAGAAAAAGTCACACAACTAATTGCTATCTTATCCTTGTTGATTGGAGATGGTAATATGTGCATTTTTTTTCCTCATTGAATTAAGATAGGCCATAGAAATTCTCTTTTCAGTACAACAGATTTTGTTATCACTTGTTTGACTTTAACATCTCCGTTTATGAGCAGAAATAATGGCGGACACATCGCGGTCAAATTTCGACAGGGTTTCCTTAGTATGTCTGGAGGATAAGACAACAACGTGACTTAGATGTCACATCAAAGTTTCCTAATGTCAAATGGTCAGTTTATCAGCGAGCTCAATTAGCTCTGGGAAGCATACGTGAAAAGTATACCAAAGCCTTGTCAAGGAACCTTGATAGAAAGAACTGTTCCTAAGTTATAGCTGAATCTAAAAGAGTGTTTCATTGCAGTTTCTCTGGATTACGCGAAGTGGCACGATTCTATTGAATCAATTTTTAAGCTTGCTGCTAGGAAAGTTGATTCAGTCTGTCGTCCTTAACACATTTTCCCGCCAGAGTCTATCTTACTCCTTTATAAATGTAGCATTCGCCCAGCATTAAATATTACTGTCACGTATGATTTTGTGCTTCTGTTATGTATCTAGAGATTCATGACAAAATCTAAAGAAGACAGTACATTTTTACCGGTCCTAACCTGATATCTAAGATTAAGCCCAAACTCATCGCGACCGTCGGGATCCCAACTGACATTTATTCAAACTGTCGATCACGTAAGTATTTGCTGTCACCCAGAGAGTGTAACTAAACTCTGCTCAACATAGTCGCAGTATAGATAACAAGTTTGTTCTGTGGTTGTTGATCAAGCACAGATATACTTCAACAGGTATCTGCAACAGAGATTAGTCATCAGCCTCAGCAAACAGGTATACGTGGATACAAGCGGCCATCCCTAATGCCATCTTAATATGTGAAAGTTTTGTATTCAGATGCAGCTATCTTTATATTATTATTATTGTTGTAGTAGTAGTAGTAGTAGTAGTAGTAGTAGTATCAACTTGCAAAAGATTAATTTTAAGGAACTAATTAGTAAGTGTTATCTATAAGCATTTGGGGCGATTCGTTCAGATGGAGAGAGTTTTGCATATGATATGTGCAGTTCCACACAAAGTACTCTTGCCGATCTGAGCTGTTGATATGTCTAGGAATTTTGCTTACATACTTTTCGGCAGTCTTATTTATCATACCCAATCCCAATTAATAGTTTTTTTTTTTAATTCGATCAATGAGGTGATTGGTTCGCTTTTTGAAATCTTTTACGATTATGGCGTATTCTTGTCTGTGAGGTTGAGAGATTGTACTGTATAGTCACCCCATCACCATTTGTGGCATTATTCGTGTTGTACTTGTACTATTTGAGCCATATTTGTTTATGGAAGTCTTGTAGGAATTAGTTTGAAGACAGAACTTCGGGCGTCATAACGTTTTCTGTATTCCCACTCAAAACCACTCCTTGTCAGGCATTGATGGGTTTGGCAAAAACCGATAACTGGTCTACCAGACGATTTTGGTACTTTCCATACAAGAGTTCAGAACTCCATTTTTGTTAAAGAGTATTCAAACATTCATATTTCGCCAGTAATTTAATTTGCTTTTGCTTCAGCGGTGAGAGGTTTGCCATTGTATTAAATCTAAGCAGATTCATATTATCTTGGCTTTGTTTATTGATGTAACATGGTATTCACATGCATGAATGCAGCCTTCAAATAATTATCCCGTGTCGATTCTAAGTATTTTATCAGACATGTGGTTGATGTTTTAAAATTTATTTCTTATTGAATGAGTCCTTGATCACCACTTTTCCTCGGGAGGTATATTCAATCAA
This sequence comes from Acanthosepion esculentum, assembly GCA_964036315.1. Lineage (NCBI taxonomy): Eukaryota > Metazoa > Mollusca > Cephalopoda > Sepiida > Sepiidae > Acanthosepion > Acanthosepion esculentum. Next base: position 10,037,626 of record OZ038515.1, read on the forward strand.
CATGAGATTTTGGGTGGCTCAGGCGACGTTTAGTCAGTAGTTTACGTATTTAGGAATCAAAGCCAGCTCTATCACTAAAGCTCTATTCTATAACGCCAAAGCTGTAGGTAACAACAACAGGTACTACCAGAGAATGTATTGCGTCTATTCTTCTATTCGGTGAATAATAATAATAATAATAATTATTATTATTATTATTATTATTTTTATTATTGTTGTTGTTGTTGTTGTTGTTGTTGTTGTTGTTGTTGTTGTTGCTGTTGTTGTTGTTGTTGTTGTTGTTGTTGTTGTTGTTTCCTTTGATTCTGGCGTGTACACATTTCTTTCCGGGTCCCGCCCAGGGACCTAAGGTTAGAAATGCCATCATGACATTTTCCACTGACAAAAAAAAAAAAATTACATAGATAAAGCCCTTCGTAAAGTGTGTGCTGTATTTGTGAGAACAATTCTTTGTATTTCTTTTCGGCATGGGCTTCCAGGAATCCCTTCAATTAGTCTACTGGAATATTTTCCAAACACTCCGAGGGCTCCAACTACAACAGGAATTGTTGATATTCCTATGTGATACATTATTATTATTAGTAGTAGTATTTATAGTAGTATCAGTATTATTATTAGTAGTATTAGTATTAGTATTATTAGTAGTAGTAGTATTGCTTCTTGTATTTTATTACGGAAATATCAATAGTATGTAAATCGAAATAATACAAATTTTAATAACTAAAGTTGAGCGAAACAGTATTATAATACGTTAGAATATTTCTATCCAATACATTACCTGAAATCGACTTTAAATTAAATGTGTCAAACCATATTCACTAGAGATGTTCCCGAACGGTACACACGCTTCTTCAACTTGCTTCGTATTTTGCCAAAGGCAATATTTAGTTTCATTTTCAGCAATTGTCAACCAATGTTGTCGTCTTCTTGCAGGTGTTGTTTTCGTTAGTGAATTCCCAGAGCCTTACTACATTTTTTTTCAGAAGACGAAACAGAATTATTCAAGTCAATAACTGGAGAAATTCAAAAAGTTTTTTTTTCTATGTCTTTTCTGATGAGTTTCTTTTTTCCATTTCTTTTGTTCTTATTCCTTATTATTTATCAGATATTATTTTGCGCAAAACTCTAAATGAACCAACAATTAAAAAAGCAACATAATATATCTTCCGTTGTCTTCACATTATTTGTAACTATTTTCAAAGAACATATTCCTTTCTCTCGTCGCTTTATATATATATATATATATATATATATATATATATATATATATATATATATATATATATATATATATATATATATAAAATGTAAATATATATATATATATATATTGTTTGTGTATGTGTGTGCGTTTGAGTTTCAAAACTTGTAGTTTTATTCTTTTATCCGAAATACAGATCATCAACAAGAGAAACGTCTGCTTTTGTTACCGTTTGGCATTCAGCAAAAGACCGATATTTCGAATCATGCCTCCTGAGACCGGAAAACTGTCCGTCAGTCGAGTTTCCTTATCTCTTGCATTGAAGACTGACTCGCCACGTTTCTATGGCTTTGTATGTCAGCGAAAACGCGGATATTGACAATAGAGACAAAAAGGACTAGCGCAGGCTAAGAAGAAAAAAATTGAAACGCAGCGTTTTGAAAATGTAGTGAATAAGAAAAAACTAGTAGCAGTCGTAGTAGAAGAAGAAAAGGAGAAGGAAGTAGAAAGTGAAGTCGAAGAAGGCGATAGAAGACAGTGAAGTCTAGACGAAAAGAAGTCAGTAGAAGAACGTAAAGACGGGGAAGGAAAGGAGAAGACAATAGAAAATGAAGTCGAAGAAGGCGATAGAAAACAGTGTAGAAGAAAAGAATAAGGAGAAGAAGGTTAAGACGGAGAGGAAAAGAAGAAAACAATAGAAAGTGAAGTCGAAGAAGGCAATAGAAAACAGTGAAGACTAGAAGTAAAGAAGTCATTAGAAGAACGTAAAGAGGGGGGATAAAAGGATAAGGCAATATAGAGTGAAGTCGAAGAAGGCAATAGAAAACAGTGTAGAAGAAAAGAAGTCAGTGGAAGAACAGTAAGACGGGGGATAATAGGAGAAGGCGATAGAAAGTGAAGTAGAAGAAGGGAATAGAAAACAGTGTAGGAGAAAAGAAGTCCGTAGAAGAACGTTAAGACGGGGAAGAAATGGAGAAGGCGAAAGAAAGTGAAGTCGAAGAAGGCAATAGAAAACAGTGGAGACTAGAAGAAAAAGTCATTAGAAGAACGTAAAGACGGGTGATAAAAGGAGAAGGCAATATAAAGTGAAGTCGAAGAAGGCGATAGAAAAAAGTGTAGAAGAAAAGAAGTTAGTAGAAGACCGTTAAGACGGGGAAGAAATGGAGAAGGCAATAGAAAATGAAGTCGAAGACATCAAAAGAAAACAGTGAAGACTAGAAAAAAAGAAGTCAGTAGAAGAACGTAAAGACGGGGAAGAAAAAAAGAAGGCAATAGAAAATGAAGCCGAAGAAGGCGATAGAAAACAGTGTAGAAGAAAAGAAGTCAGTAGAAGAACGTAAAGACGGGGAAGAAAAGGAGAAGGCGTTAGAAAGTGAAGTAGAAGAAGGCAATAGAAAACAGTGTAGGAGGAAAGAAGTCAGTAGAAGAACGTAAAGACGGGGAAGAAAAGGAGAAGGGAATAGATAGTGAAGTCGAAGAAGGTTATAGAACAGTGAAGAAGAAAAAAATAAGTAGAAGAACGTAAAGACGGGGAAGAAAAAAAGAAGGCAATAGAAAGTGAAGTCGAAGAAGGCGATAGAAAACAGTGTAGAAGAAAAGAAGTATATAGAAGAAGGTTAAAACGGGGAAGAAAAAAGAAGACAATAGAAGAAAATGAAGAAGAATAAAAGATCTTGGTAGAAGAAGAAGAAGAAGAAGAAGAAGAAGAAGAAGAAGAAGAAGAAGAAGAAGAAGAAGAAGAAGAAGAAGAAGAAGAAAATGGCGATAGAAAAATGTGAAGAAGTGGAAAACATTAGAAAATAGTGAAGATGATGATGGTGATGTCGGTAAAAGAATATAAAGCAAAAGAAGAAAATGTCGATAGAAGAATGCGAAGAAGAAAAAGGCAGTAGAAGCAAGTGAAGATGAAGAAGCCAATACAAAATAGTGAAGACGAAGGAGAAAAGAAGACACTAGAAGAACGTTAAGACGGAGAGGAAAAAGGTCAGTAGAAGAAAGTGAAGAAGAAGAAAAAGAAAATGGCGATAGAAGAAAGTGAAGAAGAAAAAGATGGCGGTAGAAATATATAAAGAAAAAGACGAAAAGAAGTCGGTAGAAGAATATGAAGAAGAAGAGAACAGTAAAAGAAAGTGAAGACGAAGATGAAAATAAGATAGTAAAAGAACGTTAAGACGGAGAAGAAAATAAAGGCAGTAGAAAAAAGTGAAGAACATTGCCGTACAAGAAATGAAGATGGCGGTAGAAGAAAAGAAGATGACGGTAGATGAAAGTGAAGAAGAAGAAGAAAAAGAAAATGGCGATAGAAGATATGAAGGAAAATAAAAAAAGGTAGAAGAAAGTAGACGATGGCTGTAAAAGAAAGTGAAGAAAGAGAAAAGAACATGGCGGTAGAAGAAAAAATGGCGATAGACGAAAGTGAAGAAGAAGACGATGACGGTAGAAGTATTTTAAGAAAAAGAAGAAAAGAAGTCGGTAGAACAATATGCAGAAGAAGAGAACAGTAGAAGAAAGTGAAGACGAAAAAGAAGGCAGTAGATGAAAGTGAAGAAGACGAAAAGAAGATGGCGGTAAAAGAAGGTAGAAGAAAAAGTAAAAGAATAAGAACTTGACAAAGTAGAAGAATATAATTCTAATGCGAAAAAGAAATGACAAATGAAAGAATTGCAGGCCTGTGTACAATCAAAGATTTTACAGAAAATTTGCTAGAAAGAGGAAATAAGTAAGAAAATTAAAAGTTTAGAATGATGACGTAAAATAATATTCGGAAGAAAAACACAGAATGGGAAATATTAATGTTTAAGCGAAGAAAATTAAGTTGAAGAAGAACACGAATATTACGAAAAACGATAATTTTTTTTAGGATAATATTAACAGAAGGGATCAACATTATTTACATTATTCGGACTATTGTCTTCATCTTTGTCGCCATATTTATTACAACGTTTCGGCCGTTGTACGCCCCGGCCTTATTCAGGTGGTTGGAATGTCGAACTGAACCATTTATTTAGCTCACTGGGGTAGACTGTTCTAGTTCAACGTGCCATGTCTAATGGATGTCATTTATCAGTTATCTCCTGTTAATTTCCCTCTGAAAGTTCTCCGCAGGGACACATGACACTGGATAAAGGCGTTAGTTAGATCCAGTGAGAGGACCCAAAGAGTGTGAGTTCAATACACGGTTAAGACAGTGGAGGACTTTCAGAGGAAAATTAATAGGAGATAACTGACAACTGACATAATTGGTTGCTTTGTGGAACAATCTCCACAGACAGTGCCTCCCTGGTAACTAGAATCTTGAATTCCTTAAGAAAAGGGTCAACATTTCCTCAATCCTTTCATTCTTAGTAACCTTTTATTACAGTGGGCCTTCTATTGGCTGTATTATCAGTAAATGAAAAAGAAAACTTAAGAGGATGCCAGCGGAGACCGAGATCAATACAAACAGCCAATCAGATGAATAAATTATAGCATTATAACCAGATAGTTATAATTACCGTTAGTTATATTACTTGATTAACTAATTACTGGAGATTTTGTACTATTAATTTAATAATAACATATTCATCACAACTCTATTCGATCACACTTGAAAATAAGCACATCGTGGCAAAGCATTTTAGAACCAATAACGAGCAAAACGGTGTTTCACTAACATATGGAGGACGCTGATTGGACTTTTTAAAAAAGGACACATACTCTTTATCAATAACTTGAAGACCCATGCCAGTTGGCAACCGTTTTAAACGGAGTTGTCTACTCTGAATATAAAATCTACTGCAATGGGAAATACTGTCAGATTAATAAAAATTCCTGATAATTATGGTTTTTAAGTTTAGGATACGAAAATAACGTTAGCAGACGTAGTTATCGAATTATCTCAACGAGATGAGTACTTCCCTCCATGAGGGGAAATAAGACTGGCTTTAACGGGCAACTCCTTCGAGACAGAACGGTTTCAAAGAGCGTTAGCATATACGACCGTTACCTTCGTGGTCTGAACCCTCTCAAAAGGCACATTAACTTTATTCAAAACTCGTGAAATCCGGTACAGGTTTGTTTAATGGCATATCTAATTCTTAAGTGTCATTTAACGCTGAAATTTAATTTTCTTGTGAGCATCAGTAATTAGTTCTTTTTACAAAAACTATTGCTTAAGCAATATATTTATTTATTTTTAAAATCTATATTTTCAGTTTTTTGACACGAGATTGGGGATTCACTATTTCCCCATAGCTGAGAACATCACTGTAGCTATCACCATGCGACATGGTAGATTTGGTAACAAAAGCAATTATATGTGGTTTCTCGATCTTCAAAACCTTCCAATCACAGGTCTTGCTGCTGGATAGACAAGTAGCCGTATCTCTTCATGGCGTCGATGATAATGGCTCTCCCTAATATTCCTGTCATTTGTAGCTCTTAATAAATTTGTATTTTCGTTGCCTCTTCCAAACATTGTCCCACTATCCATATACTCAGTTTAGCTAGGTAGGTTATACATTGTTTTCATATTGTCCACAACCTGACTTGTGAGCAGTAAATTTTTCCAAGCGTATTTTCATCATTATATTTCTTAGAAATTTCAACTGTCTCTTACTTGTACAATGTTTAAGTGTCAGTTTT
>OZ038515.1:10045949-10120949 GCA_964036315.1 Acanthosepion esculentum
GCTAGAGCGATAGCTATAATTAATTTAAAAACAAAATTACCTAAAATTAAATACAATATTAAATTACGGAGAATATTTTCATAAGCCATTTTAGCAATGTCCAAAATAAAAATATTTTAAAATGAATTAATTAGTTTTGAAATGCAGCAAATACATTTGCTTCCTAGAAACATTAAATGTAATATATTAGCTTAAAATTAGAACTAACATAAGACCTTCACGAAAGTGTTTTCATTTGCATTAATAATTCTAAACATTAGGTACTGAGTTTCGGTGGAAGTACCCTACATATATATATATATATATATATATATATATATATATATATATATATATATATGTAACATACATATGTATATAAGCATATATATACCTATATATATATAGATATCTGCGTCTACATATACATATATATATATATACATATATATATACTCACCCAACTATCTATATATATATATATTATATATGTACATTATATATATATACACACATTATATATATATATACATTATATATATACATTATATATATACATATACATTATATATACATTATATATATATATATTATATATATATACATTATATATACACATTATATATATATACATTGTATATATATACATTATATATATACACATTATATATATATGCATTATATATATGTATATATACATTGTATATGTATATACATTATATATATATATATACATTATATATACATTATATATATATATACACACACACACAGAGGTGGCTTAATCATAAACTGGCACTCCATAGTGAGTCTTTGTCTTGTTCTGGGACACTCAATAATTTCTCCTCCTCTCTACCTTGTCTCACTTGATCATATGTGCAAGGAGGTTTGTTTCCTTGAAGTTGTTTTTCCTAAAAAATGTTCAACTCATTACTAATTGTAATTGCGACAATACTTTGTATCTGATTTTTTAATTAATAAAATATGCCCTGTTTTAAGAATAACATATGCAGATATCTGTGTGTACGTGTGTATGTGTCTGTAAAGATATATATATATATATATATATATATATATATATATATATACGCGTATTAATTGGATATAGAATCCAAACAAAATTTGAGAAATTAGATTATGGAGAAATGCTTTTAAGCGCATGTCACATTCATGGCCGAGGTCAGAATTAAACAGTTTTTTTTTGCATTAAATCCGACAGCGATTACGATCATTAACATAAAACAACACGAAGGCGTAACGCATGGCATTAAAAAGTTAAAATATATATGTTTTCTACACACATACTGTCGTGTCGGAAACCTACCACCCCTCTTGAAGATGAACTTGTCTGCTTGCAAAGACTTTATATAGTGGCACGTCGAGAGACAGAGGAGAGGAAGTTCTTGGCTGAGCTAGTTAGAGACTACTCAGGCGATTACTGTACCTTTTACCAACGAATAAAACCCTTTTTATTGTTACGTGTTATTTGTCGTTTGTCTCTACAAACCCCAAACCAACATCATAACACATACAATAGGGTATGCTTATTCTCTTTTTTAATGTTTTGCTTTGACCAACATCGAAAAAAAAAAAAAAAAATGAAATTGTCTATTCAAACAGTCTGTTTATTATATACAACATTTATAGAAATAACACACAACCACATTGAAGTGCATAATAATCAGTCAATTTCGAGGGAGAGTTTACACACGCGCACACACACACACACACACACACACACACACACACACACACACATATATATATATATATATATTAAGAAATATAGTCTTAAAGTGTGCTATATTTATGGGATAAAGTGCTCAATATCAGAGATAGAGCGCGTGTCAATATAAAAGTGAACATAGAAGTCAACGCTTAGAGTCGATACTCTGTTTCATGCTAGTGCAATCGTCTGACGATTGCACTAGCATGAAACAGACTGTCGCCTCTAAGTGTTGACTTCTATGTTCACTGTTATATATATATATATATATATATATATATATATATATATATATATATATATATATATATATATATACATACAAATATATGTCTTACCATTTTGTAAATGGAAGGGTTTAATTCCGAGGAGGATATAAATACAGGGAGAACTGATTTTAGACTACAGGGCATTATGACAATTAGAAGACGGGAACTTTAATTATCCATTTCAATTATAAAATTATTTTGCGATCATCAAGATGTTCAAAACTTCGGAGTTCAATCTTTAACATCTCGGCGTTTAAGAAATAAATTTATAATCGAAATGGATAATTAAACTCTCCTCATATATATATATATATATATATATATATATATATATATATATATATATATATATAATATCTTCTTGAATACATTAAAACATTAAATAAGGGATAAACTCTTCGTCGAAGTCTACTTATTACAATAAAATTTAAAAAGTGCCCTGTACCCAGTTCGCAGAGTAATACATGTAAATATTACCTTAAATGACCTGACAGTTGCAATTAAGCATGGAACCTCAGCGTTGCGACCGCACGCTCCAAAAATATTTTCACAGTTAACAATAACACATTTCTCAAAAAACCTATTTCGGAGTACATCTTAACTTTCGTTGTCCTGTTATTACCTGGATGTAAAAAAGATATATCTATTTCTATACCTGAGGATGATTGTATGAACAATCGAAAGCTTGTAGTAAAAAAAAGACCTTATACAACTGGAATTTATAAACAGGCATCATAACATTCATCCACGGGTTCGAGGTTAATGTATTTTATTAAAAATTGTTTGCGAGGGATTTTTGCCATTTATATCATTAATTTCACTATCTGCTTTTTGTATGAATGTATGATTCATGCAATATATATATATCATTAAGTTTACTAATTTATTTTTATATGAATGATTCATTATAATATAAATTGAACTGCACCACATATTTTATTTAAAAGCACTGATCCGACCTGCAAATTTTCAGGAAATCAACTGAGATATTAGCCTACTAATTGAACTATTTATTTCATGCCGCGTTGACTGATAAACTAATACAAAAAAATTCACAAATTGCCATATTAGTAAAAACGCATTCTCTTAAATTTAGAAAATATTTAACCTTAGAGTTGCGACAGCACGCTCCAAAAGTTTGTATACGTTATCAATAACACATTTAAAAAACATATTTCGATGTTTAAGTTTAATACAGATAAAATTTAAAATTCAAAATTGGTAATTTTAATTTTTAATTTTATAGTAAAATTTAATATTAATTAGTTAAAATGAATTCTATTTTAGCCTAATCCTAACATTAAAGCATTAATTATTATAACTAAGGTTCGTTGTAAAGATTTTTGAATTCTCATATACTTGTATTTTGATTGGTCATTGCAGCTTATGTAACAGCGTTTCCCTAGCAAGGGGTGTTTGATTAATTTGAATCTTTTACAATCCTTTATTCTACATTCAACAACATCACTTGGTAAGACACCAGAAGTGTTGAAACAAAATGGCTATTTTTGTTGTGATTTTATAATATATATATGTTATAATTTTTTAATAACTAATAATATATATATATATATATATATATATATATATATATATATATATATATATATATATATATATATATATATACATATATATATATGTGTAATTTGGCAGCAACTTTTCTTTCAAACATGTAGTGTTGAATGTTAAAGACAACATAGTCTTACATATTTTCTTTTGAATTTTCTCATATTCTCTAATGAGACTTTTTATTTGAAAATAGTTCCGAAATATGTATTTTCCATACGATGACCTAGCGCTTTCGAACATCATTGTTCATCTTCAGGGTCAATATTTTAGTCAAAAATTTTTTTTTTTTAAACAAACATTTGCCAATTATCTTGTAGCGTAATCATGTTGCTACTTTTTTACAAACTAAAAACGTTAAATTCCTTTTAAATTCAAAAGACGCGATGATGTTATATCACGTGCATGGCGTAGATTTTTATCATGTGACAGCGTGAAAAAGATTTCCAATACACAAGCCAAAAGATCGAAGAATACGCTACAAAATTTAAATATATTATAAACATTGCAATATATTACCAGATATATTATAATCTATACGATTAATAAGAGGTCTTTTTCTTTTAATATGTATATTCTTTTATATATGTATATATATATATATATATATATATATATATATATATATATATATATATATATATATATATATATATAAAGACATTTTTATGATATGTTTAACGTTCTTCTTATAGATACATGTATTTAAGCAAATGCTCTGTTTATAATAAACAGTATTAAATAACATTTACCGGCCTGAATGTCCAAGAAATTTTCATAGAAAATTTTCGTTCTCCGACAGGAATCGAACCTGTATCCTATACGGAACCGTCATTTCGCGTGACGTGCCTTAACCGTTCGGCCACAGAGAAGCGTTCGGTCGCAGAGAAGCGTTCGGTTAGCAAGGTCGATTTTACTACCTTTAAACTTAAATCTTCCATGAAACTCTTCTATTCATATCTGCTCTTAGCGTAAGAATTGTAAATAATTTGTCGGACTATGTCCAATTCAAAATATATATATATATATATATATATATATATATATATATATATATATATATATATATATATATATATATATATAATGCGTGTAAAAGAATAAAAACACATGTGACTTCATCGTTGCAACACATGATCCAATAAATGAAGCACGCACAAGAATTATTATTAATGCTGTCATTATATTTGATTCAGTTTTCTTATATGTTACTCCGAATTTTTAAAGATTAGAATGTAGAAGATGTTTCGTATTTTCTTTTTAGTTTTATCAGCCTCCTAGCGGTGACGAAAGGAGACAAGCTGTCTATTACTCGCGTCTTCAATAATAAATATCAGAATAACACAACTAGAAAAATCGAACGAAAGAACAATCTACAAACTTTTAAATTTGCTTTTCTCCTGACAATTAAATGATTTTGGCGCGATTCTTATAAGGACTGTGCATTTGTGAAACGAAATCAAAGAAAAATTCTATGCTGCCATCTATCTTGTTGATCAGACGCCAGAAACCGCCGTTCAAACAAGTTTAATTCGCTGTATTCAAATGTTTTCACCTGTTTCTTTTATTTTTATCCGTTTGGAAATTGGCGCCATTTTCTTTGATTTAGAATATTCGCCCCCGTGGTATTAGTTTGAAAATCTTGAACGTAATTTCTTTGATAGAGAGCCGTTAAAGCGTCCCTTTATTTCTTTACTTCTTTTCCTTCCTTTCCGTCTTCGTTATCCTAAGGACAGAATTAGTGATTAATTACCGACGTGGGTTTTTTTTTGTTTTTTTGGGGGGATTTTTTTTTTTTTTTGAAAGAATAATCTCTGAAAATATTGCATTGGATAGCGAAAGATGTCCTCCAAAAACGAAGCAATCTTTTAAGAAACAGGAAAATAACTTTAGGAAAAATAAAAAAAGAAAAGACGTCATATCAGTCCTCCTATATGCCAGTGAATTATGAACAATCTCTTCACGGAACAAAAATAGACATAAAGAAAGAGATATGTGCTTCTATAGAAAGATACTTAGAATACCTTGGACGGAACACGTAACCAACAACGAAGTTTTAGTGGAAATGGAAACAAAAGTATACTTATACTTAACCCCATGAAGAAGCAATTTAAATTTCTATGGAACATGAGGAGGAAAGAAAGCTTGGGATCTTTATGTCTCACATAACACTTTGAAGCCAATATCAATAAAAGAAAACAGCGCTTAACCTACGTATCAGGCTGTGTAAAAAGGAGACTTATACTTAACACCATGAAGAGCAATTTAAATTTCTAAGAAACATAATGAGGAAAGAACTCTTGGAAACTTTGAGGCTCACAGGACAGTTTGAAGCCAATATCAGTAAAAGAAAACAGCGTTTAACCTACGTAACGAGGCTGAGTAAAAGGATGCCAGAACAAGGTTTAGGAGAAATAACCAAAAGACAAAATTTACTAATGTCTCAGCTATCATATCAGTTTAATTTTGATTTTAAATTCTCAAGTATAGCGTATTTTTCCGTCTTCATTCTAATATTCTAAGTGTAAAATATGCAACCGTTACTGCATATTATTATTTTCCTTGACGCAACAGAAATGTGGTTCTACAGAAGGACTCTGAGAATACCATAGACAGAACATGTAAACAAAGTTTTAGAGAAAATGGAAATAAATGTCACTTATACTTAACATCAAGAATAGACATTTGAAAACAACTACCTAGAGAAAATGAATAAATAGATGGCGTATAAATGTCTAGAAGAGATAACAACAATACAAAAGAGTCTATCTTAAATATTTATAAGTCTATCATTGCTCCACGCTTAGAACATTGTTGTCACAGATAGTCAGCTGTTCCTTGATAAAATCCAAATAAAAATCAGCAATATTATTGTTCCCGATCTAGCGTTTCGGCTTCGTTTACTTTCACAATGACGTAAATTGGCATCCCTTTGTTTTTTCTATAAAAACCTTCATGGTAATTGTTAGAATGGGCTATGATGCCTAGACTCTTCAAATGTAAGTGCTCTACTAGACTGGTGAAGAGGTCTGGCCAACTTAAAATTGGGCTGCCTCGATGTAACCGTAAATTCTAGGCTAACACTTTCTTTTCTCGAATTTCTCGTTTGTGGAACTGACGTACCATTTCTTTCCAGTTAACTTTAATCTGCAAAAATTTAAATGCAATGTCAATCGCTATCTGCTGCCCTCCTGATCACTTCTCTTGTTTTCTGACTCTTCCACGTCCAGTAATCTCTTGTGTCTGGATGGCTTTAGTGCCTTGCTTGGGTTGAACTCGATTAATATAAATAGTTACAAACGAAAGAAAGTAATTGTCAACATTCTAAAGGCGCACGGTGAGAAGGAGGAGGAGGAGGAGGAAGAAGAAGAAGATGAAGAAGAAATGCATTAATGCGTATCGATTAAAGATTATCGAATATCAATCATTTTTCTCAAAAGCTCCTACAGAAAATATGACAAATAAACATTTACATACTTGCAAGCGTAACATTCTAGGTTAAGAAGTTATTTTGGTGTATTCAGGAAAAATCCTGTATAAATTTATCCACGCAGATTTAAAAACAGAGAAATAACAAAGATGTGATTCTACAGAAGGATGCTGAGAATATAATGGACATAATATGTATACATCGAGGAATTTGTAAGGAAAACAGAAACAAAAAATATGCTTATACTTAGAACCAGAAGGAAATTGATATTTGTAAAAAAAGCATAATAAAGAAAGAAGGGTTGGAAAATTTGAAACTCACAAGACATATTGAAGAGAAAAAGAACAGAAGGAAAAAAGTGTAAAATACCTAATAATGCTGGGTAAATGGATGCCGGAACATCGCGAGATAGTAGTAGTAGTAAGAGTAGTAGTAGTAGTAGTAGTAGTAGTAGAAGAAGAAGAAGAAGAAGAAGAAGAAGAAGAAGAAGAAGAAGAAGAAGAAGAAGAAGAAGAAGAAAATTAAGAAGATAATAATAAGAAGAAAATGAAGAAGAAGAAAAAATGCAAAAATGTATATGAAGCCGAGATAGGTTTTCTCAAAAGCTACTACAGAAAACCTGACAAATAAATATTTATATATACTTATACGCGTAATATTCTAGATCAAGTCATTTTGTAATAATTTTGATGTATTCTGGAAAATCCTGTATAAATCAAGTTTATTCACACAGATTAAAAAAACAACTCAAGGAATCAATCTATGCACGAATACATTAACTTATTTAATCGTAGCACTCCGAACAAGGTGAAAATGCCACAGACAAAAGGTGTTACTGGAACTGGATATGAAACTGACCGAGAAGACCGAGAATAAGAAAAATTATGGAAAAGACAAGGTTCTTTAAATTTTTACATCTAACATTTTGGAGATTGTAGTTGTCATGGAAGAAAAAAAATAGAGTTCTACAGGTAGCAAGTTCGAGAAAAGTAACCGTTAAAATAGAAGGGGTGGTTGCTTCTAGCTAATTCAACATTAAAAGGTGAAACTAGTTACCAATCAAGTAGCACGCTTAAATTTATGTAGTCGGGCCACAGGATTTGGGCAAGCTCATCAGAGCACTTGCCATGAAAACATTTATAGAAAAATACAGAAGAAAGCCTCGCGACGTCAGTGAGAAATTGACTGAAGTCGAGATGATTGCTCAGTTTTTATTAAATGACAGATCCTGTTTTGTATTTTGTCAAGAATCTCGAGGAGCCACAGATCAGTTATGACAACAGTATCCAATCGAAGGAGAAATGGAAGATTTGTAAATGTGCAAGATGGATTCAGACGAGTGCAATTTTTTGGTACGACACAGCAATGTAGACGTAGCAATTGATTCGATATAGGCGCTTCATGTGAGTGGAAAACGTGAAATTCTTTTGCTCTCCTCGAGTATCGCGGCTTCCGTGATGGCGCCGACAGAAAAAGCTCTGATTTGTTAGTTTAAACTTTTGAAATTTTATCTTGTATGTTCCATGTCACTTCACGACGGAGACCATCATGTCTATGCACAAAATCTCACACATTTGTAGCTCTTTACAACGTTATATATATATATATATATATATATATATATATATATATATGTGTGTGTGTGTGTGTGTGTGTGTGTGTGTGTGTGTGTGTGTGTATGTGTGTGTGTGTGTGAAACGGCTGTCCAGTGATTTCTGCATTCTGTTGAGTTTTCAGACTCGATGAATCACTTAAATATAATTATCAAATCCTCCTAATAATTTCAAATGTATTTCATTCCTTGAACCGGATTCTAATTCTGGAATGAGCGGCTTGGTAATAGTAGTCGTGGCTCCAGGGGACTCAGTCCTATGGTTAAATAGAATCTCAGTAGAGTTCCACCGCGGAATATGTGAGTGAGTGGCGCTATATTGAGTCTGATATGCTACCCCTACCGCGGCCCGTTAGTACAGTTGGTATGGTGTTTGCTTAACTGTCAGGGTTTCAATTCTCGGTAGTGGATGCGCACTGTTGATGACTCCCAAATATAGGACGAAACGGCCGTCCAGTTCTTTCTGCATTCCGTTGAGGTTTCAGACTCGATGAATCACTTAAATATAATTATGAAATTATCCTAATAATTTCAAATATATATATATATATATATATATATATATATATATATATGTGTGTGTGTGTGTGTGTGTGTGTGTGTGTGTGTGTGTGTGTGTGTGTGTGTGTGTGTGTGTGTATGTATCTATGTATGCGTATAGGTGTAGGGTTGATAAACGAAACGGACAGATATAAGCAAGCGTATACGCGTACGCTGATGTGCGTAGGCGGGCAAACAAATACATAGCCATTGCATTTATAGTTGAGATGTAAACATGATAGTCGATGCGATTATAAAGAGGAAAGATATATATTAATCAGTACATATTTGGTGTGCGTCTATAGTTTTCACTGGGTGGTTCCCAGCTCATCGGGAACGTAATCAACGTTGTTGAAAGAAAACAACTGGCTCATGGGAGTTTCACTGCTACGTAGCGCAAACAAATAAAGATGCACAGAAGTGTGTTAAATGCGATGATGTTGAGTTATATATTTTTAAGAAAATTAGCGTAATTTGAGGCCAGTAAAAAATTATAAGTGAAAAAAATTTGATTACAAATTTAAAATTTAAAATTAAAGCCGTTGCAATCTCGTACTCATTGAACCGTTACGGGTGCAACGGAGTAAAAAATGACTGGAAGTAAAAATAGAAAATATAGAGTCGTGAACAGGTTGGGTAGGGTCTGGCACCTATACTCTAATAAAATAACGGTGAGATTGGAATTAGTCAGGTTTCAAATATTTTAAGTTATACGTTTTTTTTTTATGCCTACATGCAATCATTAGTTCGGACCGTTTATGAAGTAGGTTTACGTTGTTAATATATTTGACGATAAATCTTTTCTCTAATTAATATGAATCGTGTTGTCCCTCTGCCTTACAGGAAAAACATATTTGGTTTGTGCTATGAATTCCCATTTTACATTAGGTGTGTAATCATTTGTTTTAATGCTCCAGTAGAACAGACGGTGCTGTGACGTTTGCATATTTTTTGTTGTTGAGTGTCATCTTGTGATGCTAACACAGTTTTTGCCAATTGATAGCGATGGATCCGAAATAAAATTCGGCTTGGTCATTCTGTGTGATGTTAGCCTTGTATATAATTCCTTTACACATACATTTGCCGTTCATGAGACAGAGATCACGGTTGCCACAATTGCATGCCTCCTTATCGGGGCTGCCATTTCTACTGATGTTGCTTCGTCTATATTCTTCAAAGGTTTACACAAACACTTCCCGGAATCAAGCAACCTACACACATTATTCAACAAAAACACAGTAAAAAAATCAGCTGCCGTTGCACCGAGAACATGGCACAAATAACAAAAAAACACAACAGGAAAATTATCAACAAACCACACGAACAAATTAAACCCACGTGCAACTGCAGAATAAAGAACGAAATATACCAAGCCATGATAAAATCACCAGATAATGAAGGGAAAATATACATAGGAGTAACTGAAGGACTCTGGAAACAAAGAAATTATGTACACAAAACATCTTTCACAAATAGTAAATATGTGAACAGCACAATGCTTTCTAAGTATATCTGGGAAATTAAAAACAAAACGCACCAACATATATTCACCCCTAAGCTCTGAAGGTCGCGAGCGAGCCTCACCCTTCGAGACTCCGACCTCAAGCGTTGGGCATTCACACTAGCCAACCAGAGAGACATTATCAAATCAATTAGGGTTGTCCTCCAGGGTAAAACATGGCTGGGGTGAAGACACCGACAGCTCGTCCTATAAAGGGATGGGTGAACAAAAACAGGGACCCTCCCTTTACATTACTTTGATTCATTTAAGTTTGGCTCCAGTAAAACTGCCGCTTGGGGCACCAATTTCAGGGACGCGTTTGCCTCCTCTATCATGCCCCAAATTTCCTGCGTACCCGGCTCAGAACGAACTACGGTCATAACTCTACGAACATCTTTAAGGTTTTCGGGCACTTCCACATCGAGTCCATTGATTTGCCGGAAATACCACAAAACTCTTAATGGCTTGGGATTCCGCGTCTGCCCGAACATTCTTTCAGCATGAACCCGGGATACGCGGCAGATGTCTACCCCTAGGAGATATGGCGGTTTGCTTTTTTTCTTCCTCCCCTCTGCAGCGACTTGAACTTCTGGACTTCTGGACTTCTGTTCCTCTTTTTTTTAGGGGAATGTGATGGTGTTTGAGTAGGATTGCTTATAGGAGTGTAGGAGGGTGTGATGCCAGATGGGGTCTTGAAAGGGGAAGGCTTAGTTCAGGTACTGTCTGTATGAGTTATTTGTTTGGACAGAGAATTTGACACTGATTTGGACGGAGGTGGATTTGTGAAAGATTTTTTGGAAGATGAAGGGGAAGACGGGGCAGAGGATGAGGGGCAAGGCGCCCCCAGCGACTTCCGATTCTTGGCCCGCTTTACGTCCAACTTCTCCTTTAGCTTTTTTAGGTGTAATATTTTTTACCAGCAAAGACCCAACCGAGGGATTTTCCACACCGATTCGTTTGGCAGGTTGGCCAATTACAGGCGCCGAGGATTTAACAGTCTCGGCCAGAGGGGGTTTTGGTCGCCAGCGACCGGAACTCCAGAGGCCTTCTTCCCTGGGCAGGAGGAGGAGAGTTGACCAGTTTCTCAACACCTCCAGCAAGTAAGTTTTCTTCCGGTCACTATGACCGGCATTTTTCGGCCGCAAAAATCCAAACAGTTGGGGATGAAACACGAAGGCCAAATGATGCAGCATAATATCAAAATATCAATTTGGCCGTGCTACATAAAAAATGCAGGCAGGTGGTCTCCCGTTACCTGAGGAGGGACCTCAAATATGGCAACTCTGATCCTTCACCGACCCTCATATTCCGTTCTAAGTATAAGGTCTTTTGTAATTAGTTCTTTCTTTGCCAGTTCCAGACAAACATCGGCTGTGGACAGAAGTATGTCCCACGTGAAAAACCCGGAACCTTTAATTACACTTTGGGGTTTAATACCCAAGGACAAAAGTGATTTGATTACTGTGTCTTTCGTGGAGCGACAAATTTTGCGCGTACGCTTGTCCACCACGAAGACTGACACCATTCTCTTTTGTAATACTTTCAGTTCTTGGACGTCTTCAAGGAGCCCATCTTCTTTTACAAGATGAGCGTAGCCCTTAGCTTTTTCCAAGAACTCCGAGATATTCATAATACAACTTGAGGGGGACTTCCAGAAAGAGGGCGATTCCTTGGCTGTCGAATTTGTTTGTGCCTCCTTCGCCACCTTGTCATTACAATTATTGGTTGAGACCGATATAGTCTCCTCTTCTTTGCTTGTAGCATTTCTTTTCTTGTTCTTTTATACAGTGATATTAGGGGTAGCTTTCCCATTTTTTTATTTTTATTTTAATTTATCCGAGAGATTAGCCATAGCAGCCGCCCCAAAAGTTCCTTTTTCACACCTGACCGACTAACATTGTCGGCCATTTTTCAAAAGCAAAAAACTCCACCCAGCTGAACTACTGACATATTGTTAAAATGAAAAGGAGTTGGGATAGGAAAAAATAATAAAAAATAAAATGCAAAAGCGCAAAAATTAGTTCCTTCTAAAAATAGAAAAAATTAAACTAAATAAAGAAAAACCGAAGCCTGGATACACCAGTAAATAAAACAATAAACTATTTATAAATACTAATACAAAACATAATAAATTTTAAAATCAAGATAAGTAAATAAAAACGGGAAAACTAAATTTAACCCAAATTAGAAATAAATGAAATCAAACTAGCTCAAAAAAATTAATAAAAGAAACAATATAAAATAAATAGTCTGGCAAGAATTTAAAAATTCAAAATGGCGCCCAAAGGCTGCCAAGAAGAAAAAAATGTTAACGAAAAAACAATAACAGAAACTCCTCTTTTTTTGTAAATAATTAACTTAAAATATAAAATGAAGAAGAAAAAGAAAAGAAATACCTAATTCTGGTTTTGAAACTAGTCAAACCAAAACTGAAAAACAAAGGATTGCGTCCAAAGTCGCTAGAGAAAATCGAAAATATAACAGGGGAGGTCATAAACTAAAAATGAGGAAATGTCAAAACAAAACTTTCTTTCTTTTTCTCTTTTCTTTTCTTAAAAGGTACTTATTTTTTTAAACGAGAACTGAAAAGAAATAAACAGAAATAAAAGGCAGTAGTCCGCTAAGACTTTGTCAAACCGAACTAAAAAAATAAAAATGTTGGCCAAAGCCAAGACAAAAAATATTTAATCAAAAGAAATGAAAGAAAAAACATAAAACTTAAGAAATAACTTAACTTTAAAGAAAAAATTTGTGGGCTGAAGAAAGTTGGTCAAATTAAGTAATAACTTTGGGCCAAAACAAGTTCGCCAATCTGCAAAACATGAGATTGCAAAAACCTTGACACTTCCGGTCAAAAAAAGTCTGACAAGCGACAAAGTACAGGCTGGAATAATTTTAAGCATAAAGCTTTCAAAATTAAATAAATGGTGTTTTGATCTGCATATTTGCCAAATGAAAAACGAATCAGGCGAAAAATGAGACGAGCATATCTAATTATCCAATAAGTGTTGTCCAATTGAAGACACGTGTCCTGATTGCGACACACGAGAATGATCACAAGAATATAATCTAATATACCTAGGAACATGTTCGCTTATTCTCGACTCTAACCTGAGACTCGTCTGTCATATGTATTCAACATGGCGCGGACATTTGAATTTATAAATAAGCAAACTTTTATTGTGATATGGTAGACGGTCTTTAGGAAATGAATGTAGAATCGAGCGAGTGCTAAGAATAACACGTAGTTTGGTTGAAAAAAGTGGCAGAGACAATATTAGAAACTCTGTCATTTTCTGCCAAGCCAAGGTAATTTAAGATGAATAGGACACAGACCAGGACCCAATTTAGGGGGACTATTTTTCGTTCTATTGTACGGCCCGCAATACGATTTGGAAAACCATTATTGACAAGAATACAACGGATCTTATTTAACTCCTGCTGGAATGTATATGACGAACAAATTAATAGGGCTCGATGTACTAAAGTTTTAATCAAATTTATTTTTCTATGCCGAGGGAAAAAAGAATTCCAACTGGTGTAAAGACCTGAAAAGGTGTCTTTCCGAAAAACACTGGTAATAAAGATACCATTCTTCCTCTCCACAAGAATATCTAGAAAAGAAATGGAGTTGTTCAATTCTTTCTCCATTGTGAAATCCAAAGATGGATGTAAACCATTTAAGGATTCACAAAAATGTGTTGCCTCCTCTATGTTATTAAACATAGAAAACGTATCATCAACGTAACGTTGATAGATATACGGTTTCTGATACTTCTCAAACAAAAGGCTCGTATGATAACCAACAAAAATGTTAGCTAAAGAAGACCCTAGGGACTACCCATAGAATCCCCATCTACTTGAGCATACATAATATTTTCAAAACTAAATTCTATTCCTTTAGTTGCTAACATAAGGAACTCCAAAATCAAAGGCTCTGGAATAGAAGGAGGACCCAGGCAACCTCTGTAGAGAGCGTCATCACATATCTGTGCTGTTTCTCCGAGGGTGATATTGGTGTACAGACTTACAATATCAAAAGAAACCAAAACCTTATCATCAGAAGAAATGGGACTGTTTCTAATGAATTTGGAAAAGGTGAAAGTGGCTGATACACCGTATTTTGAAAAGTAATCAGAAACACGTTTGATCAATTCAGAGAGCCATTTAGACAACTCGTGTTGTGCCGATCCTACCATAGATAAAATGACAGGTAAGGGCACATTATCTTTATGTATTTTAGGCAAACAATATAGTCTGGGTCTTTGGGAACCTACGGATCTGATCTTATTGTAGGTATCTTTACTTATGAGATCGCTTTTATATATTTCTAACAACCGTTTCTGAAGTTTTAATTCAAGTTTATCAGTACGGTCGTGTATTGAAGACGGACCAATCAAACGAAACTTTGTAGTATCACTTAGAATAAAATTCATCTTACTCACATAGTCAAATCTGTTTAGAATACCAACACCAACGCCTTTCTCAGGTTTCCTAATGTAAATATCATTACGAGATTTTACAGTCTTAATGGTCTTGTAGTGAGCGTGGCGCCATGCTACAGTACCACGATCAATTGGTGTGGAAATAAACTCATGCGCTATTTCTGAAATCCTAGGTTTGCACAATGCGAACTGGTCCGTGGAGGAAGGAACAAGATGAAGTAGCTGTGAAAACATAACTTCAAATTCAGCTAGAACTTCAACTTTATTTACATTTCGATGGGGAATACGAAAATCTAACCCTCTGGAGAGAACAACTTTTTCTGTTTTAGACAAATTAATATTAGACACATTAATTATATGTCTATTTATAGAGCAATCCTCTACACCAAATCTCTTCTAGATTAGAGCGTTGATATAGGCATAACATAAAATTATGTTTATTTAAATCAATATTCTGTTCTGTGGTCTCAGGTCTATGTTTCAGTACATATATATATATAGTTTTGACTTCAATGTTCACTTTTATATATATATATATATATATATATATATATATATATATATATATATATATATATATATATATATATATAAAGTGAACATTGAAGTCCAAATTCATAGGCGACAGGCTGTTTCATGCTAGACGCAATCGTTAGGTTGTGGGTGATATATATATATATATATATATATATATATATATATATATTGGATACGATAATTCGGGTTTACAAACCTGTTGTACTTGCCATTCTTTTGTAGGTCTCAGAGTCGTGGACTCCATACAGGTACCATATACGCCAGCTACATGTTTCCATAAAAGCTCTCTGCTTGCAATCGGTGGAGTTAACCTTCAAGATAGGACATCTTACGTAGACCTTTTTAACAGGTGTAATATTGGAGGAATCGATACTTTTCTCATACAGT
Organism: Acanthosepion esculentum; assembly: GCA_964036315.1. Taxonomy (NCBI): domain Eukaryota; kingdom Metazoa; phylum Mollusca; class Cephalopoda; order Sepiida; family Sepiidae; genus Acanthosepion; species Acanthosepion esculentum. The sequence continues at coordinate 10,061,945 of OZ038515.1, forward strand.
CTCAGTTACGTTGGACTGGTCATGTCTTGATGACAGGATACCGAAGATACCGGCCAGTTAGATCAGGGCTACAGAAATGTAGGACGTCTATGGCTAAGATACAAAGACAAGCTGAAAAGCAACTTGTCAGCAGTCAATATACCACACAGAAATCCTTGAGCGCTTAGCCTTGAGCATCCTTGAGCGCTTAGCCTTGGAGCAGGTAGAATGGAGATCAACGTGTTTCAGTGGACTCAGCAGTCTGCGTGTTTGAATCATCTTCAATAAGCGAGAGAAAGATCTAAAAGGTCAGCCAATCTAACAGTGATCTCATCTCACAATCCTCACACTTGCTCCATATGTGGCCCCCTTTGTAAATCACTAGCGGTCTTAAATGCCACATAAGATTATCGCACAAAATTTCATAACTTCATCAGGTAAGCTGTCAGATCCTCATACGTCGAAACCGACGGGACAGTCCATTATATGTATATATATCTTATTCGAGGATACCCGTTTCCTGGGGCGGATAGCCAATCCCTATTGCAAACTCTCGCTCAGGCACATTTGTGTTTGTTTAACACCCACAGAGCCCTCCTATGATGTATAGTGCAACTATGCAGAGCAGACCTTAGTTACCGTTTCTGGGAGAGAGCGCATTATCTAGAAGGATCAACAATCTGAACAAAATCAGCACACTCAAACCTTCAGCCACAATGACTCATTAATTCGTGCTAGAACAGCTATCGACCGCCCCAAGTGTTCTGTCAACCCAGTTTCACTCACAAGTCTTGGGTCAACCTGTGGTATGGTTTTCAGGCACACATCCGCACGCATATACCTATATATATATATATATATATATATATATATATATATATATATATATATATATACATATATATATAATTATATATATATACATATTGTTATTTCGTTTTTGACAAGCAGACATTTCATGACCTTAAACATTGAACATTCAGCCTTTTCACCTGCTCCACGAATTTTCGGCATTGAATCAAAATCATAGAAAAAAAGGTTTTCTTCTCGAAGTTTTCTTTATTTCTTTCTTGAGTCCGGTCACTTTTTATTATTTTACTTTCTGTATTCAAATGATCTCAACCTTTCACTATATCTCTTGCAATATCATTAAATGCATTCATTAAAAACAAAGAACTGACTAAAAGCTTAAGACAAAGTAATTCAAATAAAGCATACAGAAAGCATTACGTTTGCAAATGCTCTCGTTTCTCCCTAGTATTATTCCACTGCCGTTCTGTTCTGCCTAAGGTTACATAATGCGTCTGATAGATGAATGAAAATAGAAAAAGAAAAACCCTGAAATACACGTACTTGAACAGTTCGTGGTAATCCATTATTAATAAGAGCAACTAAAAGAAAATTTAAAGAAAATAAATATCGAAAATTTGTTTCCTTCCGTATTTCTTTGAATGAGAAATATTTATGTTCCCGCAAATATTTCTTTATTGGATCCGGTGATTTTAATGTATCTATACGCTTGCCTACCATTTTTACAATACTGCTGATTGAATTTACACTAAAGTAAATCTTTCGTCGATGTTTTCCGTATTTTTCCTTTTTTTTTTTTTGCTGAAAATTTTATAAACTCTTTCATGCAGTAAAACAAGCTTTTCAAGATTTTCTTTAGAAATACCTTGAAAGACGAATATGATTGAACTAGTTAACATTTAAATTTGTAAATGTTTGTAAAATTTCTTCTCTTCCATTCTGACTCGAATTGTTTCTACCTTGGTAGGAAGAGAAAAATAAAGAGGATACAATTACTCTTTAAAACGTTTTAATTAATGTCTACAACGACGGTCATACTTTGTAGATTTCATTTTTTTAATTTATAATTACCCACCCCATCACAATGTGTCTTTTGTTAAATAAGTAAGTAATAGAATATAAAAAAAAAAAACAAAGAAAAACCCTCATAAATGTACACGGGTTATTCAATAAATAAGGTGAATTTTTCGGTATAAGGACTTCTAATACAGATAGAAGCTTACTTTTATTTAATTTTTCAATGTAGTCTCCCAGAAATGACACACACATTTCCCATCTGTGCACAAGCTTCCGTATTCCCTCAGCGTAAAAAACCTTTGGACTGATGTCTCAGCCAGTCGCTCACAACACTTTTGACTTCATCGTCACTTTTAAACTTCGTGCCTCTCGTGAACACTTTCAAGGGACCAAACAGGTGAAAGTCTGAAGGGGCATGGTCTGGGCTGTAAGGGGTTGAGGGAGCAGTTCCCAGCCCAGCTCGTTGATGGTCTGCACCGTTTGGGCTGCTGTGTGAGGCCTTGCGTTGTCATGATGCAAGATGAATCCTTCTGAATGATGACCCCTGCGTTTGTTCTTTATGTCTTTCAAAGACCTTGCAATGTCATCCAATGGCACCCTTCTGTCAGACTGAATGAGGTCATTGAGTGATTCGATCACCTTAGGAGACCTCACTTTTGTAGGCCTCCCAGGCCTGTCTTCATCCTCAACACTGCTCCGTCCTTCTTTAAACAATTTAGCCCACTTGTAGACATTTGTTGGCTGAAAAATGTGGCACCATACACAGTTGACTTTCTCCTGGGAATTTCAACTGGTTTGCACCCTTCATCAACCAAAAACTTGATAACGGACCGCTGTTCAATCCTGGAGCATGCTTCTTAGTCGGACATCTTATGTTAATCGTCAAAACACTCAAAGTTTTTTTTTAATCTGCAAAATAAATTAAATCCGTGTGAAAAAGAAGTAAAACAAAAGAAAAAAAGAGTAAGCTTCTATCTATTAGAAGTCCTTATACCGAAAAATTCACCTTATTTATTGAATGACCCTCGTATTTTACTTTGCATTTTATGTTCATTTTCCCTTCAGGCTGTGAGTGATTCTGCCTCCCCACAGTGGTTTTTGTTTTGTTTTTTAACTCGAACTTACTTTTACGTTAAGATATTCTTAATATAAAACTTACGGTTTACGTCTAGCACTTTCAACTGTAAAATTATCGGCCTACCTCTCAATTGGTAAATAACAAAACAAAAGTCATTGAAACAAAGCAAGTTCAGTCGACCATTGATGACAATTCCAGAACAACGTAACTATAAACATTTTTTTTCTATCCACTGCCAGCCGCAATGATGGAGAAAGCATTACCTCGAACCATCGCCCGTGAGACACGCTGCAAGAGCCACTCCGTTTCGCGAGGCTCGTCCCTTAATCGAGACGCTATCGCGCCAATCCTCCGAAGGAACACCATCGAACGAGAGCCAATAACCTGGTAAATCCAATGTGTAAAACAAGGAAGCTCATCAGAACAGTGGCCATGTAAATATAGAAGCTACATTACGTCGGTAGGGAAGTGACTAATGTCGAGATACCAGGTCAGGATCGATAACATTGCAGAAACTTCTCTGGATGTTAGCAATAATCTCTAGACACCTAACAGAAGCAATAGACTAGATGTGACAGCTATATTCAATGCTTAGAACAATGATAAATTTATAGATGTGTAAGATAGATTCTGGCGATAAACAGTGCCTAGCACGACACAGTGAAACATCTTTCCTGACAACCAGTTTTAGCAATTGATTCAGTATAATATTTGCACTTCATCTCAGTGAAAATTCTTTTTTTTATTGCTCGAATTTACTTTTGACTGTATAAAAATAACCGTTTCATTTTACTGCCGCAGAAAATACATGATTCCTGCTGTTAAGTTCCATCTCTACAAGAGTGAAACCAGACCAAAAATGAATATTTCTTCCGGTAATTGGCTTGGTGACGCACTGTAAACATTTCATTTTCATAGTATGCGAACACGAGTAGCAGCTACTTTTAATTCCTTTGTTTATTTTAACAGAGATTTCTCCTAGAACTACTGGTTGATGATCAGGAGATATATCTAAGTCTGCGTTGCATATGATTTTACCACGAATACTTAATTTCCGTTAAAGCACACCAGGGACATTTGACCTAAGAATAATTGATACGTGGTGACCACGAGCGTTTAAGTGGGTGCAAAAACTTAAGCACAGGAAGTAACCCAACCGAATAGCGACATTCATAAATCTATCATTCTTCCGTGAATTGAGTATTGCTGCCGCATCCAGTCTGGTGCTACGCCTATATATCTCAAGACCCTCGACAATTTCCAAAGAAAGGTCTCTCTTCTTATCAGGCTTGACCTGGAATATCGACTTAAGTCACTTTCACACAGCCGTAACCTAGTTTTTCTATCATCTGGCTTCAGGTTGGGTAATCATGTCTGCTCATAAGTGATCAGATGAAGGATGTTCCCAAGCATCTAAATATGACTCTCGAGTCGACTTGGAAACCTCAGCCTTTAAAATCTAAAAACGAGAAAACCTCTCGGCACCCGACCTTGATGCGTGCCAAATAAGGCCGTTCATGAACTTAGATGAACATCAAGTCAAACCCTAAGAGACATGCTCAAAGATCAGGCAACTGAAAAGCTGTGGTACCGAACGAGATATTTACTGTATCGGTTAAATAAGGCCGGTGTATGAAGGTTTTGGTGAAAAATAAGATATATAATCTGTCAGTTTGCCATACGTGGTTCATGTTTGGGTGACCATTTCTTTTTCGATTCATGACTGACTAGACAAAAGATTTTCCAGCAGCACGTTACCTTTTCTTTCTGCGTGAGACTAGTTACAACGCAAGACTATAGGACTCAGCCTGTCCTGCTTTTCAACACATACCAGCGACTAGAAGCGATGAATTCATGTTTCCCAACGGTGTTTGGGCGTAAGTTAATGTTACGAACCTGATTGGAATTCGATCTCTGATTCGTCATTACGGGCCGTTATTCATTACATCACAACTCACATACAAGTTTTTTCCAAATTTCCCTGTAACTCTCCCTGAGGTCCGTTGGGAATATCTTATTTTGTCGATAGAACCTTCAACGCTTTTTATATCATCTTGTTCTCTGTGGCTTTAATTGCAGTTTCTGCTTAAATACTATATTGATTTGTGGAATTTTCATTTATTATTATTATTATTATTATTATTATTATTATTATTATGTTGTTGTTGTTGTTGTTGTTGTTGTTGTTGTAGATTTTCAGAAAAATCAAAAATGGTGCAAAAAGGTTAAGCGTGAAACGGTGAGTCGGAGGCAAAAAGACGGGCAATAATTCTCATTGATTCATAGAATAATTCATTGAATAACCACGGAATCCCATGGAAGAATTCAGAAAAGACATTAATGCAATTTTATATGTAAAATCTTTTAAATGTATTCAAGAAATTAATCGAAATTACAAACTAACGACAATTTATTCATCGAAATTAGAGCCCAACCAGAATTCGCAGACCTTCGAACTTCGGCTTCAATCAAATTAGTAAACTCGAAAGAAAGGTCTTTGTCAAAAGCTCGCACGAATCCGTCCGACTACCAGATTACATGGTCTCTCTATTGCCATATTCACTCATGGGTAATGCTCTAAAGTATATCACTATGAAATCACTTTTCTAGTTCTTATCGACTCGCTGCAATGCTGGTGTGGCATATGCAATTGATGTGTGGCTTTAAACAATTTTTAATGTATACTCTGTTTGTAGACCACAATTATATCAGTTAATATTTCGTGAGATTCAAAGTGTTTTCGATGACTAACGTAATAACGGATCTGTTTAACTTCTGTTAAGAGACTCTGAAGTGAAATGATAACCGCTGTTAGATTTCAAACATTAACTTCAAGCAAGACGTAAAGGTGCCCCAAAGTTCTTATCAGAGTTGAAACGACAATGAAATATGATCTGTCCTGTCAAAGCTATACACATTATATGACCATTATACTTTTAATGCAAGATGTCCGAAAAGAAAAATAGATGCAGTGACAATTATTAATTTCATATTGCATCATGAAAAGAGTGAAGAATGGGTTGGTCTGCTCAATGTTTGATTTGAATGTTTTACTCCAGCGAATAATAGTAATATTCAATAACTAAGTCATGTTTCCTGATTAACTACAATTATCTTTGTTCCTCAATTGTAAGTTTTTACTATTGTATTGAGCCGAGTGAGATAGATAGATAGATAGATAGATATGAGGAGAATGTAATTGATAGATATATAGATAGATATGAGAAGAAAAATATAGATAGATAGATAGATAGAAAGAAAGAAATGAACAGAAAGAAATAGATAGATAGATAGATAGATAGAAGGAGAATGTAATTGATAGATATATTGATAGATAAAAGTTTAACTGACTTTTTTGAAGCTAGATAATAGACACATATATATATATTTAAAGACATTTATATAATATTAAATAACATTTACCGGCCTGAATATCCGAGAAATTCTCATAGAAAATTTTCGCTCTCCGACAGGAATCGAACCTGTATCCTATACGGAACCATCGTTTCGCGTGCTGTGCTTTAACCGTTCGGCCACAGAGAAGCGTCTGGTTAGCAAGGTCGATTTTACTCTCTTTAAACGTAAATCTTCCATGAATCTCTTCTATTCATATCTGCTCTAGCGTATCAAATGTAAACAAATGACGTCATATTTTTTTTTAATTGGACATTGTCCGACAATTTATTTAAAGACATTTATAATATGGTTAACGTTCTTTTTAAAGATACAAGTATTTAAGCAAATGCTCTGTTTTATAATAAACAGTATTAAATAACATTTACCGGCCTGAATGTCCGAGAAATTATTATAAAACAGCATTTGCTTAAATACTTGTATCTATAAAAAGAACGTTAAACATATTATAAATGTCTTTAAATAAATTGACGGACAATGTCCAATTCAAAATATATATATATATATATATATATATATATATGTGTGTGTGTGTGTGTGTGTATGTGTGTGTGTGTGTGTGTGTGTGTGTGTGTGTGTGTGTTCTGGACGCCTTAACTTGAGGTCTGAAGTCTGTGCCTTGTGACGATGGGAAGCGTAACTGTTCCATTTTGTTAATTTTTTAATATGGAACCCTGTATATCTCTGTTTAGGTTGATGTCTGTATTTAGGGAGTTGTTTCTTAGTTTATATTTCATTGTCACTTTTTTTTAAGCATATCACCCCAAGCATGGCTGGAAGCCACTAACACGCAAGGGGTTACAAAAGGTTTTGTGGAAGAGCAGGTACGAGTGATAAAGGAGAGGATGTGGAGAAAGATAGTGGATCGATCAAGGCAAAGGGGGTTACAGAAGATTTGGAGCGAGAGCAGATAGGAATGAAAGGTGAAAGGGTGTGGAGAAAGGAAGTGGATAGATCAAGGCAACTGGATAATGTCGATTGACGTTACACTTAAATAGTTGGAGATTATATTTGTCAGGGAAACAGGAATAAGGAAGCGAGTTCCACAGGTGAGATGTGCGAGACATGAAGCTATTTGAGTAGAAGAGACGTCTACATCTAACAGTTTCGACGGTGAAGGTGTGGGAACTGGATGCCAGCCTCGTAGGACGTTTAAATTCATGAGGCCTAGAAACCAGCGAAAGCAGCTCCTCGGAGCAATTACCGTGAAAGTATTTGTAAAAAAGACAGAGCGAGGCAACGTCGCGTCTGTGAGAGAGCGACTGCCGACGAGATGACAGATCAGGGCCAATTACATTGCATATCCGTCTCTGGATCTTATCAAGAACCCTGAGGCAAACAGTAGGGGCTCCAGACCATATATGGCAGCAATACTCCATGCAAGGGCGAATGGTTGATTTATAAATTTGGAGGATCGATTCCGGGGAGAAAAATGTCCTGGCTCGGCACAGGGAGCCAACTTTCCTTGCGGTGGATGATGCAATTGATTCGATGTATTTGTTCCATCTCAGACCAGCGGACAGCGTGAGACCGAGCAGCCGCAGAGAGGAGCTCTCGAGAAGTTGGTCTTCATACATTCTAATGGGATGCAGGGATGGATCCCTGTGGTGGTTAATAGAGAGCAGTTTTGTTTTAGAGGCGTTAAAGTTAACCATCCATTTTTTGCCCCAGTTCGCAACCGATTGTAGGTCCTTTTCGAGTCGAACTGCCAGGTTACCTTTGTCAGCATCACTAGATTTGTGTTTGAGGCAGGAGTAAATTGTGGTGTTGTCCGCATAGATGCCAACTTGGGAATCTATAGCGTCAGGAAGATCGTTTATGAATATGAGGAACAGAGTAGGGTCTAGGATGGAGCCTTGAGGTACATCTGCGTTAGTGGAGATGAATCCATTGAGAACGACCTTCAATTCACGTTTTGACAGGAATGATTGTATTAGGTCAAACAATCGACCTGTAATACCATAACCCTGGAGCTTGCGAGGAAGGCCGGCATGCCAAACTCTATCAAACGCTTTGAAGAAATCTAGGGCCACGGCACGAGCTTCACCGTTATTATGAATAGCTCGGTAGAGAAATTCAGTGATGGCCGTAAGCACATCGGCTGTAGATCGGGCAAAGCGGAAACCATACTGCTTTATTCGAATCTATTGTTTTTTTTTTCGTTTTATTTTCCTTGTTGTTAGATTTGGTTATTATTAGGTTATTCTTTTAGCGACCTGGTAGGTTTTCATATATATACATATATATATATATATATATATATATATATATATATATATATGTGTGTGTGTGTGTGTGTGTGTGTGTGTGTGTGTGTGTGTGTGTATATATATATATATATATATGTGTGTATGTGTGTGTGTGTGTGTGTGTGTGTGTGTGTGTGTATATATATATAAATATATACATGTATGTATATATATATATTCAGACAGATCCCGTTAAATAATTTAGACATATTCGCGAATAAGCTGTTTGTTCGGTTGTTAAAAGACAATTTTTTGTATTTCTTTAAGGCATGGGCTTCCAGGAGTCCTTTCAATTAGTCTACTAGAATCTTTTCCAACCAACCCGAGGGCTCCAGCTACAATGGGGATTGCTGACGTTCCCATGTGCCACATTTCTGAGATTTCGATTCCAAAGTCCTCGTATTTTGATAGCCTTTTGAAGATCTCTAGAGATACCTTTCAGTCCGCAGGGACTGCCATATCAATTAGGAGTCACTTTTTTCGCGGTCTCTAATAACACTGTCTGGGCAGTTAGCTTTGATTGTTCTGTCTGTGTGTATTGTTTAGTCCCACAAAATTATAACAGTTCCTATCTCCGTAACCGGGTCTGGATGGTGTTCATAATACTTTCTTTCAGTTTCCTTCCCGTAGATGTTACAGATTTTCCAGTACAGATATTGGCCAAGTCTGTCATGCCGGTTTTTATACTCTGTGGATGCCAATACCGTTCAACCTGATACAAGATGATCGATTGTTTCTGGGTAATTATAACAGAACCTGCATTTTGGGCTAACACTATATTTTAGTATGTATCCTTGATAATTTCTAGTTAACAAGCGCTGATCCTGTACAGCAAAGATATAATCTTCTGTTTCAGCTTTTAATCCTGCACTACGTAGCCACTGTTGTGTACGGGTTTTGTCTACGTCAGTAAAGAAAAAATGAACCGTTTATACTATTTAAATTTGTTCGGACTGTTGTCTTCATCTTCATTATCACAACGTTTCGGCTATTGTACGGTCCGGCATTCTTCAGGTGATATACGATGGAATAAATCGCTGAATAAGACCGTAACCCATGAATATGACAATAAAGATGAAAACAACAGTCCGAACAATGAAAATATTGCAATTCGTGATAATGAATCGTCTCAGAAATATACACAGATGAACTTTGGATAGTTTATCCATAATATTGTAATACCTTGGTAATGAGATAAACTTAATCTGACAACAATGCCTCTGATCGGATGTTTTCAAGTGAGTGGAACCACATCTTAATTGCTGTTGTTATTAGTTCCCCTGACCCGTGGTAGCAGTTCCAGATAGGGTCCCAGATATGTGTGAATAGTGAGCCCTACAAAAAAAAATGAAAGTATAAAAATACCTGCAAAAAAAATTATAGTAGAATGGCCAGCAATGCATTTTATCTATAGTTGAGAACATACAACTGCTTTCAAAATATTTAAATTTCGCCATTAAATAAACCATAGAGGTTGATCTGCCGCTAAACTAAATCAACCAACCAACTAAAATTTTTCTGTTTATTCAACATGTTATTACAAGAACTGTGAAAGGGAATATAATTTAAACAAAGTTTTAAGTCGTTTACATTAGATAAAATGTGTTTAAATGGTGTATTCTTAAAAAAATTAAAAAAAACAAAACAAAAGAAACCGAAATTAATCTTATCTAGGGCAAATGATTTTCTTTGTGTTATACAGGAATAAAGTGTCGCTGTCGACACTTGATTTTGAACATAGATCGCCAGTGAGCAAACACAGGCGATCCCATTATTGAATTAAGTAGATCACGTGACAATGGAGGAAACGCATATATGGGATGTAGCGTGTGTCTAATTGGACGTTATTTCTATTCTATTCTATTCTCGCCTCTATTCACTACACTATTTCTCTATTTGGATCACTATACTGTGCTTACTATTCGAGCGAGTATTATCGAGCAAGTACTGTTAGTGCGTGTAATATTCGAAGGCGCCTGGCACCAGTATTGTTTAACGGCGTTACTATAGCTGAATCTGACATTACAAAGTCTCTACTACAACGAGCTTTATGAAAGCGTCAACGAATATGCTTTGTCATCACAAAAGCGGCAACTAATGTTCGTTGATATCACAAAGCTTTGATATTTCCCCTGTAAACTCAGCGTCTGTAGCAACAGTCTGAAAAATTAATTTTATCATTCCTCGCAAGGTTCCTTAATCGTGCATTCCTCTAAATAATGAAGTCTCCATCTTTACAAAAGTGACTTTCACGTTGGGCAAAATATCATGGCGTCACATCTGGACAGTATGCAAACCGACAATGTTTAATGGTGTACTGTTTTGTGCAAATAAATACCATAATTAAACGAGAAGAATAGACAATCAGTATATTCAGAAGAGCGAGAGTTTTGTTTTTCTGGATAAATTCGTCCTGTCACGGAGCACTGCTGCCATATATGGTCTGGTGCTCCCGCTGTTCATCTCGTGGTCTTCGGCAAGATCCATAGACGGATATGCAACTTGATTGGTCCTGATCTGGCATCTCGTCTACTGTCACCTTCTCACAGGTGTGCCATGGATTCTCTCTGTTTTTTGACAAGTATATTCATGGTAACTGCTCGGACGAGCTGCTTTACTGATTCCCAAACTCCATAAATTTAAGCACGCTACTAGGTTGGCGTCCCGTCCCACCCTTTCACTGTGGAAACACCTAAATGTAGCCATCTCTTCTACTCCAACAGCTTCTTAACTAGCACTTCCCGTCAGTAGAGCTTCCTTTCTATCACTTGCTTCCCTGAGAGCTATAATCTTCAAATATTTAAATGTAATGTCAATAGACATCTTTTGATGCCTTGACCTTGATACACGTCCTTCTCTTTATCATTTCGCCATATCTCCTCTTTACTCTTACTCTCTCCCTCTGTAACCGCATGCGTGCTATTGACACTCCCGACTTGCGTGGGGTGATTTGCTTTAAAAAAATATCTGTGAATCCGCCAAACAGATCGCCAGTTTTATTTGCATTTTCCTGCATCATTGTTTGCTTTGTGAGAAATTTTCTTATGTTGCGGCTAAATAATTAATTGTTTGTTAATTGTTTCTGTAGGACGGAGTCATCACTTTTAGCTATTAATGGTGTAATAACTTGTATGAGTAATGAGAACATGGCCGAATGAGACCCGGGTCCGAATCCCATCATGGTCGATTTGTAAGGAAAGTGACTTCCTGATGTTATTGGACTGGATAGGTCGATCCCAGTGTGAGGCACATTTGGAAAGTGACTGAAAGCTATACTACGGGTTGACCCAAGACTTCTGAGTGAAATTGTGCAGACGGAACCCTTGGGGTCCTTCGATAGCTTTGCTAGCACAAAGTCACAAGTCATCGTGGGCGAGGGCTTGAGCGTGCTGGTCGTGTTCAAATTGTTGACCACCCTAGATAACACGCTATATCCCAGAAATTGTAACTAATGTCTACTCATTATAGTCGCAGGTGGGCTCTGTGGCCGTTGAATAAACTCAAATGCGCCTGAGAAAGAGTCTGTAATAAGGATTGGCTGGCCACCCTAGTAGACGGATATCCTCGAATACGAGTTGCCAGCTATATATACATACCTTGTGTGAGTTAATCCGGGTTTTCTCTACGTTATTGAAAAAACAAATCTTATAGTGCTTCCTGAATACATTGAACAGCATTTAGCATTTTATTCACTCAGGGTATGTCTTCATGGATATATCTATTTTTTCTGTTTCTTTAACGTCTATGATCTTCTGTTCCTGATTGATCTATCTTTTCATATTTATAATTCGTTTGATTCTTTTGTTTTCTCTATAGTTTATCTCTGATTCTTCGCAGTCCTTAATTCAATGGCGATTTAGATCTAAGTTATTTTTCTTAATTTTCACATTTTTCTCTACATTTCCCTGATATTTTCGGAAGTATTGTTTTCTTTATAAAATCTATTTCTCTTCTCAAATTTTGATTATTCTTTTTTAACACTTTTACCCAAAGCAAGGCGATAATCCTACTAAGACGCAGGGGATTATTGAGAGCGTGGAGAAATCAAAAACTATTAGCGAGGAGAAAGGTCAATAACAGAATGAGGTTCAACAAGTGAGAAAATAGTGATTGATGCGGAATTAATAATTTTGAATATCGTATAACTTACATCTAGGATGAGACCTACGTATCAATGTTGGACGTTGCTTAAATTCATCTGGTGGAGGTATCAAAGAGCAAAGTTCATTACAACAATTGCCATGAAAATATTTATAGGGAAATCACATGATGTAGTGATACCATGTCAGGACCGATAACATTACAGACCTTAAACATCTGACCCAAACAGCTGTGAGTTCAATACCTGATCACAACAGAAGTGAACAAAAACTTGAAAGCTTGGAGACTTGAGTTATTAAAATGAAATAACTGAAACAGAAACACCCAGAAAAGACATGGCATATGGAACGAGAAGTATATACCCCAGTTGACTAAATGAAGTGTTTGTTTCGAAATTCCAGCTTATATCACATGAGGAAGAATGGAGAATACAACGGCTGAAACGCCGTGAATATGACCATAAAGCTGAGGACAACAGTCCGAACAATGTAAATATTGTAAGTAATGAGAGACTTTTGTTGGATTTTGACAAAGATTATGTAGATATATAGCAGAGGAACCAGACCGGATGTGACAACCGTATTCAATACACGGACGAATTGGGTTCAGTATTTTATTTTTTTAAAACATAAATGTGTTTATAAAAATAAAATAAATAAGACGATATATTTTATGCTTTTATATTATGTAGATCTTCGGCACTTTTCTCAGATTCCTTTACCTTTATGCTGATATACATTTATTTCTTGTTGCTTTATATTAATCTAAGGTTTTAATTGAGGTCACGGCTACCCCAACAATGTATATTCCTGCTTTAAGTATGGCTAAACATAAGACAATATATTTAGTATAATTTAATAATCTTATTTGCCATTTCTAATAATGGTTTTCGTTTTTTCTGTTAGGGTTAATATTTTCCAATTATTACAGGTGGTTTAAACAAAAGGTATTGGGATTGTTGTCATGGTAAAGCAGCTAAATTACGTGAAGTCGCTTTGCACAGATTGATCTTAGACTCTGTCGTGCATTCACACAAAGTACTCGTAATTCCATTGTTTATAGCATTACTTGGAAGGAAAATATGTAGAGCAATGAAAATCTTGTCGGCATTAATTAACCCATTGAAGTGTTGATATGTCGTAAACCAAACCAAACCAAACCGATACTTTTTGATCAGATGTCGTATATCTTATATGTTACATTGTTATTTTCTTACTGGTTTCCTGTTGTGTCGGAAACCTACCACCCCTCTTGAAGATGAACTTGTCTGCGTCTGTGAACAAAGACTTTAAATAGTGGCACGTCGAGAGACAGAAGACAGAGAAGTTCTTGGCTGAGCTAGTTATTGACTACTCAGGCGATTTCTGTACCTTTTTACCAACCTATTAAAACCCTTTTTATTGTTACGTGTTATTTGGCGTTTGTCTCTACAACCCCCAAACCAACATCATAACATTTCCGAATGCACTTTGTTTTAATTTTCCCTAATTTCCTACTCTACTTTATCGTTCTCCTTATTTAAATATTATCATTTTTATAGATTTCATCTTTTTTACTTAGCTAATTTTGCTATTTCTCGTCTTTTTCTAGTAGACATTCCACTTATATTACTCACGGTATTAAATTGCTATTCTTGAAATTCCTCTTGCCAATGCGCGGTTTAAAGCGAGTATCATGCTAGCATAATTTTGGCATGGCCATTTGACATTTGAATATTAGAATTGAACGACTATTTGGAATCATCCACTCACAGTGACTATTTGCAGGAACAATGCTAAAAGGATATTTTTCAAATAGAGTCTGGTTTTCTCTTTTATGTCCTATTAAAAAAGATCGATGACTCACCTCTTTTTGAGAATTCTGAAACTTGGTCAGAGGGTTGTTTACTCGAAATGCGATAAAGAGATGCACTTTTGGACAGAGAAACAAAAATACATCAACATCATTATTCATCTTTTGACAACGATCATTTCCAGAGCTGCTAAAAGAACTTTTTTTCTTGAAATAATCTTCGATTGTGTGTTTAGTGCGAATTTCCTGAGTATGTGTGTCAGCAATATTCCCTCCATTCTTCAATTAGATTTAGGATGGCTTCATTTTACTCGCAGTGTTAATTTCAAAAATAAAGTCGAAGAAATTGATAACGGAAAAATAAAGAGACTCCATTATGAGATCTGTGTCATTAATGAACGAACCTCTGAGGTTGGTGTTCAATCCCCACGCTCTACAGACAACTTTTCGAGTTATTGATTAATTAATTATTTTTATAGTCTATCAAACTTTTGCAGACTATTTAAAGCCAGAAAATATATTTAGATCGCAAGAATTTTTAGAAATAATAATGATTTTGTGAAACAAGTTCCACACTTTAACCCATAGCTGGAGACAGAATATGTATTTCCATATCTTTCCCGTAGTTGAATATAACGAATCCAACTGGTATTATAACTCGGCTATCCCATTTCCAGCTCGGAGACGTTATCAATTATACCACCGGCTCGCCCAAGCTTACAGTACTTGATATTCACAAACAGTCACCCCTCTATGTACTGACAAGGCGCAACGTTGCTTATCTTCAAGGATCGTACGAGATTTGCCTTTACAACTTTGACTTTGATTTGTCATTTGCCTTTATAACTCATTTTAAAACAATAAATGACTCAATTGCTAAGAAACAAAATAATGTGCTGTAACTTAAAAGAAGAAGTTCCTCTATCACCTGTAGCAATTAACACAAGACGTACATGGAAGAAACCTCAAGAAATTTAAATAAAAATAATCTGAACACAATAGGGATCTTTTACAAAATAACACTAAATGCATTTGTTGAAGTCTAAACATAATTCCAATTTAGAAAATGCTACATTAATGAAAATGTTCGCTAGATCACACACAGTGAATTTACGTCCAGTACATTTCATCTTTCATGGCAGATATATTATTGTCATAATGAGGAATATTAAATAACAAAAGACATAAAAACGTAAACAAAAAAAAAAAAAGAAATGAAATCGGCTTGACACATATTAACAGAAAAAATAAATAATTTTAAAGTCCTCTCTGCTTTATACGCATATTTAGTTACACCAACTCTCTTTAATCTGAGGAAATCCAATAAGACCCAATTGTTGTTAATTACATCAGTGCAAAACGTCAAGAGACATATGCAAATATATAAATTGCGCTGTGTTTTATATTAACATGCCCCGTAACAGTTTCGAGTGGACTGGAACTTAATAAAAACTTCTCCAGATCCACAAAGATGGATCTTCACTAGCTATATTGACAATTTAAGGTAATGAGTCCAGACTCTGAAATATTGATGATATTGTGGACGAAAAAGTTCGTTCGAAATTTTTTTCCGTTGATGAATGCAAGTAGATAATGAAAAGCTTATACTGATTACGCAGGTCAATAGACAATTTTCGTCAGGAATATTATGTGCTGCATTATATATAATTTTACCCGCTGATTTCAAAAATAGAATCGCATTCTTTCTATCAGGCACACCAGTCTATCTGATGAGATGAGATGAGAAAAGCATAGAATTCATGTCAAAGAATTAGTATACAACTTGACGCTGTCAGGAAACGAAAAACAAATGTTTAATTCACAGTATATATATATATATGATGGACTCTACCGTCGAACTCGACGTATGAGGGTCAGACAGATCAGTTCCCAGAAACTGAAAGCCCGACACCCGCACAGGATTTGATTAGTGTGGTGAAGGCTTTGTGCAGGGCCATCCACACTTTTTGGAGGGACGAATACAGGGACCTGGTGCAACGGATGCCACAAGGTCCCCAAACGACCCTCCGCAGGTTTTGAATTCAGAGTTGTCCTTCTCCTAGACCAGTTGCCATCCAAGGCTATAGAACCCAGTCTGTCCTGCTATTTACCCATAGTTGGAGGGAGAAGAAGAGGATTCACACCTTTCCCAAGGGCATTAGCACGTAAGTGAATGTAATGGATTCGATTGGAATTCGAACTCGGCTCTCCGATTCCTCAAACCAAGCCGTTATCCATTACTCCACCGTACCTCTATTTACACTATTCAAAAAGAAAATATAGCCACTAATACGCTTTATAGACTAAGAAAAAACTCTTAGAGATTTGTTGAGCCGGTTTTACCCTGATGATCCGTTTAAGTGAAACCTAGGTAGTTTTGCCTTGTTCCTTATTTTTATCTTAGGTTTTGCTCTACTTAGCGTATTAAGCACTTTACGTAGTTGTCTTTTTACTCTCTTTTATCCTTTGGACTTGGAGCTTAAACACTGGACGATTGTTCTCGCTTTGTTTCAATGTTCTTGGTTCTTTCTTTTTTTATTCCTCATTAGTACAGATTTTTTCAACTGCAAGTTGAGCTATCCGAGGTTTTTTCCAAACGAATACCACCATTTATATATATATATGTATTATCTTTGATAATGGCTTATGTAAGCCGAAAGCTTAGATTGGATTAAAAATATGTATGAAAAGAATTTACATAAAATAGACAACACTTGTCTATATTATTTAATGAAACATGTATGAATATATATATATATATATATATATATATATATATAATTTTTTTCCAAACGTGTACCACAATTCATATATATATATATATATATATATATATATATATATATATATATATATATATAACGTTTTTCTCCTGATGATGGCCATGTTGAGCGAAACTAGTCGAAGAATCTAAATGAAATAATAAAAACGAAAGAATATTAATATACAACCCAGTGTGTCTGAACATTTTAATATTTGAAGATTTTTTATTTTTCAATATATATATATATATATATATATATAGGTAGAGAGAGAGAGAGAGAGAGAGAGAGGGAGAGAGAGAGAGACAGTCAGCCAGACATTTATGGTTTGGAGAACAGGTGATTGAAGGCCAGCATGTTTTACGATCGCTTTGGTGATTTGGAATATTTATTTGCAGGTCATTAACTCGTTCCCAAAGTGTGTCTAATAAATATTTACTCGAATTGACTTTGGCTAATATCATTTATTCGATTTTTTTTTTCCTTCATATCATAATATAGGTATGGGAAGTCTTTTCTAGATATCGTGTTATAGTTATCAAATCCGTCCTAGCTGATGCTATTAGAATTCAATAATTTCCTTGTTTTCGAATATTCTGAATTCTGATTTTTAAACACCCTTGCTATGTTCTTTGAGTCTATTCAAAATGTGCCTGTAATTATATATACAACTGATGTATATCATTACTACCGGACCTGTGTTTTGATTCTAATGTAAACTGGACCTATGTTTACATTGTTGGCTATTGTATAAATATGATAGATGCCTAATATTTGTGCTAATAGGAACCTTTTCTACCTTTTTTTGTCTCTACTGTAAACTGAACCAATGTCTAAGAGTTTTTTTCTTAGTGTATACAGCGCATTATTGACTATATTTTCTTTTTGAATAGTGTAAAACGTAATTATAAAGATATTAATTAATATTGTATAACCCGGACACTGTCTACCATATTTTAATCTAATTGTACCCGGTCCAATCTACCTTTCTGAATAATGTGCAAGTTGTACCTATTTTTGCCAATAGTGTAAACTGGATCGACATTGACCGGATCTCTAACTATCGTCTTTTTTTTTCTTTGCTGTAAACTTGATCTTCTCCTGCCTTTTTGGGTGTTGTTTAAATCAGACCAGTGTCTTAAATTTTTGTGTCGAGCTAAACCGTATTTATATCTAATTTTTATTTATTTATTTATTTACTTTTTGGCCTCGTGTAAACAGCATATGGGCCGGAGACGCCTGTCTACAGCTTCATTATAAATCGTAGACTGTCATGCTTCATATATGCTTGCATCTTTAAAACACGACTGACTTGATTTTAATTCCTCATTTAATCCCACCCCTTCACCGTTGAAACTGTTAGATGTAGACGTCTCTTCTACTCCAATAGCTTCATGTCTCGCACATCTCGCCTGTGGAACTCGCTTCCTTCTTCCTGTTTCCCTGACAAATACAATCTCCAACTATTTAAGTGTAACGTCAATCGACATCTCCAGTTGCCTTTATCTATCCACTTCCCTTCTCCACATCCTTTCACCTTTCATTCCTATCTGCTCTCGCTCCAAATCTTCTGTAACCCCTTGCCTTGATCGATCCACTATCTTTCTCCACATCCTCTCCTTTACCACTCCTACCTGCTCTTCCTCCAAACCTTCTGTAACTTCTGCGTGCTAGTGGCTTCCAGCCTTGCTTGCGGTGATAAGCTTAAATAAAAAGTTTTATTGCTTCGTTTCATAATTATAAGAATCATCACGCTAGTTTATTCAACAGAAAATGTCAATATTTTCAATGATTATAATGGAAACCGGACATATTGTCACTCTGTTAAATCAGCTCGCAAGCATTAAATTTCCTTTACTGTCTAAGTTAGTTTTATTAGTATTTTCATTTTTAGTATTTTTCTCCTCAGGCATTTCCATTTTCTTATATTCCAGAGAAGACCGAATGTTAAAATCGAGATATTAGTCATTTTAGATTGTAAATAAAACCAACATATATTAATTTTGTGGATAGCTTAGCAATGAACAATTGAACACGAGCTGAGCTTCTCTTTCAAAATAGAACGCCTTATTAAAAAGAACTGCGGACATTAGGCCAGGTTAATTGTCTCTACCATTGACTCAACAGAAATTCGGTTACGACGGAAGATGCGACTGATATTACTGGCAATAGATTTGTCATTCCTTAAGGCTACTTGAAATGGATCCAAAGCCTTCCTGACAGCATATTTCAAATTTAACAGGAAATCCTCTCCTTTGGGAATAGATTAAATAATGCTTCAAGCAATGTACACTGCTCGTGTCAAGGAGCAGATATCTGTAATCTGTCAGCTGACAGGATGATGGCTATATTGTTGCGATGATTTGATTTGAAATGTTTCGCAAATGAAGATGTTCTTATTCAAATTATCGATAGTACTTACCGTAAATTGTGACGTACAAGTCGAGATTTCAAGCCTAAAAACGCCCGTTCAAAACTAGAGGTCGACTTATACAGCGTGTATATAATGCTAACCTTTATGACCGTGTTGCAAACAAGTGCGACATCACTCCTACCACTTGTTCTACACTACATACCATAGGCACGGTGAAGTAATAGATAGCGACTCGGATTGAGGAGCCGAGTTCGAATTCTAGTCGAATCCATTACATTCACTTACGTGCTAATATCCTTGGGAAACGTTTGAATCCTTTTCTCCTTCCCCCCAGCTATGGGTAGATAGCAGGACAGAACGAGTCTTATAGCCTTGGATGGTAAACTGGTCTACCGCAAAAGAAATGACAACCTACTGCGGGAATAAATCTACCTCGTCAGTCATGTGTCGAAAGATACATGATCGCCTAAGTGTGTATGCCACATAACTGACTGACATACCATACCTCCATCAAACTGCCACAAATATATTCCACTAAAATTTCTGTTTGGTGAACATATTTGGCATATCAACACAAAAATTAATATAAATTAATAAAATAGCAATATAAATTAATTATTCTATTAACGCTGCAATACACACGCGTGTCTTGTTGGGTGTGTGCTATACAACACATGTAGAAATATATTACGTTTAGTGTCTCAATATATAAGTGTGACTTTATGTAGCTTGGACATATATTATCGTATACTCTATCCTAACTTCATTTACCGACAAGCCAAGAGTTTGTGGGGGTGACCTATACGGTAGCCATAGGCCTAACAAAAAATTTTGAGCTAAAAGATTTTGGTCGACTTGTACGACAGGTCGACTTGTACGACATGTCGACTTGTACGGTAAGTCGGCTTGTACGCCGTAATTCATTTAAATCGTAGACTTCCACGTTGCTTACATTTTCGTTTATATTTTCACTGTATAATGCTCAATTTATGTGGTCAATAGTCGAGATTGAATTAAGTGTAGTGACAAAGATGGATGTAAGTTTGAAATAGCATACGATACATATCTTTCATCATAAGCCTTGTTACTGTTTAAAACAAAGTAAAACTACTTTAGATATGAATTTAACTTTTATACAACTTACGATTACATCTATCCAATTTACTGTAAGCTACAAAAAATATACCCCACTAAAACTTGTGTTGGATTTGGTATATTAACACGGAAATTGATATAAAATAATAAAATAGGAATACAAATTAAATATTCTATTCGCTAATTGAGGCACGGCGGAGTAATGGATAACGGCTGGGACTGAATCAGTGAACCGAGTTCGAATTCCAGTCGAATTCATAACATTTATTTACGTGCTAATACCCTTGGGAAAGTTAAGAAACCTCTCCTTCATCCCCAGGTATGGATAAATAGCAGGAGAGACCTTGGATGACAACTGGTCTAATGCAGAAAGAAATCTACTACGGCAACCTACTGCGGGGAAATCTGCCTCGTCAGTCATGTATCAAAAGATACATGATCGCGGAAGTGAGTATCACGCATGGCGCACACAACTAACTGAGTAACGCTACAATATACATGGGTGTCTTGTAGGTTGTGTGCTATACAACAAATATAAAAATATATTACGTTTAGTGTCTCAATAATCAAGTGTTTTGATTTTATTTAGTTTGGACATATATTATCGTATACTATATGCTAGCTTTATTTACCGGTAGTCCTAGACTTTGGGCCACTGCTGCCCTACAACATATGTGGGGGTTGACCTATAGGCCTAACTCAAAATTTTGAGCTAAAGCGCTTAAGGTCGACTTGTATGCCAGGTCGACTTGCACGCCGTTATTTATCCCATGTATATACGAGAATGGATTATTTAGAACATAAAACAGAACTTACCGTTACATCTCGTCAGTGTTTAGTTTGGTTAACATATTTGGCATATCAACAGAGAAATTAATAAAAACAGTAACACAAATTCACTATTCTATTAAAGCTACAGATTTCAAGTCCCGCAAGAGGCTCAAAGCAAGGGGTCCTCCCCCAGGGAAGACCGGTCCATTGCGATAGGCGAAAATTCACGAAAATTTTGTCCAATATATATATATATATATATATATATATATATATATATAAAGACATTTTTATGGATACAAGTATTTAAGCAAATGCTCTGTTTTATAATAAATAGTATTAAATGAATGTCCGAGAAATTTTCATAGAAAATTTTCGTTCTCCGAAAGAAATCGAACGTATACCAAACTGTCATTTAGCAAGATCGATTTTACTATCTTTAAACGTAAATCTTCCATGAATCTCTTCTATCAAATGTAAACAAATGACGTCATATATTTATGAATTGGACAAAGTCCGACAATTTATTTACATTTACCGGCCTGAATATCCGAAAAACTTTAATAGAAAATTTTCGTTTTCCGACAGGAATCGAACCTGTAAATGTTATTTAATACTGTTTATTATAAAACAGAGCATTTGCTTAAATACTTGTATCTATAAAAAGAACGTTAAACATATCATAAATGTCTTTAAATAAATTGTTGGACTTTGTCCAATTCAAATATATATATATATATATATATATATATATATATGTGTGTGTGTGTGTGTGTGTGTGTGTGTGTGGGTGTGTGTGTGTGTGTGTGTGTGTGTGTGTGTGCAGAAAATTCAATACCGTTCGAGCACTCTTGAGAGAAAGCGGGAATTTGTAAACACTGACTACAGCTGTTAATGCTGCAAAGCTCTTCTATGAATTGAGCCCTTTCGAAGAATAATTCCGTAAAAGACGCTTCCCTCTCTACCGGGTGTCGATAGTCCAGGGTTAAAATCTCCGACTGATGCCAAATCACTTATGTTTCGATCCCGGATTGAGGCAATCGGATCTCTAGCCACACTGATGAGCTGTGATACAGCGAATCTGTCTGTAGTTACCAACACACACACACACACACACACACACACACATAAAATTATATATATATATATATATATATATTTGTGTGTGTGTGTGTTAACAATAGATTATATCTTAAATGTCCATCTTAATTCATCTACTAAAAATGATCTCATAAATTTTTATTCTCATCAGAACTAAATTATTGGATTCTATTTACGTGCCTTCAGAATTTATAGTATTTACATGAAGAGGAGAAATACGTCTAATATACTTTTAAGCGCTTCCACTAACCCTAATTATGTCGCATCAACGCAAAACGAAAGTCTGATAAAATATTTTAAAATAGAAAGGAGGTCCTTCCTGACAAATCAAACCAATCAGAATATATCGTTCTATACATTAACTCCATCACAACTACAACTGAAAAGAATTTGTCTAAACTCAAACTAAAACAAAAAACTATGGGCACTTTGAGTTGGTGTAATGGTTAGCAAGCTTGTCTTGCTAAATCACTCACGACTGAATCGCGATTTCAATCCTCACCGGGTATTCCATACTTTCAGCCTTATGCCACATCTGAGCTACGAGTAGAAAATCCCCATAAAAAAACTCTAAATCAATAAAATATTTAATTAGTGCAAAACCATATAATGAGCTAAAACTTGAATGATGAATTTACTGTATAACCTGTAACAATTGCCACAAGTAATAAATAGTAGAAACTTCAAGTAATTTAAATGAATTATTATTTTACACAAATGGGGTATTTTATAAAACAACACCCTAAATCCATTAGTCGCTCACCGTAATGAGACTGGGTACCATTTTGATGTAAGAAATGTTAAAAGGAAAACCATTTACTAAGAAGAAAATGTTTAGAAATCGCTTTTACCGCTAGATCATCCAGAGCAAATTAGCGCCAAGTTTCTTACAATGTTTCATCATTCCTGTGTATTTGATAAAAAAAATGATGGAAATATAAAAATAGAACCTAAATGAAATCGACTAGATTATATACCCAAAAATATAACCAAAAGTAAATTTATTATTTGTAGCGTTCCTTTTCCCTCGTTCGCATAAATAGTTGCATCAACGTAAATAGCACCCTACGATTAGATTAAAATGTGTAAATTAGCTTTTTAGCAACATTCAGCAATATGTGTCAAGCTGAGATCTTGTTAAATTTAAAACAGCGGGATCTGTTTCGACCGATGGCTATCAGTAATTGGAATCAGCTTCAAAGTACAAGAGCAAGAGGTTCATACTGAGAGAAATTGACGGAAAGAAGATGAATTACATTTTTAGACGAAGATGACAGGACAAAGAAAACTGTTGTCGATAAAACTGACAATCCTGTCAAGAGAAAACAGAAGGAACGAAGCTGGTCTCGCAAAAGGACATAGATGACGGCCGCTGGACTGCACACACCCCCTCACTTACATCATAGCACTACTTCGCTCGCTTATAGAAGTTACTACCTCAGAATAAAATCTGGTTTATTGTTAGAAAATGTTTTGTCCACCATTCGTGGGTAATGATCCGGTCGAAGGGTATTTTTTTCGCCACAAACGTTTAAGTACAATAAACTGCATCCAGTAAACGAACCTGGTATCTGGTCTCAGCTGCAATGCAACAAATTCATCCTATCATATCTTTTTCAATTCTTTCGCCCCAAGAAAGCCGCGGAGAGGCGGTGGGATTACAGGGAGTGAAAGATAATGAGAAGACTTTAGTGATGAGAAGTAAGGAAAATGACAAAAAGGAACAAAATACAGGAAGACATAATATGGAGACTGAAGGTGGCAGGGAAGCAATAAATGGTACGTGCGAGAAAAGAAACTATTAGAACAGAATTGACGTTTGCATCAAGCCAGTTCAAATGTAAAACGTTGTGATCCAATTGCTAATATAGTAGTACGCTTAAATTCACGCAGTCGAAGCACCAAAATGAAAAAAACACATCAGAATAATTACAATTGAAATCTTTGAAAAAAAAGACAGAGGAAAGGCTCAGTACATTACTAAAACAGTGGCTGAAGTTGAATCGACAGGTAAGAATTGATTAAATTACAGACCCTTTTTTGAGTTTTGTCAAGAATCCCTAGATATGTATTAGGAGCGCCTGTCCAGATAGGTTTCAATATCCAATGAACGGACGAATAGCAGACATATAAATGAGCACTATGACTTCTGATGAGAGAAAATATCTAGTATGACTCAGCGAACAAACTTTCCTAGCAGTAGATCTAGCAATTGATTCAATATAATCACCCCACTTCATGTCAGTGGAAAACGTGTATCCAAAAAGGCGGAAAGTGTTGCTCTCCTGGAGGCAGGCTGAAAAGTTCGCTATAGGGATTAAATGAAAGCAGTTTTGTTTTGATGGCGTTAAAACTTAAAACTTATCTCACTTAAGCACTGATTGGAAGTGTTCCACGAGAGCAACTGTCAGTCGGATTTGCTACTAAAACAGTAGTGCAAGCTACATAAATACCAAATTAGCAACTAATAACATCGGGAAGGTCGTTGATGAAGATCAAAAACAATGTAAGTCCGAGGATAGAACACCTGTATTCCCTGCATTAATATGAAATTAACTAGAAGCGTATCCATTAAAAAACGGCCTTCATCTTTTTAAACAAAATGATCGGTCACCAATCAAGGACCGAGGTTTGCCCTGGTATATGTTGTTCTTGTAAAACCTGTTTGGGGGAGGGGTTAAGGTCTGGCTTTGTGGCTGATGAGACGCTGCCTAAACTTTACCGGGGGATATGCAGTGGTACAATTAGCAGCGTGACGAGGAGCACCATCCTGCTGGAGCCATTGTTCCTCCTTATCAAAGTCCTCACGCTCCACGACCTCTTCTCATCTCTAAGTCTGCAGCTTTGTTTAAAAAATTATGAAACACCCCGTACTTTAATTAGCCTAGGCAGTAAGAATCGAATTATTTCCTAGTATGTACCATGACAATATCGAAATTTATAAATGTAAAAGACAACAGGAAAAATGTAATATTAACCGACGCGTTTCGTCCAATGTGGACATTTTCAAGGCGAAAACCAAATGAATTTATTAAAACAAAGTAACTATTAATAACAAAAGAAAATTTTCTTAGCAACTGGAAGATTTAAGAAAATGCTATTCTATTCATATTGTCAACTAAATTCTTATTTAAATAATTAAGCTAATAATACAGTTTTCCTACTGTCTTTTACATTTATAAATATTGTCTTTTTCTACAGGTTAACTCTGAGAAATATTTCGATATTGATATTATACCCTAATTATATTTTAAATAGAGTTCTATAACATTTTGTTCTTGTAGATACATTATATTTTTTTTATTACATGCGTTTATCCTGACTCCAAACATCTTCCTGTTTTTTTATGTTCTAGAAAAAACATTATGTCTTTCACAATTTTTCTGCGATTTATATGCACATTATATCCTAATTATATTTTAAATAGAGTTCTATAACATATTGTTCATGTAGAGGACAGCTTATGTACTTATTTCATGTGCGATCCTGACTCCAAAGAACTTCTTGTTCTTTTTATGTTCAAGAAAAACATTTCCCCTTTAACATTTTTCTGCGATGTATTTGCGCATTATATCCTAATTATATTTTAAATAGAGTTCTATAACATATTGTTCTTGTAGAGGACAGCTTATGTTTTTATTTCATTGGCGATGCTGACTCCAAAGAAATTCTTTTTATGTTCTAGAAAAACATTTTCCCTTTCATATTTTTCTGCGATTTATTTACACACCTACATTAAGTAGATTACTCGATGGGTTCTTTCTGCACTACTTGGTTTCAGTATGTCATTAAAAGTCCTATAAATTTAAACTATTTCATTCTGATTGTAACTATATGAGTTTCATTTTAGTTTATATCATGTGTAGGATTTTCCCATTGATTTCATTTCTTTCGTTCTGGTGCGATTACCGAAGTTAAGTAACGAGGAGCCTGGTCAGTAGCTAAACGGATGACCACCTGGGATTCTGTTGTGGATTCTGATATCAATGAATAACAAACGCCAGGAATGGATAAGGAAAATAAATGTATTAACGTAATAATACAAACTGATAATACGGGTTAGTAGATCCAGGAATGCGGGTTAGTAGCACTAATATATATATACAGTCTTGGTATTGAAGTATCGCTGTCTGACTCCTTACTGAGTCTACGTGCTCACTAACTGTGAAGCTTGCCGCCGTCTCTGTGTGTGACCGACTCTACTACTATTGAACTCTACTACACTTCTGTCGTTCCGTCTCAACTCCTGCTTGACCGTTCGGGTATTCACTGGTAGTAGTATATGTATACCTTGTGTGAGTCCATTTGTGTGAAACGGGGAGATCCCTCAATAGATTCGCAGGCGGTCATCCGTGTAAGTTTGGCTGATCGGGCAGTGTAAGGAATACGGCTCGCAAATGGAAGTCAGACAGCCATGTTCCAGTCGGGTTCATTATATTCATTTATGCGCCAGTACCTTCGGAAAGGTATGAATGCACTTCTTCGCCACATTTATGAATTGATTAGTATACCATGTGAAAAAACAAATCGATCATTTTCGTTTCACTGCGTATATCTGTATACCCACATTTTCGGTAAGCCTCTCCTATTTATCTTTGAGAAAAATATTTAGTATCCAATCCAATATAAATGCTGAAACTTTATTTTTCATAAAGAAACCTTCGTTAATACTCTGCTTCTTCTTCTTTATCCGCTGTCTCCCCTCAGAACCATGGCTCTCCACGGCTTCCTGTCTTTTGTAGCACTTAATAATTTTCATCTTTCTCTTATTTCTCCTAAACCCTATTCCAAAATCCATTTACTCTAGCTAAGTAGGTTATACGTTGCTTTCCTCTGTCCATCTTGATTTCAGTTTGTCCTGTGAGTGTCCAATTTTCGAAACTTTCTTTCCCTCACTATGTGTCCTAGGAATCTCATCTGTCTCTTCCTGATGTTAAGTGTAATTTTCCGTTTTGTTTCGATTTACTCTAAAATTTCGTCGTTGCTGAACTGTTTCGTTCATGGTATTTTAAGTATAGTCTCTGAAAAATATTTTTTCTGCTTTTGAACATTGAAAATGCCACCACCGAGGTAAATATCAAAACTTTGAACATGCCAGTTACCCTCTCCCAACAACTGACGGTTACACCAAATGTCCACCATGATATTAATATAGTAAACCGAAAATATAATTAGATTCACAGGCGAAAACCTAACAAGGGACACGCCGTCATTCATTTTTAAAGCAAGAGTAACCTAGTAATTATATAATACTGATTTTAACTCAAAATCTGTTTATTTTAATAGATAAGTTCCCTATTATCTTACATTGCAGCATTTCTAGTAAAATATGAGCCTACTTTATGGCACTGTTCATTTCAACAAGAACTAAATCGCAATGGGAAGATGGGATTTAATATTCTTTTTCCTATTGACGTTTAAAGAGAGTACTTAAGCTTCTTGCTGTAAAGTTTCGCATCTTCGCTGTCGGCTTGGCAGCCCTTTTACCTCAGGCATTTGAATCAAGACCGTATCTTCCTTTCTTTGACAATTTGACAAATAGACAGAAACTATTTAAGCGGTGAATTTTATGAGACGAAAAAAAGAACGAAGAAAACAATAATAAAACGGAAAAGAAAAAATACTTTTAAGGTGGTGAGTAGTTAAAAAAAATGAGAATCACTTTTAGAAAGGAATGGCGCTGAACAGAAGACCAACGACAATTTACGAGGAGTTGTTTTTCTCTTTTTTTTTCCTTTGCGGACAATCTGCCTTGCGTATCGTCACAAAAGATGGATGAGTTGAACGCCTCACTCATTGTAATGCTTGTTTGTGCTATCCAGGTTCCTTTTTCCCAGCGAAAGCCACGAGAGCGAATGATTCACACGTCATTGGATCTTTCTTTGAGATGCGATTTTCGCAGCATTTGGGGATTCGCTGTGGCTTTGTCATCTGGACGATTATCTGTTATTGTTGAAGTAGTAAAGAGAGGTTTACCGTCGGTGAAAAAGGAGGGGGTGTCGTCTAATTATGCCTCAAATCGAATAAGAACCCAATAGGAAAAAAAAGATTAATTTTGCCGTATTGTTGCTGTCCTGGGTGGTTCCAAGTATTGGTTGATTCAATGTATCAACTTGGAATTGAATAGGATTTTCCAAGTCTTTACTCACGTACTTGTTGAGCTTAGTGCTAGAAATTGGGGAAGTGGTTGAAAGGCCAAAAAGACACAATGTTAAGAAGAAAGAGATATAACCCGAGGAGTATATGAAAACAAGGAAAGAATAAAAAATACAAAGCTAATTAGAAAAGATTCGAAGATTGAAAAAGTGTGGAAAAGAAAGAAAGAAAGAAAGAAAGAAAAGAAAAAGAAAGAAAAGAAAACGAAAGAAAGAAAAGAAAGGAAGGAAGACAAAAGAAAAGAAAAGGGAAAGAAAGAAAGAACGAAAGAAAGAAAGAAAGAAAAAAGAAAGAAAAGGAAAGGACAGAAAGAAAGAAAGAAAGAAAGATTAAAGGCGACCACATCAAAAAAAAAAGGAAGAAGAGCGAAATATTGAAGATTCGGGAGGAAAGGACTACTATAAAAATAAAAGGTCCAATTTTATAAAAAGAAATAAAAATAAGGTGAAGAGACTAAGATTGAAACAAAAATTAAAATTAAAACAATACGAGAATATACATAAATAAAACAAGAAAAGAAAAAATAGAAACAAAACAAACTGAAACAGAAATGATAACGAACAAAAAAAAACATAAGGAAAAATCAACAAAAGAACGTGTAGAAAGAAACGATAGAAAGACAGAAATAAGGACCGAATAAAGAAAATTGTTATGAATTAAGAAAACCAAAAACTGAAAACATAAAAGCTTAACAAAAGACCAACGAGAACGCAGAAGGAAGAAAGAAACACTGAAGTAAAATATGAATGAAGAAAATCAATGAATGAAATGAAGAAAGCAAAGAAAAAAATGATCAAAGCAGAAAGAAAAAAAAATGCAACAATTTAAATAGAAACAAAATTTACAAACAAGAGATAAAATAATAATAACAATGAATGAATGAAAAAAGCAAGCACGAGAAAAATAAAAAGAAAGAATTAAAGAAAGAAAATAAAAAAGAAAGGAGAAAATGTGCGAAAAAGCAGAGGAAAAGAATGAAAAAAATGAAGTAAAATATATAAAAATCATGAAACCATGTAATAATTACCAATGTGAATTTATGTATATATTTCCTGTTCCATCTGTTGAGGGAAGGGAGGTAAATCAAGTTAAGTAATTGACGAGCGATTACTTCCCTTTGTGGTTTTAGTGGTCTATACGAATAAAATATTTATCTACATTTAGACAAAATTAGCTCGCGAGAAAATGAAACATTTAATTAATCAGTTATGTTACTTTTTTTCAAGTACATGGATATATGTATGATATTAATGATATTAGATTAAAAAAGGCATTGATATCGTCTATTTGATATTAGAAAAACTATGGATATAATGATTTCTAAATAATAACATAAAGTAAAGATTCATGCTAAGGACTTACGAAATATTTTACAAGTACATAAACATATGTCAAATATGATTGCGATATCGAGATGCGAATACGAAATAGTATAAAGAAATATGAAACAGATATTGTCGCTATGTGATTGTGAGGGATTTTATAAATAAACATATGACAAATATGGTTGCGATATCAAGAAGTAAATACGAAATAGTATAAAGAAATATGAAACAGATAGTGTCGCTATGTGATTGTGACGGATTTTATAAATAAACATATGACAAGTATGGTTGCGATATCAACATGTAAATACGAAATAGTATAAAGAAATAAGAAACAGATATTGTCGCTATGTGATTGTGACGGAATTTATAAATAAACATATGACAACTATGATTGCGATATCAATATGTAAATACGAAATAGTATAAAGAAATATGAAACAGATATTAACGCTATGTGATTGTGACGGATTTTACAAATACTATATATATTGTATAAAATCTAATCGATATTAAATAGATATGTAAGGCATGTTCTTATGAATGATTTTCCAGATATATAAATGTAATAATTAAAACCAAAATCGGAGATACCCAGATGTTTATATCTTAGAAATATGATGGATTTTACAAGTGCATGTACATTATGATTACTAGAAACATATAGTATACAATTAATTTCGCCGTTTAATGGTGACAGATTTTACAAGAATATGAATAGAGATATTTTCAAAACCGATATTAAGTAGATATTTATGGCATGAAGAAATTAATGATTTTCCATGTACACAAACGTATAATTTAAAAAAAGAATACAATAAGAAAATGTTTACCCCAGGTAAAGCTGGAAGATATTACAAGTAAATTAATACAGGGATTGATAAATATATACAGTGCTGTGAATTATTAAGTGAACCCTGAGATAATACAGTGTAACCCGGATATAAGAGAGTTGTCGGGGCCGGAGAATAAGTCTCTTATATCCGGGTTTCTCTTCTATTCGGGTTTGGTCTATTATATATACATTAACACAGCCTCTAATTTGGGACCAGAGAAAATCGCTCCGGGTTTCTCTTATATCCGGGTCTCTTATATCCGCGTTACACTGTATATCTCTTTTTTCCAGATAATCAACAAATCTTAATTACACTATATAATCATTATAAAATAAAACATAATTTCATTTTTTTTTTTCATCAAGCTGGAATAAAACTATTAATTAACAATTAACTGAAGACGTTTTGGTCTACGATCAAAAGATGAATATAAGTCAAGAGTTCAGAATTTCCGCATTTATTTCCTGGTATTTACCTTTAGATGTGTTAAACAACTTAGGACACACATTTTGTTTGAACCCACCCATTTCTAAGTTATCAAATCTATTGCAACTCGCCAATGAGAGGTGATACTTTTTGCCAAGGCGTTGCTTTTTAGATTGATTGCTTAAACATTAAATAACTCTGACTGCCTACTCTTGGTTTTAACCTTGAGTTTAACCTGTAAAGACTGCATTTCTTCTTAAAAGGATAAAACATCAGGAACACGGGAGAATTGTCTATGAGCGAAATGCAAGCCATTTTGAAGCTGAGAAATGAAGGAAAATCGATCATAGACATTGGACGAACTTTGGGTATAGCAAACAAAACAATTCCTGAAAGCCCTGAAAAAGAAAGAAACTACTGGTGTACTAGGCAACAGACAGAACAGAACGGCCAATGAAAATAACAGAAGTTCATGGCATAAACATTGTGGAAGCTGTAAGGAAAAATCCAAAATGAAAAGTCAATGACATCACTAACGACCTCAACAGTGCAGAGGGGAAGGGTTCGCAATCTACCTTTCGAAGAAGACTTCGGAATCAGAAATATAGAGGCCAAACCACAAGATACAAACCACAACAGTAAGAACCAGACGACACGATTGGAATTTGTAAGGAATTACGGAGATGAGGGACGAAATTTCTAGAAGAAAGTTTTCTTGGACTGATGAGACTAAGATTAATCTCTACCAACGTGATGGAATCGCCAAATTGTGAAGAACGAAAATATATCCCTATGAACCAAAGTATGCAAGCTCATCTATGAAAGATGGTGGAGGCAATGTCTTGGCTTGAGCTTCCATAGCTGCTTCTGGAACAGCATCATACATATTTATTGATAATATAACCCATGATGGGAAGAATCAGATGTGATTCAAAAGTCTACAGAAACATGTCCTCTGCCAATGTATCTAGAAATGCAACCACACTAATCGAGTAGAAGCTTATCATGCAACAGGATAATGTCCCAAAACATACTAACAACACAACAAAGGGGAAAATGTGGTAACTTATAGACTGATCATTTCACCAGAGGGAGGGATCGGTTCTCGCACCGAGGCCAGCGCAACCGAAGGTTCCAGTGGCTGAGGAGAATTTTTTTTCCTTTCCTGGTGTACACGCTCGGGTCCCCACCTAAAAATAGACCTTGTGTCACATCTTGTCCTAGCGGTGGGGTCAGAGTAAATACCACGTGTAAATATGTTGTGGTGGGATCCACCTAATCTGCATAGGTGACTACCAACTATATAAATAATGGTTGATACCGGAAGACGAAGAGAAGGAAATCACGAGATCCAACTAGAGACTCTGATCGACTGCGACTAGTCAACACATTCTCCAGGAACGTCTTCCCAGAAATATACAGAAATACTATATGTACTTATTGTGTACACTTTCTTGTTATAATACATTCTTGTTCCAAGTACATTTTGTGTTGCATTATTATTCCATGCAATAGGCGAGATTCAACATTGAGTCAAGACTCAACAAAATACTATAAAGTAGAACTGGGGTTTTTAATCTCTGAATTCGTGTGAGAATTGAGTTCCAATTTTGCCTTTATTCATATAGATTCCGTAATATTGGTTTTACTTAATTAGATATTATGTTTCTCTAACTCTTCAAATGTTGAACGTGTAACTAATTAAAATTTCTATTTCCTACCTTTACAATATATTTATTTTATCTTATAAATTGTTCCCTATTCAGTCACCCATGAAATAAAAATAATTGTTTATACGAAATATAAGGATATGCGTACGTGAAATCGTCTTTAAATTAAGTGACAGCAGAAGAATTATCGTTGAACTTTTAAAAGGTAACCTTATAGATTAAATTCAATAATTAAATGCAGCGATCAATTTTGATTCTTCAGTAGATTATTGATGCCTATCGAATCTATTCTTCCCTAGCTATTGTGATGTTGGCTAAACCAAGAATCCATCACGGCATCTAGCTTAAATGCCGCCCGATAGTTTACAATTTTAAGATAGCTACAATTTTGGATACAAAAGGAAAATAAGAGTTACTCACCTTGAACAATGAAAGCAAAGATAGTGGTTAGTATAATATATTCATATATATTTTTAACCTCGAATAATCTGGCAACTCTGAATCTGAGTTCAAAGAAAATCGTTTCATGTGCCTAACTTTTCTATACCTTTTCAACTTCAAAATGATAATAATCAACTTCAAAATGACTTATTTTCAGGTAAACAAATTAATCAACTACAAAAATGGATTAATCAACTTCAAAATGGATTAATCAACTTCAAATTGGAAAACAACTTCAAAATGAGAAATAATCCACTTCAAATTGGATTAATCAACTTCAAATTGAGAATTAATATAATACTAATAAATTTAATATTCATTCTTTTATTTTTACTTAAAAAGGATATAAAAAATATAAACGTTCATAAGAAATTTATTTAAAAGATTACATCATCTAAGTTAATTACAGAGGGAAGTAATCTCTGTATTCCAGATACGAAGTTAGTGCAAGTCTCAGGGGAAATATTATTAATTGCCTCAGAGATCATCGCTTCTAACTTGCTGAGGCGGAATTCTTTAGTAGTTAAAGATCCCTGGCCATCACCTCTTAAAACCCCAGCAATTGAGTCTGCCATACTTCTTTTTACGTCAGCTTTAATGACTGACGAAACCTTTTCAATGGGATTTAACATCGGACTATAGGGGGCAGGTCTGAATATTTGGTGTTGCCTAAATTCATCCTCCTCCACAACTTCTTCAATTGAAGTATGGCAAGGAGCGTTATCAATAACTAAGACAAATCCACTTTCATAAATTTCATTTGCCTTTCTAAGGCACTCCCTGGTCCAGTCTTTCGCATCATCTTTTTTCAAAGAACCTCTTTTAATTTTATGATCAATTAATCCATTCTTACTAATACATCCAATAACCTGGATGTTATTTCCCCTGGAGCCGGCCGCGACTGTAGTGCACCTCGTGCCTTTTTTAGAGCGACCTTCTCTTCTTGAAATATGGAGATTAAAATTGGTTTCATCCATATAAAGAATTGGCACACTTTGGGACTGAAATTCTAATAAAGCTACTGCGTAATCCTTACGTTTCGCCTTATTGACATTATTATTAGCAGCTTCTGGTTCATAATGAACCGCTTTTAAAGTAAAGGCCAAGTGCTTTCTTATGCATTCTTTCGTCACACGAACCTCATACTTTTCGACCAACTTATTTACAATGTCTTGAAGAGTGACCCTAGGAGAGCTTTCAATTAATTCGGCCATAAAGTTCTTAGGCTCTTGCGTAATTTTATATTTTCTTGCTCCTCCCCTAGAGTCACTCTTATCAGCACCCTGGTCTAACCAATGGTACGCTGTTGGCAGAGGCACAACAATTGTTCTTGCCAGATCTTTCCAATTTCCCGCTGCGGCATGTGCAGCTAAAATCTGGGCCTTTGTTTTAGCCAGCGACAATTTTCCTGAGGTAAGTCCTCTTTGGGGCTGGTGCTAAATCTTCTTCAGCTTCTTTTGTAGAGGTTTCTCCAGCATCATCATCAATCATCATTTTTGCCCATACGGGACTTTCTCCACCTACTTTTACTGTAGGCTCACCCAATGCTTTATTGGCCTCTAAGTTGCTTGTATTTTGGTTTCTTCTTCATCTATATAAAGAAGACAAAAAGTCAATTTCTTTACTCATGGGGTAAATTAATTGAAAAAATAACGTTCAATTTACCAAAAACATATCTCAATTTGAAGTTGTTTATTCCAATTTGAAGTTGATTGTTCTTATCTTGAAGTTGATTGTTTTTAGGTTTTTGACATTTTCTCAATTTGAAGTTGATTAATCCATTTTGAAGTTGATTGTTCTATTTTGAAGTTGATTGTTCCATTTTGAAGTTGATTAATCCAATTTGAATTTGATTGATCCAATTTGAAGTTGATTAATCCATTTTTAAGTTGATTGTTCCATTTTGAAGTTGATTGATCCAATTTGAAGTTGATTAATCTATTTTGGAGTTGATTAATTTTTTACTTGAAAATAAGTCCATTTTGAAGTTGATCATTATCACTTTGAAGTTGGATGAGCTATGAAATCATTGAAACACACGTACATACACTGTACTTTATATATAAGATTATCAATAATATTCTGTTATACCTTTCGATTTAAATATTAACCTGGCGAATAGGGATAATGATATTCTTTTAATACTGAGGCTTTATTTATGCTAACCTTCAAAGCCCCTGGTGCTTCCAGACCATCTAAACCTAAGAGAAGAAAACAGGCACGAGAGTTAGAGGAAAAGAACGTATAACATACTGAGTGAGTTCGTGTAATGGATGGCAGAACAAGGTTTAGCCGAAAATACCAGAAGACAAAATTTATTAAGAGCTACAAAAGACCGGAAGTTGTGAAGAGCCATAATTGCCTACGTCCTCAGGGGGCACAGTACATGAAAGAAAAAGTATCTCACGAAGCCGCAAATGGCTAAGTGTGGTGAGTAAGACGAGACCCTTGAAGAGATGGTCACTTAGGGAAGGGTTCATCCAACAGGAGTGAGTAGGGCCCAAGATTTGGGGGTGCATAGTTAGTGCTTCCCCAGGGTTATATACGATTTTGAAATTTGAGGGTTTCCCCCCCCCATGTGGTTTAGTAGAGAGTTCCGTCTGATTTACTATTTAACTCATAAGAAGAAGGTGGCCACCTAAAATGCTCATGGGTATTTGTGTGAAAGCCAATGTAGCGAACTAAAATTTGGCATTCAAAATCGACGATTCCTTTTTCGGAGACGCTATACATTCTACTCCTTGTATATTCTAAACTGATTAACAAACCATGATTACTAGAAAGTGTTCGAGCTCTACTGTGAGGTTAAGACAGATTGTAAAATTTATAACTTGGCATTTGCCATAATAAATAAGGAAACTCGATATTCTCTTCCAAAATGTTATTGTTTCTTGGGGAAACTAGTTTAAAAATTAAGTTTAGGCTTAATATTGCAGCGTTAGAATTTCAGTCCGGTGATCAGTGAAAACCTGATAATAAAGCCTCAGAAACTTTGTACTGAAGATTTATAAACTGTATATGGACAAGATTCAAGGCACACGCACATTATTACTAAATCATTGTGGCATGAAATAAGACCCTCATTTACTTCAAAGGGAATACATACTGAACAATTTAGCTATATTATGATGTAATATGTTATAGAGTGCTGCAGTTTTAGTCCAATGTTCAATAAACATCGCAGATTTAAAGCATTTTTCTCATCATTTGAGACTAGCCGTATCATGAAGTTAGATACACTTTTATCTATTTTTCTTTTCATTAACTGTGATTTAACAATAGATGTAAGATCATATTCACTGAGTAGCATTTTTTGTAATCTTTTAATATTTTTTACAGTTTTAACTTGTCGACTACGGTAAGAAAAATTGCATATTTTGCTTGTGGTGATACATACCGTATTTGACGGTGTATAAGACGTACCCCAATTTTAGCAGGTCAAATCAAGTAAAAATTAAGAATTAGTAAAATTAGTAAACCTACATATTGCATATAAGATGCAGGTGAATTTTAAAAGATATTTTTAGTAAAAAAAAGGGCGCCTTATATGCCGTCAAATACGTTAATTTAAATTCTGGTTTAAATATATTTTACATTCATTGTATCTAATACAACAAATCTACTTTATTTGAATTTATTCTTGAAAGAGTAAAATCTTGAAGTCAGTTTGTAAGCAAAACCCTTCAAAAATTTGGCATTTCTTTATATATTTCAGATGAATTGAACGTTAAATGCTAAAAAATCGGTAAAAGCTATTAATCTAATTGTTGGTGTCACAGCTTATCACATCAAACTGCAGATTGCACCCAGAATGCAATGGCGTTTTTCTAAAGAAATGAAAAATTATCATGCTCTACTCTGGTGGTCGTTCTTAAGTAAAAGTAGCAAATAAAGAAACCACTGATGAATTATAATAAATTAAGTACGAGAAATTATGCAAAGAATGTAATAAAATAATAAAACTAAGTGAATACAATTAATTATTACGAAAATTGGCAGAAAGTCAACTTTTGCACGTAGCATTTCATAGTTGAAACTCTGGTAATGGGAATGGCAATAACATTAGCCAAACAATTCTTTGAAAATATGCCAAATTTTGGGGATACTCGGGACGGGGTAACACAGGATCTGTATATTAGCTAATGTACCATGATTACCTGTTCCAAGAAAAGACGAATGCAACTGCCTATAGTTACTATTATGGATGAGGCCAGAGAATGGAAATGCTGGTATCGTTGTCCGGATAAATTTCTTGCTTGGATTACAAACTTTATCGGAGTTTTAAAATATTTGATTACGCCAAATATAATCACTGCACCTGAAAACAATTAGCACATTATGAGGTGTATATATCCTTTCACTATTGGGTATCTAGTTAGCTATATATATATATATATATATATATATATATATATGTATGTATATATATATATATATATATATATATATATATATATATATATATATATATATATATATATATATATGTATGTATGTATATATATATATATATATATATATATATATATATATATATAGATAGATAGATAGATAGATAGATAGATAGATAGATAGATAGATAGATGATATATACAATCAATAAAGGCAAAGGTGCTAGTATACATAAACAGCAAATTCGAATGAACAGAATATATATATATATATATATTAAACGTTTCACCCCAAGCAAGGCGGGAAGCCACTACAGGGGTTACAGAGAGTTGGAGCGAGAGCAAAATATGATAGACGAATGAATCACGAGAAGGATAGGGGATAGATCAAGATATCTGGAAACGTCGATCGAAATTATATTTGAATAGTTGGGGATTATAGCTATCAGGGAAACAGGAAAAGGGGAGGGAGTTCCACAGGCGAGAAGTGCGAGACATGAAGCTATTGGAGTAGAAGAGATGGCTACATTTAACAGTTTCGACAGTGAAAGGGTGAGAGCGAGATCACAGCCGAGTT
This sequence comes from Acanthosepion esculentum, assembly GCA_964036315.1. NCBI lineage: Eukaryota > Metazoa > Mollusca > Cephalopoda > Sepiida > Sepiidae > Acanthosepion > Acanthosepion esculentum. Next base: position 10,100,309 of record OZ038515.1, read on the forward strand.
GAACGCTTAAATTCATGAAGACTGGGAATCGGCGAAAGCAGATCATCGGAGCAGTTACCGTGAATGTATTTGTAAAAAAGACAGAGGGAGGCAACGGCACGTCTGTGAGAGAGCGATTACAGACGAGATGCCAGATCAGGTCCAATTACATTGTATATCCGTCTCTGGATTATATCAAGGATCTTGAGACTAAAATAAGTGGCTCCAGACCATATATGGCAGCAATACTCCATCCAAGGGAGAATGGTTGATTTGTAGATCTGAAGGATCGACTCCGGCAAGAAAAGATCCCAGGCGCGGCACAGGGAGCCAACTTTCCTTACGGTGGGCGGAGCTATTGACTCAATGTATTTCTTCCATCTCGGATCAGCAGTCAATATGAGACCGAGCAATCGCAAAGAGGTGCTCTCATGTAGTTGAGCGTCAGACATTCTAATTGAGAGCAGGGATTGTTATCTGCAGTTTTGTTTTTGAGGCGTTAAAGTCAACCAGCCAATTCCTGCCTCAGTCCACAACCGATTGGAGGTCCTTTTCGAGACAAACAGCCAGGCTAGTTTTGTCAGTGACACTAGATTTGTTTTTGAGGCAGGGGTATATAGTTGTGTCGTCTGCGTAGATGCCTACTTGGGAAGCTATAACGACAGGAAGATCGTTAATGAAGATAAGGCACAGGGTAGGGCCTAGTATAGAGCCTTAGGGAACACCTACTTTCGTGGGAAAGGAACTGGAGGAGAATCCGTTGAGAATGACCTTCAATACACGGTTTGACAGGAATGCTTGTATTAAGTCAAACAATTGACCTGAAATTCCATAACCTTGAAACTTGGGAAGAAGGTCGGCATGCTAAACCCTATCAAATGCTTTGAAGATATCTAGAGCCACGACACTAGCTTCTCCGTTATTATGAAGAGATTGGTAAATAATTTCAGTTATGGCCATAAGCACATCAGCTGTAGAACGGGCTAAGCGCAAAACATATTGCTTGTCGGAGAGCAGATCATAGGATATAATGTCCTTAACCACTTCGGCGTTGATTAAAGCTTCGAATACTTTGCCGAAGAGGGCTAGGAGACTGATAGGACGGTAATTAGAAGGGTCAGAAGGGTATCCAGAGTTCTTAAAGACAGGAAAAGTGCATGAGGACTCCCAACAGTCTGGAAAACAAGATTCATTAAGGCAGTAGTTATATAATTTGGAGAGAGCAGGAGCCAGTTCAAGCACACATGTCTTCAGGAGAATGGCTGGTATTCCGTCTCAGCCACTAGCCTTGTGGGGGTCTAATTTTGAGATAATGCCCAATATCGATGACAGAGTTAAGTGCAACTCGCTCAATAGATCCTCAGTTCTAAGGGGGAAATCGGGTGTGGGTACACCCGAAGAGTCGAGCATTAAACTGAATGAGAATTTCCGAGTAAAGCATTAAGCCTTCTCGGCAGAAGAATTCAGAAGCTCAAACTGGTTGAACAAAGAACGTATAGAGGGTTTGCTATTGATAAGGACGCTCTTGCAGAGACGCCAATAATCATTGGAGTCGAATTTGCGAGATGCAGTACGTTCTTTCATTCGAGCAGCAAATAGTAACTTTGCTTCATTGAGGACACGCTTACACTCGTTACGGGCAGATACAAAGTGACTTCTGTTGCAGTCAGATATGTCGCTACGATATAGGCGGAAGAAGTGATTCCTATGGGCAATGGCAGCTGAGCAATCATCGGAGAACCAAGGGGAAGAGCGCGATTTGACCTTATATTACCTTGAGGGGATGTAACCCTCGATTCCAGCTTTAACCCAGGAGGAGACCTCGGAAACACATTCTTGAACGGGGAGCGTAAAGACAACGTCCCAGGCGACATCGCAAAGGAAATCCCGAAACGAGTTCTGGTCTGCTCGTTGATATCAGAACGAGGTTCTAGTAGTAGGAGGTTATTTGCAGGGGTGGAATTGAAGGAGATGTTGACAGACGTTACAGCATGATCGTAGTTGCCAAGAGGGCAGAGCTGCGTGGCGCTACAGTACTCGGGGATGGAAGTAAAACATAGATCGAGAAGAGAAGCCTTAGCGTCCAGGTTGTAGAGAAAACGTGTGGGGAAGTCAACTATCTGCGGGTGGGATTGAGAAATTGAAAAATTAAGGATTTTCATGCCTACAAGGTAAGTAGTAGCGTTGTTAAACCACTTGGTGTCACCAAACACGAATATGTGAGCAAACGAATGGAGAGAGAGAGAGAGAGCCTTGTCAATGCTGTCAGAAATGCATTCGATTACACCACTGTCTTGGGAGGATGGAGAGCGATAAAGGAAGAAAAAGGTATCTTACAGAATTGAGAAGAGATCGCCGGAGACACATGTATAAATGGACTAGAAATTCAAGAGTCAGCTCTCTAGCCAGCGGGATATGATCCTTGGCGGTCTCACAGAGAGCCAGTATACGGGGGCAGTTCGCAATGAGGAACGATTTCACACTGCAGAAATTGGTTGTAATACGTTGTAAGACGTTAGAACAAGAAATGTTAAAAGTGTTTAGGTGATTTTTTAAGGGCTGGTTTACGTTTTCTTTTTGAATCGTCGTTAGTTATCATGATGTGTAATTACCGTAGTAAAAATGAGAAGGCCTGAAGTAGAAGAAGCAGACAGTGCAACATAATGTGACCTCAGGTTTGCCCACCGGAGGTGAATGCAGGGACACCTTTCCATGCGCGACCTGGCACTACAGACACCCCGGAATTATACAACTGTTGATCAGAACGACCGCTCAAGACGTTACGCAAGATGTTAGAGCTTCTAACTACCAGTCGGAAACAGCAAGCAGAAACCCGTCAAACGTGTACACTCAGAATGAAGAGGCATTGCCACAGACTGCACACATCACGGGAGAAACACAGCAGTACTAGTACAGTTCTTTTTATCCGAGCGCTTTCGGCTATACATTTAGCCATTTTCAAGGATTAAATATTTGAACTGTTAAAATAAGAAATAATTTGTTGTATTTATGTTTTATAAAATATTTGCAATTTTAAAACAAGATATTATGTCCATGTTCAAAGTTAATATTATTAAATGTTTTTTTTTTGTTTTTATTAATAAGGCCTCCATTATTTTTAGCCTTTTTTTGCATGTAGATGATGCTATTATATTAGTGTTGTCAACAAGTATATTACGAATAGTGTCCGGTAGGTCTCCATGAATATTTAAAATGTATATATGTGTGTGTGTTAGAAAATGGAGATTATTTTTAAACATGAGGCAATAATTGAGCATGTGACTGATATGTGATATTCTTGTATCGATTTTCCGAGCTCAATGATTAGATTTACACGATGAACACACTCAGTGATTGTGACCTTGAAGTTAGCAAAAGCATATTCCATATAATCAAAACTCTGTATTAAGGTACATAGAATCATATTTGCTGGGAAGTTTTCCTCAAATTTACAAGCAAGCCATAAGTGCGCTTTTTTCTGATGAGACATGCAAGCATACTTTCTCGGAAAGCATAATCAACACCTTCTATTTGAATTCGTAAATAATATTTGCTCTATTGAACTTTGTTCTAGGAGGTGAATTGTTATTTTAACTATAAGGTTAGAGGTTTTAAATTTTTTATAATAAATAATTAACCTAATTTTTTTGCTATCGTCAACTGGTGTCATGCATTTTTTTTTATAATGTTCTTAATTCTGCATTCATCCTGTTTATAATTTTCGTTCATCTGATTTTTATAAAAAATATTAATATTATTGTTTATGTTTCTATTCTCACTATTTATTCGTACAAAAATGTACAAATTGTGGCACAAGGCCGAAAAAAGGGATGGGTAAAGGCTGGTCTTAACTAACTATCCTATACCTAGCTAATCAGATTCGCGACTCATTCATACATTACAATTGACCCATTCACCACAAGAATTCGTCCGTCACCATTCAATCCTCCATACACCATAATACCACATCCTCACCAGAGGGGACCTACAAAAACGCGCCCCACACCATAAAATTTGATGATAATAAAATATATAAAATTCTAATTATGAAAAGATGAAAGGGGAGGGAGATGAACCCCATAACAAACTAAAATTCAACAAATTTTTAAACTAAACATAATTTATGTTAGTAGGGCCCGTTGAACCCTCAAAATAGAGAGGCCGCTGTATTCTGCCCAGAGGACAAAATCAAGAAGCACTCTCGCTAAGGGAGTGGGAAAGAGATAAAATAACTCGGACATGGGGAAGTAAAAGGCTGATCCAGTTGAGATGAAAAGGAAGTCAAAACAAACTAGGGAGGTTGGGAATCTCGACTTGGATCATAACTAAAAAGATGGCCGGGAAACAGGCCGGGAACAACACTTACTCATATTAACTAGGTACACTTAAGCTTGTCTAACCTAACCAAGGGGAGGGTTCCACAGGAAACCACCCCGATGTGACTTAGGTTGACCTAGAAAAGAAAATCAAGGCTAGCCCCGTTCAAACGAACCAAGCTCGCCTCTTTTACCCACCTTTCACTGAAGACTGTCGAATGCAATCGTTTTCTATCAGTTCTAATCTTCATCCTGAGCTGATGCTCAAAGAATCGGATCAGATCCTGATGCGTAAGACTATTGCCTCGCAAGACTTCCTCCAATCGCGTCGTCCATATCACCATTCGAGCCGTGGCTAGCAGCGTCAGAAACACCATTCGTTTCACCCCGGAATACGGGGGCGACACATTGTGACACGCGTATGCGCGATCAATGGACACGAGTTCTTCGAGAGCGAGACGAGTCGTCAGCTCGCCGACATGGTCCAACAAGGAGCAGACCCGGGGGCAATGGTAGAAGGCGTGCGAAGCCGTTTCTTCTAATCCAAGGCCACACCGTTCACAGTCTGGCAAATCCGCCAAGCCCAATATGAAAGCCTTGTCGTTGCAGATTCCGAGCCAATCGCTAGGTAAGCGAAAACTCAGGGTTACTGAGATAATCCGCCGCTGGCGCCCAAGACCAGTAGGAGCGATACTCCTCCACCGAACAGTCGAGCGTATCACGTAGAGGATCCTTTGCGCGACCCTCCACTAATCCCTGATAGAAGACCTTCCTAAGCCGTGAAAGGTCACTGGACCGCGGAATAGCCTTCAAGGCTAACCGACACTCGCGGAGGAAATGCGATTCATCCCGGGGTTTACGACCGCGCTCAACCCTCGAGATGGGGGGACTGATGGTAAGGCTAGGGAACGCGTGCCTAACAATCCCCTCTAGAATCGGGTCTCCTCTGGTCAATGCACGGCGTAGGAAAGCCAACCGAGAGGCACGGATGTGACTCCTCAAGTGTGGCATTCCCAGCCCCCCATGACACGTACGTTTGGTGCAGACTCGTCTGTCGACCCTGTTCGCGCGTCCCCTCCATAAAATGGAGGATAGCGCTTGCTCGAGCGCCTTCTTGTGGGCCTTACAGAGAGGAAGTACTGACAATCGATAAAGAATCAGGGGGAAAATATATGTAACACACACCTCCGCCCTGCCCTTTACGGACAACCTCCGTCGATTCCAAGTCTTACCGGCAGAAACGACATTTGCTAGTACTTCAGACCAATTTTTCTCCAGCTGGAGGTCGGGTCAAAACCACACTCCAAGAATGCGGACAGGACCGTCCGTCCAACCAAAGCACCTAACCGCAAGCTGGACGACTTGTCGCGGTTTATCTTGGCCCCTGTCACCTTCTCGTACCGATCAAGCGCCTTCTGTACCGCCTCAATGTCACCACGGGACGACACGAAAGCAGATACGTCATTTATGTTTCTATTCTCGCCGTTGCTATTAGCTACTTAGACAAGAAACGCCTAATGTGGAAATCCAACAATTCATTAAGAAATCCGTTATTAATCAGCGTTTGCTTTACATTTTTTTTATTCATTAAAGAAAAGCGTGCGAGAGGATGAGTTCTCGTGCGTTTGCGTGAGGAAATTCTTAATGACACCTATTTTATATCTAAGAGGGAATTCGCTAGAGAAATTAAGATGACAAAAACCAACTAGTAAAGACTTTTGTCATCTTAATTTTACACATTCATATGCCCATTAAGGAATTGTATTCCTCAAGAATCAACTTTCGTAAATAATTATATAGGCCACACTACAACATGTTTAACACGCAGACTAACTCTACACCTTTCTGACAATAGCTCAATTAGATCTCATTTAAATATTCATGGGGACCTACCGGACACTATTCGGAACATACTTGTCGACAACACTAATATAATAGCATCATCCACATGCAAAAAATAGGCTAAAAATAATGGAAGCCTTATTAATAAAAACAATCAAACCAACACTTAATAATATTAACTTTGAACATGGACATAATATCTTGACCGTGTTTTGAAACAAAAAATGAAACATTTTCTAAAACATACATATATCAAACTATTTGTAATCCTAACAGTTAAAATATAATCCTTGAAAATGGCTAAATGTATAGCCGAAAGCGCTCGGATAAAAAGAACATTCTGACAGTTTTTAAATAATTTATCATCCGAAAAGAAAAACATTATTAGATCGTATGTGAAATTGTATAAAAAACTAAATAAAACCACCTTGTCAATCGTTTTTAATGAAATGTGCATATATATATATATATATATATATATATATATATATATATATATATATATATATAATGCTAATTTGTAATTGCTAGGGGTTATTCCAAAGAGGAATTTAATCCTACGAGAGCTCAATGAAAGCTACAGAGCAATTTATAACGATAAATAAAGAAAACACTTACAAACCATATAGATTGTAATTTATTTCATGAATATTGTTGTCTTTTCAGACTGAATGTTTTAATGAAATGAAATCAATCCATGTAGACAGACACATATACAGTGTAAAAGAATGAAAGGGAAAAAGAAAGAGAAAAAGTAAAAAGAAGAAAAATAATAACAAAAAATAAGAGAGGAAAATAGCAAGGAAGAGAAAGAAAAAATGAAAGAAGAATGAAAGAAATGATGAGCCAATAGCAAAAATAAATTGACTGGCTTTGAAAAGATTTCCTTAAAAGGGCTTAGATAAAGAAGAAAGAACAAGTTAATATAGGGAAGGTAGAGAAATAGGAAGGAAAAGTGATAGAAATTTAAAGAGTTACAACAATTTATCTAATACAGTCAGTGAAAGTGGTTTCAGTTTATACGGCGATCATCATCACATAATATAATCATCATCATTTTAGTCGAATCATAATAATATCCAAGATAAAATAAAAAAAAATAATATAAAATATATTTGATAAAATAAATTAAATAAATAAATGAAAAATTGATATATGTAGATAATTATAATAAACAAATTTAGAGTACATAAACAATTTTGATAAGGTTAAAAATAATAAAAGTTAACACTATTAATAGCATTAATAAATAAAATATAAAATTATATACGGCGTAGGCAACAGCAAGATAAATCACATATATAATTAAATATATCTACAGATCTATATATATAACGTGTGTGACAAGCAATATAACTACATATACATACATACATATGAATTCTTGTATTAAGTCATTTTTTTATGTTTATACATTCTTTTAATAGATACAAATATTTAAGTAAATGCTCTGTTTATAATAAACAGTATTAATGACATTTCCGGCCTGTATGTCTGAGAAATTTTCATAGAAATATGCGTCCTCCGACAGGAATCGAACCTGTATCCTATACGGAACTGTCATATAGCCTTATGTGCTTTACCGATTGGGCCACAGAGCAAGCCTATTTTACTGTTTTTAAACACAATTCTCCATGATTTTCTCTCATTCATTCATATCTGCTCAATACGTATCCAAATGTAAACAAATGATGTCACACATTATGAAATGAACAAAGTCCGACAATTATTTTAAGACATTTTTATGTTTATATGTTCTTTTTATAGATACAAATATTGAAGTAAATGCTCTGTTTATAATAAACAGTATTATATATATATATATATATATATATATATATATATATATATATATATATATATATATATATATATATATATATACAGACAAAGGTAAACTGGGAAGGCTTTAGATCTTACATGACAGAAGCTTTTCTCTATAATTTCTTCAAAGACACTGCCTCGAAAACTGCTGCCCTTATCTCAGAGTGGATCTTTTCTGAAATTGAGAGTTAAATTCCAGCAAAAAAACAAGCAGCCAGCCCTGGTTCACCCCTGAATGTGAATAGATCACCATAACTGTTGCGGACACCCCAGAAAATATGGAAATATGCGTCCTCCGACAGAAATCGACGTAACATAATTGTCGGACTTTGTCCATTTCATAATGTATGAATACATGTATAATCGTATGTTTGTACCCATATAGAATAAGAATCATCATTTCACGTCTATATCCCGCAAAGTTAATGTCTTTAGGGAATTCTAAATTCGTTTTTATGTCGACACTTGAAAAGACGTTCATTTGTTTGATTCAATAATTGGCCAGCTTTTTTATATTTAATTATTGTGATTTTCTTCTGTGTGCATAGATTGCATCAATCCCGGAAGTTGTCCTTATAGATAGAATTTATAATGTTAAATGTAACGATTTTATTTTGCAACATGTATTCAGAAATTGAAGCAAAACATATCTATTTATTTTTTTAGATTTAATAGAGCCAAAATATATTTTATGATAACAGCATAGTCAGACTAAGTGATGTAATTTAATTTTGTTTTTACTCATACTGTCTTTTTAAAGCTCTCTTTCTCTCTCTTCCTCTCTCTCCAATCTCTCTCTGTATATATATATAAAAGAGTTTATGTAGAAAATCTCAAACCACACACACACACACACACACACACATATATATATATATATATATATATATATATATATATATATAATTAAGGAAATCATCGAGTCTAGAAGAAACCTCAACAGAATGCAGACAGCACTGGACGGCCGTTTCGTCCTATATTCGGGACTCATCAGCAGTTCGCACTCATTACCGAGAATTGAAACCCGAACATTTAGGAGGCAAGCGCCGTTCTAACTGTACCACGGGCCTCGGTGACGAAGAGTTAACGAATTAAACTCGATGTAGCGCCGCTCGATCACATATTCCGTGGTGGAACTCATCCGTGTTTCTCTTTACCCATAGGACAGTGCCTCCACGAGTTACGATTACTATCCCGAAGCCGCTCAGTCCAGAGCATTAGAAGCCGGATATACAGATAGAAATAATTAGGAGGATTTGAAATAATTTGTTTGCCTCCTATCGTAACTGTTCCGGTTTCAATTCAGGGTAGTGGATGCGCACTGCTGATGTGCCCAAAATATAGAACGAAACGGCCGTCCAGCGCTTTCTGTATTCTGTTGAAGTTTCTTCCAGCTTGATAAAATGACCAATCCATCTGAGTTGTAGATGCATGATAAGAAGTCATTTCTGCATGTACGCGGGGGAATAGTGACATGCTCTATTCGATTTCACCTTCACAATCCAAGGATACATAGATGACAACGGATGTGGAAGTTTTCAAGCCGCGAATATGAGTTCTATATGGATTCCAGGAATCAAAGCCTTTACAATTGGATGCATTAAAATACGTCATTGTACACACAGACATTTGTGGACGTGAACAAATTCTTGTTTGGAAAGACACAGTCGCAATGTTGCCTAGTAAATTTCATAGATACTGGAAGTTGACAATGTACTTCATGCGCTCAACCACCGGATGAAAATGAAGCAGCTGAGTTATGAAGCACCAGTCGAGCTCCGGCTAGCAGAGAAATTATTTTTTTTCGAAAAAGTGCTAATAAAGTGCGATATTTACCTGCGGAATAGGAACTTAGAACAGCGAGTCATAAACGTTGGAGGACACTATGCAGTCAGGCCATTGAATGACATGAAACTAGCCGAAATCATGAACAGCCGTCAATATCATCATCATATCATCAGTGATAACTTCAATTCTCACTCTTTGGTCGTCATTTGGTGAAGTAATATCGTCGTCGTCATCGACGGGCGTCATATCGCGCGCAACACGCACACACACACATATATATATATATATATATATATATATATATATATATATATATATATATAGGTAAGATCACGAGGATCGAAATTGGCATAAAAATGGGGTACAATTTTATGTAATTCCTAAATATATATATATATATATATATATATATATATATATATATATATATATATGTGTGTGTGTGTGTGTGTGTGATTAAATATTATCGTAATCGCATTTTTATGACCATTTCGGTCCTCAGGATTATATATATATATATATATATACATATATATATATATATATATACATATATATATATATATATATATACATATATATATATATATATATATATATATATATATATATATATATATATATATATATGAAGAAATATAGTCTTAAAGTGTGCTATATTTATGGGATAAAGTGCTCAATATCAGAGATAGAGCGTGTGTAAATATAAAAGTGAACATAGAAGTCAACACTTAGAGGCGACAGTCTGTTTCATGCTAGTGCAATCGTCAGGCAACTCTCTCTCTCTCTCTCTCTATATATATATATATACACACACATATATATATACACACACATATATGTGTATGTGAGTGGGTGTATGCTACTGCTTGTGTCTCTGTGTGTTAATCTGAAATGACGTCCGTCGACGACGACAACGATGTCTCTTTACCAAATGATGACCAAAGAATGAGAATATATATATATATATATATATATATATGTGTGTGTGTGTGTGTGTGTGTGTGTGTGTGTGTGTGTGTCTGTGTGTGTGTGTGCGTGCGCGCGCATTAATAATTGCTGGCTATTCATATTCGAGGATACCCGTTTACTAGGTTGGCTAGCCAATCCCAATTTGCATACACTCGCTCAGGCATATCTGCGTTGGCTTAACACCCACAGAGCCCACCTTTGATTTGTACTGCAATTATGCTGAGTAAAATTAGTTACAGTTTCCGAGCGGTTATCTAACGTGACCAACAATTTAAACAAGGCCTCGGCCACGATGATTTGTGGCTTTGATAGCACAGCTATCGACGGAACTCAAGATTTCACTCACAGGTTTTGTGTCAACCCGTGGTATGACTTTCAGGCAATTCCCAGTTTTGCCGCCCGCTGGGATCTATAATATCAGGAAGTCTCCTTCCTGACAAATCGAGAATGGTGAGATTCGAACCCGGGCCTCATGGTCAGAATGATCTAATCACTCGGCCACGCGCCCATATATATATATATATATATATATATATATATATATATATATGGATTCCAATATATATATATATATATATATATGGATTCCAATATAAATATAAAATTAGCTGATTGATTTAGACTTCATCCTCCCGACTCTAGATTTGCGTAGACAGACCTTCGAAAAAGCAATTCATCAACGCGTCAGGGTATCAGCAATTGACTGATTATATTTCTCGCTTGGAGTTTTTGTTCATGTAGGGTTTATTATTTACATTGTGTGTGTGCGCCTGTGCATCCACTTGCGTCCGCGCCCATCTGCGTGTATTTGTACGTACGCATATATATATATATATATATATATATATATATAATTTTAATTTCAAATTTTATAAATCTTTTAATATCTATGATAACCTTGCTTAGTTGTCAAATTTTTCGAATCATCCTATACTTGTATTTTGATTGGCCACTCTAGCTTATGTAACAGCGTTTACTCCTAGCTAAGGATCGTTGATTAATGTGAAACTTTTAAAACCATTTATTCTATATTCTATATTATCACTTGACAAGACACAAGAAGTGTTGAAACAAAATGGCTACTTTTGTCGTGCTTTTATAAGATATTTATGTTGTAATATTCAAATAAATAATTATATATATATATATATATATATATATATATATATATATATATATATATATATATATATATATTTAGTTTACGAAAAACTAGGTAATCCGTATGGGTAGACCCAAGGAGGATAAAATCCAGAGAGCTCAATGTAAATCAGAGCTAATAATTTAAATAAATATTTCACATTAAATCCCCAAAATGTTCGTAATAAGGTTTTTTTTTAAAAAAAAACTTTAACATATAATTAAATTGCTTAGACTGTTTAAACAAAAAAATTTACGAAATCTCAAACCAAAGAAAAAAACAACGCCTATTCCAATGGAAGTCAATGACACTTTATTACAACTTCTTTCTCTTTTTTTCTCTCTTTTTCTTTTTTTCTCTCTTTTTCTTTTTTTCTTTTTTTCCTATAACTTCCGTTAACAGATTTAAAGTGGCAGTGTCTAGATTTCAGCGAAAAAAAATGTTACATCTAACTCAATGCTGTCTCTCTACCCCCTACACTGCCCCCACTTCGTTAATTTCCTTATTATTGCCCGTCATAAATGCGTAAATTAATTTTCATTTTTTCATTTCAACATTTGGAAATAAATCTGATGATCCACTGTCCTTTAAAAGGGCTGTGATGAAATAATTTATTATATGGAACCTTAAAGTAATCTGTTTTTATTTAATATATATATATATATAATTACAGTACATCACAGATATAGTGATAGACTTAGTAAAATATTGGTTGATGAAATATAACAGAACTATTAAGAATATATTAAAATATACATGTTATTGCACACCGCTAGCATGACTCGGAGTTTCATGCACAATGCAATCTTCAGTTGCTGAGAATGGACTGACCGTTACGCAACTGGAATTTTAAGATATCTGGTTATCATAATGTTGGACTAGTTATATATTATACTGGTATTAAATATTTTTAATTTAAAAAAATATATATTTGACAAATAAAATATGCGTGATTTACAAATGCATGTAAAGAAAAGAAAAAAATTAAAAAAAGAATATTTTTGATTCGTGAATATTCACTTGTTAATTTTTCAATTAAAGGCAGATTAATTGTTCTTATTTAAAAAGCATTCATTTATATTCAAAATAAATAGTAATTAACAAATATACTAAACCGTGCTTTAAATTAAACATTAATCTGGATGAGTTGGAGTATAATATGTATATTTATTAATATATATATATATATATATATATATATATATATATATATATATATATATATATATATATATATATATATATATGTTTCATTAAAAACGACTGACAAGGTGGTTTTATTTAGTTTTTTATATAATTTATTTATAAAAAAAACTAAATAAAAGCACCTTGTCAGTCGTTTTTAATGAAATGTGCTTGAAAGAAAGATTGCTGCCTAAATACACAAATGTATATATATGTATATATATATATATATGTATATATATATATGTATATATATATATGTATATATATATGTATATATGTATATATATATGTATATATATATGTATATATATATATATAATGTATATATATATATATATAATGTATATATATATATGTATATATATATATATATATATATATATATATGTATATATATATATGTATATATATATACGTATATATATATACGTATATATATATGTATATATATATGTATATATATATATGTATATATATATATATGTATATATATATATGTATATATATATGTGTATATATATGTATATATATATGTATATATATATATATGTATATATATATATATATATATATATGTATATATATATATATATATCCTCATATATATATATATATATATATATATATATATATATATATATATATATACATGAGAAATTATATTCAGCCGGGTTTTGATCCTAGCTAGAGGCAACCGTACTTCTAGTCACACCGATGAGCTGTGATACAGCGAATCCGTCTGCCAAATGTAGTTGACAATATATATACTCTTGGAAAATTATTTCGGGTGGGCTCTCTGGGAACGAAGTGTGATTTTGCAAAGAGTAACTATTACTGCTACTAAAACAGCAATCTTCGATAAAAACGAATCGAGTTCTCTCAGTCACTGGCGTCTTTAACTAAACATAAATATGCTTAGATATACCTACATCCCACCCGAGCGCCAACGGTTTGGGGGTAAATTCTCCGACTAACGCCAATTACGCCGGCTTTCGATTCTAGCTAGAGACATCCGGACGTCTAGACACAATGACGAGCGGTGATGCAGCGAAGCACACTATCACGGGTGGATATATATATATATATATATATATATATATATATATATATATATATATATATATATATATATATATGTATATATAAATAAAAAGGAAAGAACAGTAAGATATAAAATCCGGTGTTCTTATAGATATTTTTATTTTTACACAATAGTGCTCTATGTAAATTTAAATTTACAGAGCATTAATATTATAAATTAATAGATTTAAAATATGGTTTTACCGCTACACAGTGATGACCATGTTTCAGAAATGGAAGCTAAAGCCCCTGAATTTAATTTTGTTATTAAACCAAAGACATTAGTTCCATTTCCTCATCAAGCGAATTTTGGAGTAACTTACTTTTTAAAATTTACGGTTGTTAACGGCACAGGAAAGATTCATAGTTTGAGGGTTTCCAAGGTTACCGATAAATCCATTCATCTAGACAAGGGGTGGTAGAGGGTTCAATTTTTAATTTTCGTTGTCTCAGTTAATAGTTACATTTGAAAGCGGGGTTATGTTTAGGGATGGGTAGGGATGTATCTTTTAACAAATTCTGACATCCGCTAAATTCATGTCATCTGGGTTTATTTCTAACGGCAAAAATTCTTATGGTATTATTTCTATTTGTATATTTAAAGATTTTTTAAGTTAGAATATGTTTTATCCACCTTTCTAAAAAGTTATTTTTAATATTTGATATACTATACTTCTAGTTAAAAACCAAGTAAATGTATTAGGATTACTTACAGTATTTAAAATTATTTATTCTTATCGAGTATTATTTTATTTTATTTTATTTTATGTAAACTTTATGACAATGACGGCAAAGGTGGTTAAAATTATTTCACTAATTTAATAAACTTAGTATTATAAATGTATATATGTATGTATAAAGGACATTTAATGTTCAATATTATATTCTAACTTATTAATTTCACATGACTTTCGGTGTTCACTTGGATTCTTTCCAGTGTTTGAATTGCTTTGAGAGAGGTGTTATGGTTAGAGTACGTTTTATTTAATTACAATTTTAAAATATATTTAGGTTAGAATCTGTTTTATTTAATTTCAATTTTAAAACATTTTTAAAATTCTACTTTCAAATTTAACTTTTTAATTTTAATCGGCTATATTTCTTTATAAACCAAGTAAATGTAATATAATTATCTACATTATTTAAAATTATTTATACCCATCAAATATGAGTATGTATAATAATCAGGTAATTTTTTTTTTTTTTTTTTTTTTTTTTTTTTTTATAGATTATTTAAAGATTATTTAAAGAAAACTTTTGGCAATGACGACAAAAAATAGCTATTTCATTTCTCTGATTCAGTAAATTTTTATTTTTTATAAACTTAGTAATATATAGTTTCTCATGTATGCATAAAGGACATGGGTCATTTAATGACCTACATATTCTAGCTCTTCTTATTAACTTCCATTTCACTGTAGGTGTTTTATTGGATTCTTTTAGGTGCCAAAAGTACTTCGAAAGAGATGTCTGACTTTTATACTTATTTATCCTAAACGAGGATTGATGTTGGTAGAACCTCTTTTTGAACTCATGGCTAGTGCAACCTATATAAATTTTTATGTTTTCAGGATTCTCAACAGAAGATATATTACATTGGTATACTACTGATTCTATGCAACATTTATTTTGTAAAGGACAGTTTTGAGGGTTTCTACAATTACATAATTTTTGTTCACCCTCATTAGTTGTTGTTTGTATTTTTCCCTTGTCTACAATTTTTTGGTTCTGGTATAAGTGTTTATTTAAGATATTAGTATTATGTTTCTTAATTATCTTTTCTAGGTTATCAGTACAGCTATAACTTAATTTTAGTGTATTTCTATTGAAAATGGTACTAAGTTTACTTCCACCGGGAAAATGCTTGAGTATTAATTCAAGGAATTTTTGTCCCAATTTGTTTTTTACCATTTGGTTGTATGGGGGTGTATACCAAATTATTTTCCTGCTTCTGTTTTTCCTATGTTTACCGTTTTCATTTTTAATATAAGTTAGTTTTAGGTTTTTGTAGCCACTATCTTTTAGAGCTTTATTATAGAAATTAATATGTTCGTCGAAAATCTTGTCATTTGCTGAATTTGTACTAATTCTTTTTCGGATAGATAAAGGTATATGTTTAATTATAGATGAGGGGTGATTTGATTTAGGGTGTATATATACAGGATTCGTATTGAGTTTTTTATAAGGTGTGTATGTATTGTTCTTTAAATCTAATGTTATATCAAGGAAGTTAACTTTTTTAATTTTAGTGCTAACGGTAATTTTTAAACCCATGCTTTTAAATTCTTTATATAATGCCTTTCTAATTTTGTCTATTCTGAAGTTAGTAGAATTCCTAATAACCATGAGACCATCGTCCCTGTATAGACCAATGTCAGTTGAATCAATATCACGATGCGCTGTTAGGTTGTATAAAATAAAAAGACCAATAAGATCAGAAGACTCAGCTGAGTCTAGTGATCCCATTGTGATGTCAAAGTGGTCATATGAATTTTTTACCCATTGCTCACCATTATGGATCAGTACCGATTTCTTCGCATGAGTTCAAAAAGAGGTTCTACCAACATCAATCCTCGTTTAGGATAAATAAGTATAAAAGTCAGACATCTCTTTCGAAGTACTTTTGGCACCTAAAAGAATCCAATAAAACACCTACAGTGAAATGGAAGTTAATAAGAAGAGCTAGAATATGTAGGTCATTAAATGACCCATGTCCTTTATGCATACATGAGAAACTATATATTACTAAGTTTATAAAAAATAAAAATTTACTGAATCAGAGAAATGAAATAGCTATTTTTTGTCGTCATTGCCAAAAGTTTTCTTTAAATAATCTTTAAATAATCTATAAAAAAAAAAAAAAAAAAAAAAAATTACCTGATTATTATACATACTCATATTTGATGGGTATAAATAATTTTAAATAATGTAGATAATTATATTACATTTACTTGGTTTATAAAGAAATATAGCCGATTAAAATTAAAAAGTTAAATTTGAAAGTAGAATTTTAAAAATGTTTTAAAATTGAAATTAAATAAAACAGATTCTAACCTAAATATATTTTAAAATTGTAATTAAATAAAACGTACTCTAACCATAACACCTCTCTCAAAGCAATTCAAACACTGGAAAGAATCCAAGTGAACACCGAAAGTCATGTGAAATTAATAAGTTAGAATATAATATTGAACATTAAATGTCCTTTATACATACATATATACATTTATAATACTAAGTTTATTAAATTAGTGAAATAATTTTAACCACCTTTGCCGTCATTGTCATAAAGTTTACATAAAATAAAATAAAATAAAATAATACTCGATAAGAATAAATAATTTTAAATACTGTAAGTAATCCTAATACATTTACTTGGTTTTTAACTAGAAGTATAGTATATCAAATATTAAAAATAACTTTTTAGAAAGGTGGATAAAACATATTCTAACTTAAAAAATCTTTAAATATACAAATAGAAATAATACCATAAGAATTTTTGCCGTTAGAAATAAACCCAGATGACATGAATTTAGCGGATGTCAGAATTTGTTAAAAGATACATCCCTACCCATCCCTAAACATAACCCCGCTTTCAAATGTAACTATTAACTGAGACAACGAAAATTAAAAATTGAACCCTCTACCACCCCTTGTCTAGATGAATGGATTTATCGGTAACCTTGGAAACCCTCAAACTATGAATCTTTCCTGTGCCGTTAACAACCGTAAATTTTAAAAAGTAAGTTACTCCAAAATTCGCTTGATGAGGAAATGGAACTAATGTCTTTGGTTTAATAACAAAATTAAATTCAGGGGCTTTAGCTTCCATTTCTGAAACATGGTCATCACTGTGTAGCGGTAAAACCATATTTTAAATCTATTAATTTATAATATATATATATATATATATGCACATTTCATTAAAAACGACTGACAAGGTGTTTTTATTTAGTTTTATATACAATTTCTCATGCGATCTAATAATGTTTTACTTTTCGGATGATAAATTATATAAAAACTGTCTGAATTCTAACAGTTAAAATATAATCCTTGAAAATGGCTAGATGTATAGCAGAAAGCTCTCGGATAAAAAGAACATTCGGACAGTTTTTATACAATTTATCATCCGAAAAGAAAAACATTATTAGACGCATGAGAAATTGTATAAAAAACTAAATAAAAGCACCTTGTCAGTCGTTTTTAATGAAATGTGCATGAAAGAAGGATTGCTGCCTAAATACACAAATATATATATATATATATATATATATATATATATATATATATATATATTATATATATATATATTATAAATTAAATGATTTAAAATATGTTTTTTTTCGCTACACTGTAATAACCATGTTTCCAAAATGGAAGCTAAAAGCTTCGAATTTAATTTTGTTATTAAATTAAAGATATTAGTTCCATTTCATCGTCAAGCGAATTTTGGAGTAACTTATTTTTTAAATTTACAGTTTTAAAGGCACAGCAAAGATTCCTAATTGAGTGTTTCCAAGGATACCGAGAAATCCATTCATCTAGACAAGGGGTGGTAGCGTGTTCAATTTCAATTTTCGTTGTATCAGTTAATAGTTACATTCGAAAGCGGGGTTATGTTTAGGGATGGGTAGGTATATATTTTTCAACAAATTCTGACATCCGCTATATATATATATATATATATATATATATATATATCAAGAGAGAGTCATGTATGTTTTGTCCAATTACATCTGACACTCTATCCCGTTTTCTTTTTGTTTGTTTTTATGTCTTATTATATTTCGTACATCCTGATATAAATTTACAATCACATTTTTTCTGTTTGTCCTCGAGTGCGTTTGATCCCCAAAAAAATCATTCATATGTTTAGGAGGGCCAACAACCTATTCGAAAATTTGATTAAATACAATATAAATTAAACAGAAACTTGTCGCTCCAATGTAATCAACATTTTTAAAATTAATTCTTGCTGCCTAAATATATACAGGTACCAACAAAATATAAACTCCTCCGGTTTGAAATGCATTATAAAATGAAAGATATTTCTCGAAGCTTTTATTTTATTTTTAATTCCAAACTAAAATATGACATTCAATATTTCTAATAAGCAATGTATATGCTCTATTTTAAACCGAATGGAATGAAATGATTTTTTTAAAATTGATACCATTGATCATATTGACAAATCGGTCAACACAAAAATAATTCACCTTATTAAAATATCTTTCAACAATAAATTAAATATTTCTGAAACATTAATACAGGAATATTAAATAATTTAAAGTTAAAATAATCTGAATTAAAACAAATATTGCTTACCTTAAGTTTAAAATATTGCAGAGAAGGCATGTTCTTTACGCGGAGGTTTATGTTTTTATGATTCACAGTTCTATCGAATGTAGAACGGTTGGTATTTTAAAGTAAAGGATAAATAAGTTTCAAAATTACTCGTGAACACTAGCGATTCTAGAACTCTGAAAGTGTTGGGGTCAGTTAGGAACCGAATATTTTCTGCGGAAGAGGTGGAAAAATTCATGTAGCGTCTTTATTTCCATACTAAACCACTATCGTATACAAAACTTAGGAATAAGTTTTAGTATGAGTATGTTACTTCACTAAATTAAACGGAATAACTTTTCATTTATAATAGTGAAGATCTAATCTATTCTTGCCCTCTTTTCCTCTCTGAAGGTATTGGGCCATTTTAAAACAAAATCAAGCGGTTAATACTAACATTATTAATAGCAGAACAGTGTAATTTGTCTGCTCTGACTTTTCAATTCTACAAAACTTAGAAAAAACCTTACTGGGGAGGACAACCGAGGGGCCAGCCAAAATTCGTGTGGGGTACTGTGCCCTTCTGCACCCGCCGTAGAATCGCAATTGCTTGTGCACTGTTTTTTAATATATTTTTTCGACAACATGCTAATATTTAAAATAAGGAAACTATTTTTAGTAATCTAATATTTTATTGAATTTTAGTTACTTTGGCTTTATCAACTTCCCTGTGCAGAGAATTATTGAGAAAATGTTAGGGAGTTACCAATAATTTTTAAATTTAATACAGATACCGCTCGTATTTTCTGATAATATTTTGTATATACGTCCATATCTACAAAAATCCGTACTTTATACCGACAAAAAAAAAATTATTTTCAAAATAACTGAGGTCTTGAACTGTTCTAAGCTTTTCCGTTTACGATTAGACAATATAGTTTTATTTAATAACGTTATCTACTAACCGATAAAATGTAATGGAAAATTTTGAAAGAGTTAAAACAACTTGAATTATTATAAATAATTTTTTAAGGAAACGAAAAAGAACTCTTGTAAAAATTCATTATTCATCGAAAACATTTTTTCTTAAGACTATAGAGTTAATAATAAATTTTATTCATAAAATCAAGATCACCGCAAGAAAATCAATAAGTATTTCACAGCAAAAAGACTATAAAATGCCCTATACTAATTCATGGTTACCCAGAAGAAAAAACAGTTTAACCGA